>VZRH01008175.1:42554-69462 GCA_013397555.1 Urocynchramus pylzowi
TTTTGAATGTGGACATTGAAAAGAAATTAAATGAGATGAAAACAACCTTCTTTGTACCTGCTCTTTGAAACGCTGTCGTCTGGCTCCACTCACTCCATTGACTGTGGTACGAATTCTCATTTTCAGAAACTTTGCAGCGAACTCTTGCAGCGTAAGCAACGCCACGGCGGAGCTCTGTGGCTTCAATTTCTACTTGTGGCAGTGAACTGGGTAGTGTCTTGTTCAATGCAACCTGCAAAGTATTACAAGGCACTGCTGTTAATGAGACTGGGCAAAAGGATGGTCTTTTAAATACTCTTTTTTTGTTGGTTTTTCCCGTCTCTTTTCCATGTTTTCTTTTCTTAGATGCAAGAAGAGGGCCTGAATGATGATGCAGGGTTCATAAGAGTTATTGAACTTCAGTATTGATGTTTAATGTAAAATCTCTCAGCCTTAATATGGGAAACCAGAAAGGCCATCTTAAGTCAGCTGGTGGAGCTCAGTGGCAGGGCCATTGCACCCAAAGAAAAAGGTAGGATCACTGTGTGCCTCATCTAGTTACCTTCCAGGACATGCTGTACTCCTTATACTGCAACTCATATTGGAGAATTTCAGCGAGGTACCAAGGCACATTCCACACACTCCACCATATCTGGCATTTGCTGGCAGTGGCATTGCTCTGGATGTTCAAAGGTGGATCAAGTTTTACTGCAAATAAAGGAGGTAGGGTTTTTTTCACAGTGTTTGGGACACCACAAAAGAAAATGCATGATATTAGGGTGACTGAAATAATGGAAGATAAAGCTGGGTCCCAAGCTGGCTTACAGCATCAGAACAGCTACAGATCTGACATAAATTAATGATAACTCCAGTAGTCCCTAGGGTTAATCTTGCAAGCAAAGAACCACTCTGGATATCTCATTCTGCCCTTACAACATACCACAAATATGGACAGGTTTTGAGCATTTCTCTCTGGTACCAGGCCATGGGACATTCAGTTAAAATCCATGATTCCTCATTACATAATTTCTTAGAGGAAAAAAAACAAAACAAAACAAAACAACAAAACGAACAAATAATTGAAGCAATCCAATTGCAAATTACCCAGGGCACAAGAAAACATGATGCAGATGAAAGTGCTGTTGAATGGTGCTCCAGAGCTAGCCCTTCTGAAGTCCAGGAAAAGTCAGGATGGAGACACTCAGCGACTGCATCCTTACTGGAGCAGTTCACACAGTGCACTCTCTGGGGACGGGCAGTCTTGATTGTTTTCATTGTTTTCCCTTGCTGTCTTTGAGACATCCTTAGTTAGGCAGCATATCAGACCTATCCTGAAGCTGCTGGCAGAGCTGCAGCTCACAGCTGCCCTGGTTCATACTTACTGTGCTTGCGGGGATTGTACTCTGGAAAGGCCACGTATGTCTGATTACATCCAAAGAAGTTTCCTTGGAGAGAAACTCTGTAACCATCTGTTTCCAAGATCTGGCTGGCTAAATGAATTGTGCAGTGGTACTGATTCTGCATGCTCTCTGTGGCAGTCAGCTTGCAGCTGGCGTTGTGGCCCTTTGACCAGAGGCTAGAAGAATAAAAAAGGCTGCAAGTTTCATTTAAGTCATACAATTTAGTGCTTTTCAGTTTATGCATGTGTGTCGCCCTAGCACAGCACCACACTCTGGAAGACCATGAACCCCTTTAGTGCAGACAGCAAGCAAACCAGCAATCCAAAAGCTGGATGGATGGCAGGGCTGGATAGGAAGAAGACACCTTCATAACCTTGCTGCTGAGAGCACCAGATCTCACAGGAGCTGCACATGGCATTCAGTAGCTGTTCCCTGCTCCCTCTGAAAGGGAGAGAGCTGCTGTCACTGCAGGAAAGCAGGTGGGTAGGGAGTGGATGTACAGTTGGTTACGAGTGCATAGCACAGAGGTAACAATAAGCTGTACATGAAGTCCTCTTTCACTACAAACAAACCAGTACTGACAGCAAAACGTGTTCAAAGTTGCTGTGTCTTTTTTGTGGTTTAGCCATTCATTAGCAATTTTTTCACATTGCATGTGATCCCACAGGAAACTGGGATATCACAGTTTATCAGCTTGCCCATCTTTCCATAGATTTTAAATCCAGTATTAATAAGAGTTTGGCTATTTTTTACTTAACTGTAGCAGAATATGTGGCATCTAATGTCAGAGTGGCTTACCCTCATATAATAGTTACTAGTGGTCAAGACAATGTTTCTACATAACCTAAACACATTAAACTCAAATTATCCTATCAGTTAGCAAACTATTCACCTGATTTCTTCTATTAGAGGAAAAACTATTCAGATAATATTCTAAATCTCTTACTAAAGCTTATAACTAGACTCATATCTATGTATTTACTAATATACATTAAATCATTAGGTGTTTAATTTCTAGGAAAAAAGGAAAGAAATTATTAGAAGTTGATTAGGCAGCTTTACATAGGATGGGCTCTGGAAGTTCCCAGGTCATGGGGACCCAGAGGCAGGAAGGAAAGGTTCTCTGCTCTGAAATGCCTGCCAGAACGGTTCACTGAACAGATGGAGAGCCCACAGCTGGCAGGAGATCATGCAGCCATGTGCACTTGACCTTTGCTGCGGCCCCTGAGGCTGTGGGACCACAATAGAGAGCAGCTTCTGAGGTCTGGGGTGATGGAGTGGCAGAGCTAGCTGTGCCACAGGTCTCCTTGCTGTGGAGGGAGCAAAGCCCACAGCTGGGCTCCATCTCTGCTTCTCAGCGCTGTCCTGTCCAAGCCAAGGCTGGGGCTGCCACGGACACCTCTTGGTGTGCAGCTCTTACTTGGTGAAATGAAGGTGGAAAGGTCCATCCCCCATGGGCTTCTCCGTTACCCACGTGCAGCTCACGGTAGTCACGTAGTTATTCAGGCAGCTCAGGCTGCCAGAGAGCTCTGCAGAGGAAGGAGACCAGAACTGGGTTCATATATCACTGGATGATGCTTTGCTCAGCACACTCAATAAATGCATTACTAGCTGGTACTTCCTTTGCTGACACTGCATCTGATCTTCCTCATCATATTCTTCCTCTGTTGCAGTACACTAGACTGCATGAGATGAGGGTAGGAGCAGGGACCTTGGGCAGTGGCTACACTTTTTCTGGTGCCCAGCTTGCCCAGTATGTGCTCAGTCCCCAAGGCCTAGCACCATCAGCCAGCTGTACTGGCTCCTGGGACAGGGCAGCCACAAGATCTTGGATTGCATACTGAAGGGTCTGTGAATGAAAAATGAGCACAGGCATGTGCCTGTCTCTGTACAGTGGGCCTGTTCCAGATCTCCTCTTACCTCTCCCGCTTCCTCCACCACAGAGCAGCGCAGCAGCAATGCACAGCTGGAGGCCCAGCTGCCACACAGCTCCTCCCATTCCTGATAGTATCTAGAACAGAATAATCATTAAGAGCAGTTTTGGTGGTATTTATACAGCGGGCTGAAGTGTTAGCTGCGTGCTTCTGCCAGCCTGACAGAAGCTGATCCTGAATCTGTCAGAGAGGGCACCAACTCAGCTGTATAATTTCTTCTATTGGAACTGTTCTTCTCACAGCAGTAAACAGTACTTTGCACTAAAGCACCAGCTGCCTGAAAGGAAATCTACAATTCCTGCAATTTTATCAAGGGTGGGAGAAGGTGTGGGTGTTCTTTCTTTCTTTCTTTCTTTCTTTCTTTCTTTCTTTCTTTCTTTCTTTCTTTCTTTCTTTCTTTCTTTCTTTCTGCATTTTTGTCATTTGGTTTATGACATTTTAAGAGCAGCAGAGAGCCACAGTGGGTTGGAACCAATGTTCATGTTCCCCAAATCCTGTTTCTGACCATAGCCAAAATCAGATGCTTAGAGAGAATCATAGCAATAGAGCATAGATGTTCCTCTCTGAGCATTCTCAGCCTCCAGACATTTGCAGCTCAGGGGCCTCCTGGAGCAACGTTATTTCTGCGTATTCAGAAAACAGACACAGAGAATAACTGATATGATCCTGGTCAAAGCACTCATTGGGAGATACAGAATATTTAGGGCCTAGTCATTACCCCAATTCATAGAAGGGTCATGCAAGGATGTTTGAAGAGTATCTTCTGCAATATGGGACTCTACATCTCTACAAGGTTATACTGGGCTCACTCTCTTTCTTTTTAACCAAAAATTCAGTTCTCTGAATTGTCTCCTGATGAAGTTTTAATTTAAAATTATACTTTTTCACTAAAAGTTTCTGATTTGATGATTTTATGGCAACATTTAATATGAAGAAAATGGACCTGATCTATTTAGCAATATGTGGTGTTTTAAAAAGATGTTTCCAGTTTGCATTATTTGCTGTTACCTGAACACAGCAAATGAGCCAAGCACCACTGCAAGGAGAGGGCTGCTCCAAAGAGCCTGAAACACAGAAAACTTGGGGTGAGTTTGTAGACGGAGACCACTAACCAGTATAAACAAAAACAGTTTCTTGAAAGTTAAAAAAAATACTGAAGAAACTGTGTTTGCACTACTTGACTAGCACAGACACTGAACTGAGCTTTACAGCTGGGGAAACAAGAGGGTGGACTGTTCAGTTTCAAAAGAGCCTGGGTAAAGTTATTATAAGAAAAAAAAAAATAAAGAAAATACCAAACAAAACTTGCCAGAGATGATGATCTCTCTTTCAGAAGCAGCTGGGGAAAAGGGAAGGAGTGTAAGGATACGAGAAAAAATAAGTACAGCATTAGCACAGGACCAAGAGTACATAGCCTGACAATCGAGTAATATTGTGATTTCTGACCAACAAAGGATCTGAAGCAGTCTTGAATAGAAGTGTGTGAGGAAAAAGCCTATGCTTAGCAAGGGCTGTGATGTAGTAATCATTAGGATTGTTCTACTGAAGAGATTAAGCCACCTGATCTAAGAATATCTGTCAGGTTTCTGTGCCTGTGAGAAATCCCGAGGTCTTAGAAATTTTTTTTCTCCCAGCCCCACAATCAAAGAAGAAGCCAAGATTCGTGGGTTCTGCTTTTCAAGGTTGTTTATCTTCTCTTATCTATTACATTCTTTCTCTGACCTCCTGAGATCTGTCTAGCAGGCCAGGTCCAGGCACACTGTGCCGCCCTTGGGGCGGTGTCGACTTCTTATACTAAAAACTACTTGTACTTTATTTACAATAATTTTCCAATACCTATCACCTATGTTAGACAGTCTGTCTCTACTCTAAACCAATCACACAGTGTCCCTGTCACAGCAGAAGATGGAGGAGAAGGAGGAGGACAGGACATGCCCAGATTCCTCCATCTTACTTCTGGACCCCCCATTCTAGAAACCCAAAATTCTACTTTTTTACCCTGTGGCAAATTAGCTATCACTCTACTCAAACTCTTGTGGCTTGTAAATCTTCACACAAAGTTGGTAATTTTTTCCATAGGCTAAAATCAAAGGCACAGGTGTTTTTGACTCCATGCCAAGGTCTCTGAGCCCCCTGCCAGGATCTTAAGTCATCCAGGACTGCCAGAGGAGTGTCCTGGGTTCCAACAAATATCCTTCCAGTCATGAATTTCACAAAGTTAGACAACAGCATCCATGTATAACTTCTTGCATGTGATTAGGCCTGCCTATAGTTTCCCTTGTCTGCATTAAGTTGTAAAATAATTACGATGTTGCAGAAACTGATCAAGGGAAAAGGAGTATTTCTGGCTTTCGCTTCACCACCTCTTCAGTTATGGGTTTTTCATAAATATCCTGTTTTGCTGCAGACTTTCTTCAGGGTGGGGGTTGTTGAGAGGAAGTGTCACCATTAGCTGATTTTAGCCGGGAGGCTGGGAGGCATGAAGTCTCTCGTGCTTATCATTCTAATCAGGTTTGCTTATGGTCCCTGTGATAAATACAGTAATACTGACTAAATATGAAATAGACAGAGCTGCATTAAGTAGAATTATTCATGTGCTTACAAGAACTTGTTCAGGCACACAAACAAATAAACAAACTTAGGTCAAGATAAGTAAACCAGGATGGATTGTTTCCAGGTAATTGCTTCTAATTTGATAAACTCCCCCCACTCCCACGCAAGAAGTTCTTTACTCAGTTCTGCAATGTTTTAAATGTGTTGGACATTTCTGGCTCTCTAGCCCTCCTGGAAACAAATACAGCATGTTTAAATGCAAATTTTTGTGTTAGAAGCCATAAACGTTAGTCATAATTAGGTCACGGAGCACTGAATTCTGAAAGACTTACCAGAAAATAATTTCAGGAAGTAGCACATAACCAGCTGAATGACATTCTGCAGTACATTAATACAATTAGAGGAGCTAACATACAGACTGTGGATACACATCAATTAAAAGAAAAGTTATTGCAGCTACATGTAGCATTTGAAACACTATTACTTTGTTTATTCTGTTGGAATCAACACTTCAAACAAAAAATTGCTGTCAATATGAAAATGCTTCTGAAAAGGGAGATGTGAAGGATTTAGTCCTGGATAACTTTACTCAGAAATCAATGCTTACAGACCAAGTAAATCTCTTTAACTTAGCCAAAGGAAAGGCTAAGTAGGTAATTTCACACCAGCCATAAGTATCTTACATGAGAAGATGATTTCACGTAGGAGAAGAATATTTTATTTTCTTCTTTTTTAAATCTACGAGAGAAAGATGGAAAGAGTCCAGTAGTTGGACACTGAAGGTAGATACAGAAATGAAGTGAAGAATTAGACAGAAGTGAAGTGAAGAATTTTTACAAAGGGGAACTATCTTTATTGCTGAAACCTCTTGCCTAAACATATGCAAGACTTGTGGTCTTCCTATTAGCTCAGATGGAAGCCCAGTTCTAACAGTGCAGGTACAATTGCAGCAGCTTCCAGCAGCAGAAGACAAATCAACTTCTTAGCCTGATATCTTGGGGACCAGACTGCTTGCTGCTCTCTTGTGTTCTAATGTCCAGTTTCTGCAGCACTGCAAAGTTGTGGGTGAAGGCAGAAAAGCTGTATGAGAACTACTGTCGAGAAAGGAGAACCACCTTCACTCTGCAGGAAGGAGACAAAATGTCTGAGATGCCCTGAAATGGTACATCAGGTATGCTGGCAGCAGTCTACCAGCACCAGGAGGTGGCAGTGACCTTGATTTCCAAAGTGGTCTCAAGCTGGTTGCAGTGGTGTTTTTCCATCATTTCTGTATGTTTCCAGGGCAGAATTGTTATCTGCACAAGGAAATGAGGCCTTGCACCCGTGCCTTTCCCTTCCCCTCCTGTGGTTCCTGTCTCTACTTCCCAAAAGCAATTTTAAGTAATTTAAACCAGCATTTCTACAACAGAGATTTTCCAAATGCTCTCAACTGGTTATTAACAGAAAGACAGATGACTGGCTGTTATTGCTAAATCTATCACCAGAAATTAATATTCTGGGATTTACCCCCAGATTTGGGGTCCAGTTGAACACACAATAAAAAGATAATATTTTCTCATAAGAATTTATAAGGTAAAATAAATTATTTGACAGATACCACTGAGAGAGGAAGTAGTGCAAGCAGTTGACAACACAGTCTCAGTATGTGGGTAGCCCAGATATCATCTAGGTTTCAGAAACTCTGTAAAGCAGAGCTTTACAGGGAGACTTGAAGAATGAGGTTGGTGTAGCCCAAGAGAATTGTAAGCAGCACCTTCAATGTGTAAGCAGTAGCATGGAGGATGATTAGGAGAAGTAGATTTAATGATCTAGTGGGAGGTAGAAACTGATATCATAGAGTTAACTTCTAGATGGGGAAGTGAGAGATGACAAGGAGACAAGAAGAGGTTGTCAGTGACTTTAAAAGTGGGGACAAGAAGCTTGTGCTTGATGAGATAGAGAAAGAGAGATAGAAGAAACGTTTAGATAAATGTAATGGGCTCAAAGGGATGGACATAAAATAGGATTTTTGTGTCTCTGACTTTTGGACGGCTACAAGTAAGGTCAGTTTTACAAAAGCCTGATAAAACATGAAATATCATATAAGAGCATGAGCAAGGATTTCGCATGGAGATATGGGCATAACATTCTTCAATAAGCTTGGGTATCCTTTCATACATATGATTTTTGATACATATGATACATATGCCAGCCCACAGCAGACAGCCAGGAGTTCTAGGTTTTATTCCACTTCTGACATCAACTGTTTTAGAAGGAATGTTGCTTAATCAACGTCATTTTTTTCTTGTTGCGGCTCAGTCACAGGATCTTGTATGTTCACCTAAATCTTAGAGGAAGTCAGAAGCTTCAGGCTCTGATTTGGCATTGGCTCTGGACTCTTTCAAAATGTGTTTTGCTCATTCTCGCCCCCAAAGCAAGATTCTGATGTTGACAGGACACTTGACAAGGTCTAGCAATGCATGTTTGCAGCCCGTTGTATCCTGGGCTGCATCAAAGCAGCATGACCAGCAGGTTAAGGGAAGGATTGTACCTCTCTACTCTGCTCTTGTGAGACTCCCCACTTGCAGTACTGTGTCCAGTTCTGGGGTCCTCAACGTAAGAAGGGCATGGAGTTGCTAGAGCAGGTCTGGAGGAGGTCACAGAGGCGATCAGAGAACTGAAGTCCCTCTGCTATGGAGACAGGATGAGAGAGCTGGGCTTGTTCAGCTTGGAGAAGAGAAGGCTCCAGGGAGAACTTAAAGTCCCCTCCAGTACACAAAAGAGCTATAGGAAAGCTGGAGACAGGCATGCAGGGATGGGGCAAGGGGGAATGGCTTCCAACAAGCAGAGGCCAGGGTTACATGGGGTGTTGTGCGGAAATTTTTCCCTGTGAAGGCAATGGGACACTGGCACAAGTTGTCCAGAAAAGACATTTCTACCCCATCCCTGGAGGTGTTCCAGGTCAGGTTGGGTGGGGCTTGGAGCAACCTGGTCTAGTGGAAGGCATTGCTGCCCATGGCAGAGGGTTTGAAGATCCCTTCCAAAGGAAGCCATTCCAGAATTCTGTGATGCAATGAGTGGTGCACAGTGGGAGCAGACACAGCAGATCTGGACCCTTGAATGCTCAGTTTCCATTCCTTACATCTTAGCAATTAGTCATAAATGACCTGCTCTCCCCTGGCCATAATCCTTTTCTCTGCTTATGTCTCTTCCAGAGGCAGCACCAACAGGCACTAAAGAAAGATAGGACACTGACGAGCACCTACAGAGCGAAGCAGTGACAGGCAATAGGATGTCTGTACCAACAGCTACACCCCTTCATCCACTAAGATTCCCCAAAGTGCAGAGTCCCCAGAGCAATCTCTCATGCTAGTATGTGTAATGGGAGGGGTACCCACTGTAAACAATCATCCCTGCCTATAAGAAAATATTTTTGTAGGTCCTTTAAGAAAAATTAGTGATGCCTTGTCTGCCTTCTGAACATCTAGGCCTCTAAGCACACGTCTGACAGAAACACATCAAATGGGCACAACAGGCTCACATGAGACTTATCCTGAGAAATAAGGAAAAAGTAGTTGGATTTTCTTATCTGCATAGATTATCCAAGAGAACCCCATACAACAAGCCTTTTTCTCTCTTCATCTTTGGAGAGCCATTTTCCCAACAATTTGATGCCCACAAACAGCCACCTACTTTTAGATGTGATATACTTGGATCCCAGAAAGAAAGCTGCTACAAAGGATGACTGCAATAAAGCAATATTCATACACACACACATATATACACACACACACACATTTAAAAAGTATGTTTATGTCTGTAAAGTCCCAAACACTGAGGACTATTTTGGCTGGAACCTGTACATTCACCTCTTGCAGTCAGAGAGGAGTACCTTGTTGAAGATGGCCCTTCTTTCAAGCACAATCCATCAGAATTATTGAAATAGTGGTGTTTTGTGCTCAGCAAACCATCAGAACAAAAGTGCAAAGACAGTTCTGGTCTTCAGGTTCCTAGTTCAAGAAACAATATAGAATTCCACATTTAGATAAAGAAAATATTTTTCAATATTTTGCTCAGTAGATGTCCCCTAACATTACATGCTGGAATGCACAGAACAGAAATGTGGTAAACTGTCTTACCTGCGCAAAAGAAATGTCACTTTTCACCCCGCTTCTGTCCCTTGATAGTTTAAGCTGTGTGGTTTGATGATCAGGCAGTAGCAGCAGTGGCATAATAAAACAGAGCTTACTGTGCCTGATTTTAAAGATAATCTCAAGAACCAATGAAAAGCTGCTCCGATTATCAGATTGAGTTAAAGTAGCTATATATGTAATTTCTCATTAGTCATGGAGAAACAGGAATTTCTGCTAAAGGGTTAACATTTAGAAGGCCAAGTAATTTGCTGAATAGAAAAGTATCTGCTTGCAACTTTTTATATAAATAGGTCAACAAAATAACTTTCTAAGTGATCTAAAGCCATTTCCTAGCCCTGTGTGGATGGGGCCTAAACTGCATCCACCCAAGACCTGTGCCCAGCTGTGCTTAGAGCCCCTCAGCTGCCCTGTCCTGCACTTCTTCCATGGCTGATTGCTGCACTGTGCTCAAAGGGCAGCTCTGGAAGCAAAGGCCAGCAACCATTGCAGGGTGTCCTGATCTCCCTGAACAGATCTTCCCATGGCCAGCAGCAATGATGCAGTGGCAGTGCTACAGCCAGGATCCATCAAGTCAGTCTTGTCCCTGGGCCTAGTGCCAGAGAACAGGGAGACAGAAGCAAAGAACAGACTGAGTAACAGTCTGCCTGTATCAGCTTCTGGGACCAAGAGACAGAGAGGCAGGGGCCATGCAGAAATGGAGATGGACATTTCCAAACTTGTACATCAGAATGGATTGTGGTGCTTCTCCCAGTACCTGCTTTTTGACCCTTTTGTTCCTGGGGAAGATAAAAATTCCAAATCAGAACTGCTAGATCAGGGACATTTGCAGTTTGCTCCTAAGAGGCAGTGAAAACCCCCCACCTCAGACCCCTCCACATCCACAGTGACAATTCACTGACCAAAAGCTTGATTGTTATACCTTGCTTCAAAGAGAACAAGCTCCCTTATTTTAGTACGCTTGTGTCACGTACTTGTTCAAGAAGTCTGCCTCCTAGGGTGAACAGAGATAACTTCCAGCCCAACACAACACCAAACCACCATCATCATCTGTCAGATGTGCAGCCAGATAGTGTTCCAGTAACAGAAACAGTTCCTTCAGAGTTCTGGGGCCATCAATACGAACGGAAACAGGACTGAGATGTGAAGGGCCCCAGAAAAACCAGCAAGTTTCTCCCTTAAGCAGCCTGGGGTCAGTTACCACAGTGTACTTTCTGAAGGGAAAAGAGCTGTGAGATGAAGCTGCAGAAGATTGTGCAGAGACCATCAGAAATGCTCCTGTCCAGTACACATCAACAGGCCCACAATGCAAGCAGCCCTCACAGGACAGTGTGGGGCAGTCAGCTCGTCAGGGCAGTGGGCCTGGGGTGGTTCTCTGCTGCCCTGTGAGGGGCATGTGAGGGACCAGTAGCAGCAGGGAGCATGCATCAGCACATGAAGACAACACCACCCGTGACTTATCACAGCGCACGGCAAGAAAAATGGAAAATAAGGAGGGAGGAAACCAAAGAAGCTCATAGATCTTGGAAGCAGTACCCAGGAAGCCCTTGAGCTAGGGATGGGTTGAGGGAGTAATAACAACACGGACAAAACTAAGTCATGTAGGTCCAAAATCAACTTAGCAAATACCATGGCAGATCTGAACAATCAAACCAGAGGATGTGGATGCAATGCAGTACTGTCCCAGCACTCACCAGTGACTCTCAGTAAAGCTCCTCTTTACTACAGTGCTCTCTCCTGTTTAGGGAGCTGTGGGGTTGCCTACAGTCTCAGGTAAGAGAAGGGGGTGAGGGAAGGGAGTTCATTGGTATAACAGCAACAACAGGTTATTACTACACTGGAAACATGCATCATTCACCACGGAGGTTCTCTCAAGATATGACCTTCTGGAGCCAAGCAGTCTATGGGTTAGTAGCACTGTGTAAGATGAAGGTCTTCACATTCAATTTCAATATTACTTTTCAGTGACTTTTAAAGACAATTATCCTGAACAAATCAGAGATATGGAGATGTCAGAGAGAAAAACAGATTCAAGGTTACAGTGCAGTTTCATATTTGGCTTTATTAGCTAGCAGAAGTTGCTCAAAAATTTGTGCTACTGACCTGTTAACTGCAGCAGAGCAAGTCCAAGGCAGAAGTGGCAGGCATATCCAGGTAGGACAATGTTTCAATATTTTGGCAAAATTCTAAAAGCTGCTCAATTAAAATGCTTGAAAAGTGCAGGGAGAGAGTCTGACTCAATAGAAAAGCCTAGTAGCAAGAGTTTCTTTAGAATTATATATATTTTGAAGTCTTTTCATTTGCAGACTCCACATGGAAATTTTTTCTGAAACCTGAGTTATGCTTAGTCTCTAGTACACACATTTTCTGCAATGATTTCATAAGAATTAGTTTTGATCCCCATGGACAGGTCTGGAGCCCTCTATAATTAACAGACTACTACAGCTGAGTTTAAAGAGCCAAAGACAGTAGAAGGAAAAGTAACATCACATGTTGTTTGGAAAGGTAGGGGAACTTTAACACAGCAAACATGCTTGCCATGGGTTATGATTCTAAGGTTCCATGTGCAGCCAAACTCTTAAGTCATGTAAGAATACCAGGGAAAATAACTTAAAGTTCTGCACTCTTTATAAGGTTACTGCAAAAAATTTTGCATATCTATATAAGCCAAAGGAAAATTTTCAAGGTACAGTTGTTTTTTTCTGACATTTTTCTGACATCAGGGGAGGAGGGTTGATCTATGACTCTAAAAAACCAAAACCAAAACCCAACAAAACTCAGGAACAATCAATCACAACAAATTTGAGACATTAACAGGATAAGTGGGAATAGAAACAGGCATATTTCTGTGGGCCTAACAGGTGTCAGCTTATGCAATAGAGCTTACACAAAGTAAACTTCGTTTCTCTTCTGAATTTTGCTAGCAGTTTGCTCCTGGCACACTATGGAAAAAGCCCCACACTCATCCAGTCCTCAGTTTGCCTGTGTCCCACTGGCAGGGCTCTCAGAGCGACAGGACACCCATTGCTTGACGTAGCTCCGTGTGAAGTCTTGCCCCTCCTGCTCAAGAGGGATGGGCCCACAAATTGTCTGGCTGTTTTGCCCAAATTCAGAGTCAACTGGACTTCCACAGTCTGAGTCCACAAAGCCACTGTCAATAGTGTCCAAATCTACACAGATCAGAGGATAACTGTCACCAGGCTTTGTGTTGTGAGGGAAGAAGTCACATGAGCCTTCACTGTAGGAAACACTTTCACCATCAGGAGAAGGTAGAGAACCTGGATTTTCCAAATCCCACTGATAAGGCTGCAAGCAAAGGGCCTCTAGGATGCTCCCCACCCCTCCTTCCGCTCCCCTTTCTCCTTGCTGGTTGACTGGGACACTTGAGCTCCTCAGGTGGTCTGTGGACACAGAGCCTGAAGCAAGTATTTTGTCCTGTGTGCTCAGATCAGCCAAATGGGAGTCACTGCATATCTTTCTGTCTTCCTCATCAAGGTTAACCCTGGGGTAACCAGGCTCTCCAGCACTATCATCTTCCTTGTTGGTATGCTCCTGCTCCCTGTGCACATGGTTACAGCTGCACTGGCAGCTACAAGGTGTGAATTCATCAGCCACAGTCACTGTATCAATTGACAAGTGCCCATAGGACTGGTCCTCAGTCCCAGCACTGCTGCTCACACTACACCACAGTGCCTGGCTGCCATGACCTGGGCTGGTCAGGCAAGACACACAGGGCTTGCAAGGCAGAATCTTTCTGAGCTCGTGCGGCTCTTCCTGTGGGGTGCTGTTGGAAGGATGCATGGTGTAAACTTCTAGGACTTCTGGAAGGACTATTCCCCATTCAAAGAAATCAAAGGTCATTTTCATATGGGATGCACCAACCCACTTCTGCAGAAAAAGAAACACAGGGAGAGAGAGGTTAGCATCACCAGGTTTGAGGTTCCACAGAAATAACCAAATTTCTTACACTTTTGGAGGCAAAAAATCAAACTCTAAAATCACTGACTCCCCCAATATAACAGGAGGATGCTGTTACTATGAGACACTGGCAACTGCAGGAGGACTAACTGGAGTGATTGAAAATAATTAGCTCTGAGAGCTTTGCATGGTTTTGCAGTTTTCTCTGACATTCCTGTCAGGATCCCAGGCTTCAGGAATCACATGAACTCGTCTCACACATTGAGAGAGGACTTACAGAGAATAAGGAGTATAGATGTAACATAAAGGTTTTCATGGCACCAAACAGATACTGGACAGCTCTGGTTCTTATATCTGGAGATGTTTGGCATTCCTTTGAGATAGATTTCTCCTTCTACTGCCCTAATGAGAATCCTTTGCTCAGGATAGCATGATGGCCTTTTAGTTTGTCATGTACTCCACTCACTTGTGTAGCCCACTTATACCTTAAAATCTCCATTATGAGCCATGTAAAGAGGTTTGAAAAAGGGAGCAGGGTCTGGAATGCAAGCCATCTTCTTCCACAAGCTGGAAAAGAAAAGAGAAAGGCTTTGGGGTTAAGCACACATTACAAATGCAAAGCAAGGCATCTCCAGATCCATTTCAAGCAACTGGAATCACTTGCCCAGCCTTGTGAGTTAGCAAGCAGCTGAGGTTCCAAGGAGGTCTTGTGCTGCCAGAGCCATCAAATAGCCTTCCTTGTGAACCTCACTAGAGGTGAGACCTCAGCAATTGCACACACACATTCACATTAAGGTAAGAGGTTCCAGTTTTTTCCTTCCTGGAAAAGCACCAAATGCTAGAGATGCATTTTCACTGAGGCTGAGCTGGTTTGTGGTCTGCAGGCCAGAGCTCTTTCCTATGCAATTCTTCTGTGGACCTAGGCTGTGCCAGCCCTATTGCTGCACCAGCCCAGCCCTCCTCCATGTCAGCACCCCAATCTCTTCAAGGGCATAAGAAGCCTCTGAGAGGGACAGAGGCCTCCAGCCAGCATTGAGGGACCTATGTCAGCTTTGGAAAGGGGCAGCTAGCTCTGGCTACTGTGCTCTACCTGGCAACTGCAGAGCACAGACAAGACCAGGAGGCTGTGTGGCCCTTGCTTCATCCCCACGTGCCATCATCTTGGCCCAGCCAGCTGAATGGCAGCAGAGCCACAGAGAAAAGCAGGGCACTCAGGGCAGTACATCAGGCAGTGACCATGCTTGGCTGTCCCTCACAGGCCCAGAGCTGCCCACTCATAGATATACAAGACTCAAGGCAGGCTGCATGTGAACACCCCATCTTTACAAGATAGAATAAAAGCCTTAACTCCTGCCTCCTGAAGCATTCTTACCTCTGCTGTTTGGCCAGAAATGTTGTGATTGAGGCCACGATTGCCACGGCAATACCAAACAGCAACAGCCATTCCATGCCCGCTGTCTGTGTCACTGCTAGAGAAAGAGACAAGGTCATTCAGGCTCACCTTGCATTTATACCCTGATCAATAAACAGGAGATGGTGAGGGGCAAAAGGGTTTTTGGAATGGAAAGTGTTGTCAAGCATTGGAAGGGACTACCCAAGGGGATGGTGGAGTCACTATCCTTGGAGGTCAAGAGACTGGACATCACTCTTAGTACTATGGTCTAGTTGATTAAGTGACCATCAGTCAGAGGTTGGACCTGATGATCTTGGAGGTCTTTTCCAACCTAAATGGTTAATTTCTATCCCATATTGTCTCATTGGGATATTGAGGCTGTCACCTGGGCATCAGTACTCCAGACAGGTTTGATTGAGAGTGCTCAGAGATGACTGCAACAATGAAAGGAGCAGTACATCAGCTGCTGTGACCTGACTGCACCACAGAGAGACAGCCAACAGTTAGGGCAGGACAGCTCCTTCCCACAAAGACCCCTGGTGTTCTGACTCCTGGTTTGGGGACACCTCCACAGATGATCTGTGACGTGAAAGAGTGCAGCTGATTAGAGACAGGTGTTGGCTAGATGATGGTTTGGTAGCTGCTCTTGACTAGATGGCTGGTTTGGTATCTGTGATGAGAAGGAGCACCTTTGAGACCCAGAACTCAGATATCCCTTAGCAAATGGAGCCTGGCCATGCTGCCACTGCACCAGGTAAACCCTGTAATACTGCAGTTCGAGCTGCAGATCAGTGAGAGAAGGGAAGCTCAGCACATACTGCTGGCATTGACTAGAGTAATTTTGCACCTGCTGTACTGGAGCAAAGGCTCCTTATTTTCACAGCCTCTGTTCCACCATGACCAAGTACACCATGACAAGCATCAGTGTACTTCCATGTACTGTGAACTCCCTCCAGAGTACTGCAGAGTGGTGGCTACCAAACAAAACATCCATGCCCAGCATGACCCAACATCACAGTCCAGACAAAGAACTCAGGTTTGAGAGCAGGATCCCCCTCCCCTCAGCTGAAGACAACACTAAGTCCCAGTAGAGGAGATCTCCCCCATTTCTGAAAGCTGCAAACAGGACCCTGGACATTTGACACTGAAAAGGAAGCTAGAGGCTGCACTCCTGCAAGTGGCATCCAAATGCACAGCCAACCCCATGGAACACTCTTCTCTTGCCACGCAGTGAGAACGTCAATACTGACAGCCCAGGCTGGGGGTCCGCATAACCACTAAGGAAGCCAGCCATACCTGTCTTCCCTGGACTGTTTAAAGTTTGTTCTAATTCATTAGATTTTATTAAATTTCTGAAAGCATTCTCTGACACTGAACTAATTGGAAGGGCAAGGGGATCTGGCAGCAGGTACCGGCAGGGCTGGTTTTCAACGACAGCGGAGAGCTCCATTCGCTCCAAAAGCCACCATAGTCACTGTCTTCCCGGGGTCTAGCTCTCACTTGGAACTCGTACTCAGTGTTTGCCTGCAGTTCCCACGGCAGGATCACCAGTGTCCGTTTGTCTTCATGAACAGCTTTGGTCTTCTGAGTCTGTGAATGATTAAACACCAAACACTAGAGTGGCTGCTCTTACTTTGCTCGCACTGCTGCACAGTGAGGATGCCTGCAAAGTAACCTCTTCTGCTTTCATCTTGTTTCTGCAAGGCCATGCTCTGACTGGTCAGCAGCTGCATGCAGTCCTGGGGGAGCCTGCCAGGCAGGACAGCATGAGAATCAAATGAATTATCAGCCTTCCTCACAGGATCTAATACTTCTTACACAGCTTCTGCTTGTCAATTCATTTTTTTGGGTTTTTTAACAGGGTTTGCCTGTTTTCAGTCCAGTCAAGCAGAGAGACATTTTTTCTAAACCATGAAAACCCTTCTTTCCCACCAGTGCTACTGTACTAGTTGTGCTGGCCTCCTCTTTTCTGGTACCCCCTGCTTGATGGCAAACTGACATCCCACTTACCTCCCAGGTGTCACTTCTTCTTTTGTAACGCAGCTGATATTCCAGATCCTCATTCAGAAAGTAGAAGGAAGAGTTCTGGTAGATGGTTTCCCAAGAAATATTGTAACCCTCTGAGAACAAAGCGGTCAGGTTGAATGGAGGCTGTGGTTTTACTGAAAGACAGGATGGTGTTACCTTTCATAAGATGACTGCAGTTAAGAGATGGCCCAACACGGTACCAGCAGTGCAGAGTGAGTAGGGAACAAAGCTGCCCTGGCAGTGGTGGGCCTTCCTACACCAGAGAACATCCACAGCATTCCTGTCCTCAGACATGCACAGGACCTCACATGTGAGGAGTATAATGAAGTCAGGACCACATTTATCTGAATATATCTTCTGCTTGTCTCTGAACCTCCTCATTGCCTATGGAGAAGGAAGGATAGTACACAGAGCTAATAAACTCCTGAGAGATTATGTAAAATGTAGAGCACCTTGTTCTTCTCCTGACATAAAAGAGCCCCGTGTAGACATGATCACTCACAAGATTGGGGAAATAGCCCTCAATGTAACAGAGTCATGAGGAAAAGCTGAGCCTAGGGGACACTGCATAAACCCACTGCAATTCCGCGTCCCATCTGCTCAAAAAGCAAGCTTTTGTATCCCTGTAGGGAGTGTTCCTATATTGAAAAGCAACAATGCAAAACTCCAGAAGTCTGCAGGGCCCACCACTGAGCTATGATACCTTTGGATGAGGGCCTCTAGGAGATATGCAAAGCACCACTACCCAAACTCTAGTCTGTCAGTGGGAGCAAGGAGGCTTCCTGAAATGTTAAGGCATTTGTCAAAAAGGTGACACTTCTCAAGTAAAGTTTCAGAAGAAGCCAAATAGAAAAATCCTTTTCCTACGTCTGCATGGTAGCCATCTGCCTGGCTAACCACTCCTTTTCTTCACAGTTTGATACACAGCCCAGAACATACCAACATTCTACCAAGCCAGCGACATGATTGCATTCAGTCTTCATGTCATGCAGGAGAAAAGATTAGGAATTGCCCCAGAAAGGGAAACTGCCACATCCAGCACATCTGTGCCACCTTGTGCCACCCAAAATAATGTCATGTTGGTTCAGGTGTCCACTGCAAAAGCCTTTTGGGAGCCTCCAGCTCCTTGGATATTACAAGAGAGCTGGAGAAAGAATTTTGACAAGGGCATGTAGTGATAGGACAAGGGGGAGTGGCTTCATACTGGCAGAGGACAGGGATATCAGAGAGAAATTCTTGTCTGTGAGGGTGGTGAGGAACTAGCACAGGCTGTTCAGAGAAACTGTGGCTGTTCCATCCATGGAAGTGTCCAAGATCATGTTGGATGGGGCTTAGAGCAGCCTGGTCTAGTGGAAGGTGTCCCTGCCCATGGCAGGGAGTTGAGCTGAATGATCTTTAAGGTCCCTTCCAACCCAAATAATTTTAAGGATTCTGTGGTTTGTGACATTTGTTATAAAGTAATTCCTCCTGCCCATTAGAATCCAGCAAGAACAAGATCTTGCATAGCCTAGGTATGAGACTGGTCTAAGGTGGATATTTATCACCCACTGCTTCATGGGGAAAAGGAATTTCCTCAGAAAAGCATGGACCAAGCCAGCTCGAAGCTCAGGCTCAAGCATAATGGCAATGCTGGGAGCACAGGGCTTTGTGTAGATGAGTGTACAGCAAACGTAGCCCCACACTGCTCGCAGCCACTCTCACTCCTTGTCCAGACCATCCGAGCACATAAAGGCAAACAGTATTTATGGAATCCACCATTTTTGTACTTACTGTTTTCTGACAAATAAAAGTCTTTGGAAAGCACATGCTGCCTATCAGCTACATCTGTAACATCCACCTGGACTTTGGTATCTGCCAGGAGCTCAGTCATGTCCACAGTGCACGTGTACTGCGTGTGACTGGTGTTTCTTGACAATTGCAGGAGACTGCAGGCAGCCACAGTATTTTCTGGATCTTCCTCAGGAACCCTAAAAGAGCCAAAACGAAGACATCTGCACGTATCACATGCTGTAGTTGCATTAATTTGTTGCTGAACCACCAGGCACAGGAGATTGTTAAAATGAAAAATCAACATGTTCAAATAAAAAATTATCTTTGAACTTCAGCAGATTTTTTTTTTTTTCTCCTTCTACTTGCTCAGCTTAGCATCTTTGAGAGAAATAGGAAAGTGTTTCTGGAAAGGAAAAGTCCTGCTCAGGGCTACACTGCATCCACTTCCTTGCTGGGGCAGAACAGCAGCAGACTGGACAATCTACAAGAGACCTGCCAGTGCAGAGGGGTGAAATTTCACTTTTAACTGCAGCAAAGGGCAAGGTATTGCCATGGCAGCAGAGAAGGCAATGCTAGGGAAGCTGGAGTCAGCATAGCAGTCCAAAGCAAGAAGCACAGTCACTGGAGACAGGAACCAGGGGTCCTTTGGTAGGGAAGAAGTCAGTTTGTAACTGGAGCACAAAATACCTAGTAAAAAACCAGCGTGGCAGCAAAACCAGGATTTCTACCAAACAAAGAGGATAGAAGGTTGCCACTGTGCTATGGCCATGTAGAGGCTCCTGCTAAGTGGACTTGGCTCATCCCAGCAAGACATACCATGTGGCAGTGAGATTGTAGGAGCCAGCACCCAACTCATCTCGCAGGATACAGGAGAGGGTCTGTACATAGTCCACAAAACAAGTGAGGCTTTCACAACATATAGCTGTAGGTTTGGAAAGAGAAAACACAATATCAATTTCTGTGATGAATCAACATATGCACTCTTCAGGGTTCCCACCTGAGGTTCCAAACCTGAAGGGAACAGACCAGCCTCTGACAACCATCCTCCCTCCCACTGAAAATCTCCAGTTTTGGGGCACAAGATGTGTTCCAACTCTACAGGGTGGCAAGTCACTGACAGCAAGATAAGTGTCAAACAAAAACCTATTGCAAAATGCTGTAGCAGCCAAAATCAGGAAATGCCCAAATTGTGACTCTCATAGAATCTTTACAGCAGAGTTACATATTTCTGCAAGAATCTTAGCTGGTATGGCACATGGAAGAGGTCTGAAACCCAGTAAGAAACAGTAGCATATGCAAACATTTTAATGATAACACTTTCTAAATTGAGTATTGTTCATTGCTAGTCTAGTTTTCATTGTACATCTACATAGCACTTTACACATTTTTTTCAAGTGCTATTTTAGTGATTTTTTCTTTGCCATTCTCTTTTCTGTTCTCTAAAGCTTGATATCTGCAGTATCAATGTTTTTTATGTCCAGCTCCAGAGCCTTGAAGTATGTTTTTAATGAAATTTGGGAATAAAAAATGCCAATTTGTAGTTACTATTATTTCTATAAAGCATTCTGATAAGCACAATTTATTAATTACAGACTTCTCAAGAGAACTTGAAATGCAGTTGTAGAACTTCTACTGCTCATTAGGAAAATCAAGTAATTTTTTGAAAGTGGTCACAAAGCAGCATTTATACTCTTGTACTTTTTCTGCAGGAGCTCTGCTCACAGAGCAGTATCCAGTATGTGTTTTATAAAAGTACAATTGTCCTGTACATAGCACACTTATCTCCCTGGATTTCAAGGCAGGTAAGATAGCAGCACAGTGAGAAAAGTCTGCACTGACGAGTGCCCTCCTGACAGCTCCCTGGGCTGGCAGGAACCACCACCATTACAGTAGGAATGAGGAAAGGCCTGCAGGACATGCAGCATGCCACGCTGGTTCAAACCATGCCTACTGCAGTGACCATTCATTTCTGACACGTAAAGTATTTCCCATTTTCAATGGGAATGAAAGGGTCATCATCTAGGAAAAGTCTCAAGATTGTTACATCCATGCTTAAATCAAGCAGGTGTCCTCCCCTGCAGTAGAGGCTGCTCCCAGCCTCCTGAGCACACACTGCTTTGCACCCTTCAGGCAACCAAACCCTTTGATGCTAAGCATGCTGCAAGCTCACTTCCCTTTGTTGTTCTGCTGCTTTCTTGGTTAGAGAAGCTGCACTCCCTGCTTCCTCCTTCCCTGTGGCCACACGCTTATGGAGTGTAGGGTGGGGTAAGTCCAGAGGAAAACAAAGTCCAACTTTTCCCTGCTGAAGTCACCCATCACAACATTTACTTCCTAGTCCTCACATATCAGAGCACACACTACTCTCCCTACACAAGCTCTGGGTAGCTCTCAGATTTGCATACAAAATCCTCCTTAATCCAAAGGTTTAGGATGGTGGCAGAAGAAATTTGGGGATGTTTGCAACAGATTGGTCCCAAGGATGTACATATGATTTTTTTAAACCTTTATTTTGACTTTTTAATTTCACACCGACTTCAGAATTCTTTCTAAAATTGTCATCAAGTTCTCACGTTTTATTTTGAACCTCCAATAGACTCTTCTGAGGGTCCTGGACCAAGCACTGTTTAGTTCAGAATCCTGAGCAACATACTTTTTCTCTTTTAGCCTAACTTTATTCTCCTAGAAAAATGGGGTTAGGAATCTCTTGCATTCCTTTAGAAAGGGCAGCAAGTATTAATAGGCTATTAAGCATCAGTAATTAGTGTTCTTCTATGCTATTATGTTAATTAGTCAAACAGATTACTATTCCTAGGTAGACAGACTACTATTCCTAGATAGCTGGTAAGTTGCAAGGGTATCTTTGGGCAAGAATCTGTTAACAAAATTAAGAGGACAGGTTTTTACTGGGAAAGGAATAATTAAGTGTCCTAAAATCAATTAGTTAGATCTAGGATGAAATGTCTCTCCTTGGCAGCTTCAGAAACAAAACTTGAATAACTTTTAACAGTAAGATCTAGATTGATCCAAACTGAAATTAGTACATGGTAATTCCCTGGCTTGCATCACACAAAATTCAGACCAGACATCACAGAGGTCCCCTATGACAGGAAGATGTAATTCTGAATGCATCTTTTCTGCTTATTTAGGTCTGGGGCAGGTCCAATGCTCTGCCTACAAGCAGCAGGTAAGATACTAAACTTGCATGGTTCCCTGCAGACATGGTTGTCACTGCCTTTTTCTGTCCAGCTGATCTGTTCAGAAAGTCAGCTCTGAGTCAGCTGGAGTGTGCAGTGTGGGCAGAAGCCAGACAAAAAAGAGGGGTGGTGGCTGTATGCACAGTCCAGTCCTAAGCAAAGGGACTCAGACCAGGAGAGGTTCACTTCACTGACCCTGGCTGAGCAGCCAACAGCAGCCCTGGGGATATCCTGGTCTTGGCCACCAGAACCTTTTCTACAGCAGCCCTGGGGATATCCTGGTCTTGGCCACCAGAACCTTTCCTACAGCAAAGGGTATTTTTGGTGGGGGAAATCCTACTCTAATGTCACCAGGAGACATTTCAGTGCAAGGCAGGCCCTGCCTCTGCAGGCCCTCCAGTGGTGCTGCTCCCCAGAGCTGTACACAGCCTGGCTGAACTCTGCCCAGCTGTGCACCTTCCTGGGCCTGTCCTCCACTCAATACCTCATG
Source organism: Urocynchramus pylzowi (assembly GCA_013397555.1). Taxonomy (NCBI): domain Eukaryota; kingdom Metazoa; phylum Chordata; class Aves; order Passeriformes; family Fringillidae; genus Urocynchramus; species Urocynchramus pylzowi. The sequence goes on from VZRH01008175.1 coordinate 65,344, forward strand.
GAACTCTCTCCCCTGGGACCTTATCTTGTGCTTGGTGTCCCATGGCAGCCTCGTGCCATGTACATCTCATCAGAGCTGGCACATATGGTCACTAAGATAGATCCTGTGGTTGTACAACCTGAAAGAAATATCTGAGGACTTACTGTACTGGAATAAAAGGCAGAAGAAAATATTCTGGAGCCACAGTTTGTTCTTCATGGTAGTTCTCACTGATGTCCTGGGGAAGAAAAAAACAAAACAAAAGAACCACAAACAAGACTCTTACAACCAATTTAGAGCTCTGCTCAGACATTTACTTGACTAAGGTTGAGGTGGAATTCATCTTGCTTTCATTTAAATGTCTAAAAGTAGAGTGCCTTATTTAGACAATTAATTTCAGCTCTCCTGTGTGTATCTGTTCCATGGGCTGAGGGGGGTATGACCAACAGCCTGCCAACTTGCCATAAGCAAGGTCAGTAAAAGCTTTGCTCCTTGCTAGCACATGCACAGAGAAAGAAGCACAGTGACTGCAGCTCAGGCTATCCAGAAAGACTCTTGGATTAATTGATAATCCATTTTTTCTTCATTAGTGTCTTGCAACTAGGAATGGCTTGTGACTAGAAGTGACATTGCTGCAGATTAAACAGCTATGCAGTGAGTTAGCCAAGTGGAGTCTGAATATCAGTGTGGGTCTGTGTGAGGAAAGCTAGTGACAACTCATTGATTTGGCCTGCCTGTAGTTAAATAAGCACAAAATATCTAGAGTAAGGGACTCCAGAAAGACCAGAGGAAAAAAAAAGAAAAGAAAAAACCAGCCTCCCTTGTAGCATCCAAGAGAACAATGTACAGTACTGATGCAGGGAAAGGCTGCCCTGATGGTACAGTGAAGAGAACCTACAAGAAAGTCCTCAGAGAAGATGACAGCAGGATGTTTAAAACAGAGGAAATGGCATCACATACAAATGACTGTTCAACCCACAGCCCCTACTCCAAGACAAAGCCCTCAAGTTATATAGTGTATTTAAGGCTGTGTTTTCACAGCATTTAAATATTTATAGAAACACATGGATGTGCACAGAAAGACTTAAAATGTGTTCTCTGCAGAGTATTGGCTGTTGATACCTGGTACAGACTTGAACACTGTTTTCTCAGGCTATTCTTAAATGGGACAGGACTTTGGAGAAGCGATGTGTATTATTTTGGCGACATAGTTTCGTTGAAAACAAGTTGCAAGGATGCACAGACAGCAGGAAGGGCCCATATGCCATGCCACATAGTCTGATCTACTCTTTTAATTTAAAAAAAATCACCCCTTGTCCTGTTGCAACAGACTCTGCTAAAAAAGTCTGTCCTTATCTTTCTTACTGGCTCCCTATAAATAATGAAAGGTTGCAGTAAGGTCTCCTCCAACTCTGCTCTTCTCCAGGCTGAGCAAGCCCAACTCTCTCAGCCTGTCATACATAGCAGGGGTGCTTCAGCCCTTGAAGCACCTCTGTGGCCTCCTCTGGACTCAATACAGCAGCTCCACATGCTTGCCACATTGGGGGTCCCAGACCTGAAGGCAGAACACCAGGTAGGGTCTCAAGGGAGCAAAGCACAGGGGAAGAATCCCCTCCCTCCCTCAGCTGCTCACACTGCTGGGGAAGAAGCCCCGGACACAGGAATTCCTGGGCTACCAGCACACATGGCCTGCTTATGGCCAGCTTTTTATCCAGCACTGCCCCCAGGTCCTTGTCAGCAGAGCTGGTCTCCATCTGTTTTCCCCTCAGCCTGTGTTCACGTGGGGGGTGTTGGGTGTCCAGGTCCTGGGGTGCCTTTGCAGTACCCACCACAAGCAACAAATACCCAGGCAACCACCCAGCAGAGAGAAACCCATGAAGCCTTTAAGACTTGGGGAACATCTGTGGTGTTTAAAAATTTCCCAGGTTTACTCAAAGAATGAAAGCAAAACAAATTTAGCAGCCAGCAGAAAGCCCCTGCAGCCCCGTGTGAGCTCACAGACGTGGTGTCGGTGCCCAGGTGAGACTGGCAAGGCTCCCTCTGCAGCTGCCACAGACACACTCTATCACACCTGCTGTGGGAGCAACGAGGCAGCTGCTGCCCCTTCTTTCCTGCCAAACAACCCTGCCCATGAAGCATTGTTCCAGGCCAGCAGGGAGCCCCAGGCACCCTGCCATCCTCCCTCACCTGTTGCCAGTGGCAGGGCAAACTCTCTCCCTTCACATTCCAGCCCTTCTTTCTGCATCACACATGGCCTTGAGTAAACACCTTTTCTCAACCCCTCTGCTCCAAGCTCTCCAAGTTTTCTCAGTGTAATAACTCTTGTCATTACCACTACTTCTGGTGGTGCAGTCCCCAGTCACTGAGATACAGTCCACTGTCTAACTCCACCTCGTGACCTCACCCAGCTTCCATGGCTCTTCTCCAAATGCTCATTCCTTTCAGGAAGGCTTGCTGTTATCCTGCCATCTGAAACCTGCTCAGCTGACTTCATGCTAAGACTGGCTGCACCATGAGCCCATCTCAGCATCACTTTGTATCGTGACTGTTGTGCTCCACACTCTTGGCCACCATGGAAAACAAAGAAAGGCAACTTAGGGAAGGGAAAGGGAAAGGGAAAGGAAAGGGAAGGGAAAGGGAAGGGAAAGGGAAGGGAAAGCAAAGGCTGGGCCCTCAGAGAGGTCTGCTGGGCCCTCAGAGAGGTCTGCAGACCCACCACTTATTTCAAAATCCAATGGTCAGGGCCTCTGATGCTTCGTATTCACAATATTGTAGTAGCTCCCTGCTTTTATGCTTATTCCTGCCTAAATGATTGCAGTAGCTCCCTGCTTTTATGCTTATTCCTGCCTAAATGAACAGAGCAATGCAAGGAAAGTCTTTGCTGCTTTTACCTGTTGGACTGTGGTTTCTTTCAAGGGCCTCCCCTACTTTTCTTTCTCTGCTCAGAGAATGGCACCATTGACCTGAAGGGACTGAACTGGAAAAAGTCAAAGCAAGGAGCCCAAGTAGCCCAGTGGGTGGATGTCTTACAGAGTTACCAGAGACTGCCATTACACAATGGGGAGAGGTTAGCATACAGCCTGGTAATCTAGAAGGAAGATTCATGAAGAAGAGCACAGTAGCAAAAATAAGAAAAAAACCCAGTAGGATCTGCTAAAACAGCTGAAATGAAGAGACAATACTTCCTCAGCTGGGATGCCACTGTCCCATCTCTTACCCTTGCCTGTGCCCAAAGATTAGTCCAACATTTATCTCCTTCTCTTTCCCTACCTCATTGTGGTAGGAAAGGACTGTGGCCTCTAAGAGTACCACAGACAGTTTCAGTACTTCTGAAACTGTCTGACCTCCTGGCTGTGCTCCAGATTGTTATGACAAGACCTGGACAGACAAGACCTGTGCAGAAGAGCAGGGAAAGCTGCAGCTCTGCAGCAGTGTCTTTGTGGTCTTTGGTGCCACAGATGTTGTGATTTCAGTGGAGATGCACAGCAGCCCTAATTCTGAAGCAAGGTCCAGTCAGGCCCCCTGCAAGCTTCAATCTCAGCCTGTTACTGGGACTCCCACCTTTCTACATCCCTCCATTTGTTACACCCTTCCCATTTCTTTCTATCTGTCAGCATGTGATTGTTCACCTGGAGGAAAGGATGGCAGTGGGCAATGAGCAGAGGAAGGCATTTATTCCCAGTCTGGCATCAGAAAAGTCCTTTCTACTGCCTCATTTCATTTTCTCAGTCTGTGAAATGGGGACTCAGGATCAGCTTCAGCCTCCTTGCAACACAGACACTTGTTATAAAATGTCAAGCATGGTACAGCTGCCAAGTACCACATCTGCAAACTCTGTAATATCCTTATGAGACCACAGCAATAAAGCTGAGTAGCCATTCGTAATATACAATGTAAATGATGCTACAAGCTTTTAATGTACCAGAGAATAGGAAATAGGACCAATACAGACAGACATTTATGAAGATTATTTAACCTTAAATATTATTTAAGGTTCTGGAAAGATGATGTTATAAGCTGCCAAACATTGATGCAGTCTAAGCTCACAGTTTGAACTGTTTTCAGGAAATGTATGTACTCAAAAAACAAAACAAAACAAACCCCAAAACAAGAACAAAACACACACACACAAAAAAAAAA
>VZRH01008175.1:69554-88021 GCA_013397555.1 Urocynchramus pylzowi
AAAAAAAAGGGGGAGGGGGAACCAGAAACAAAAGAAAGAAATAAACAAACAAAAAAACCCACCAGAAAAAACATCCCCAAAAAAACACCAAACCCCAAATCAAAACTAATTAAGAACTCAGTTTAAGTAAAAAAAAAAAAAAAAAGAAAGGAAAAAAATATTTCCAAGCATGAGAAAATGAATTTTTTGCACCCAAGCAAAAAAGAGTGGAAGACATAGTCCATCAGTTATGTGCCAAAATAAGATTTCTTCTTGAAAAAAAAATCATTATCAATGCACACTGCCATCTAACCAGAAAGCTGAAGCAACAGGGAGACAAAGGGGTGCTCTGACTACCCAGAGGCTGAGAACAATGACAGCTGAGGCACAAGGGCCACATCAGCTATAAGAAAGATTTACAGTGAAGTTGCAACATCAAGCAGGAACAAACTGGAATGGGTAAAAACATGGATATTACCTGCCCTGTTCTGTGCATTTCAGCCCTCCAACACTTCCATGAGCAGCCTGGCTAAATCATTACTGCCATGCAGACCCCACCTGGGAGCTGAGGAGCAGGTGGGTCTCCCCAGCAGTAAGAGCAAAGCCTGCTTGTGCACAGCCAGGAGCTGGGGTGCATTGGAATCCTCGGCGGTAAATGGAGGTTGACGTCAGCCCTGTATCAGTATTACTGTGCCAACAGAAGGATGTGGTGAGAGGAGGGGATGAATTCAGGTCCAAACACCCACACAACATTTATTACTGTACTGCTCTGCTTTCTTACGTGAGAAAAGGGTGGGAGAACTGATAAAAACTCACAAGCCTCATATCTAAAAGGTCATAGTGGGGCTTAGGTTTGTGCAGTGAGGGGGCATCAGTGTCAAGATATTAAAGGGCTAAGCCAAACTGCATAGCACAGCGTGTGCCATGCTGGAGACAGTCCAACACCACTGCCTTCAGCTTCTATCCGTTCCCAAAATGGTCCCAGGATCAGGGCAACAGCACCAGCCCCTAGACCACAGGAGGGAGGTCACCTGGCTCCTGCACAGATGAGGGGCTCACCCCTGTCGTGTCTCGTGCCTGTGACCTGTGGCTGGGCCGGGTCTCTTTAGATTGCAAGGCTGACAAGAGGGAAGGTCCATCAACTCACCTGATCATACCTTTAAAGGGGCTTCAGGGAAGCCATGCACACTCACTGTATCCTTGGACAAGAGGGGAATGAGCAGCACTGTGGAGGGATTTGGCACACACAACGCAGTGTGGAGGAGAACAAGGAGCTGCAATAACCCAAGAAACCTGCAACAGTGAAGCTGGCACAAAGCAGCAGGGTGCAGGATGAGGGAGCTCCAAGCTAAGCCCTCCATACCTCGGACTCACCCTGTGAAAAACAGATGCTTTGGAATGTTCAGGCCAGGGCAGGTGGCTTTGACCATGCTTGCCAGGTAGTTGCTGGTAACTGGGCTGGTTGTGCACTGTTGGAACATGCATGGAGAAGGTCACATGGCTTAATCCAGAAGCTGCTCCTCACCGTGCTTGGAGCAGCCTCTGTGAAAGACCAGCTCTCCCTTCTGCACACTTTGTGGATCACTTACAGGCACAATGTCAGGCCCAAGCTTCTAGAAAAGACTTCTCTCAGCTCAGCTGGTGGTGCCTGTGGGTTGTGGAGATTGTCACCTCTCTTGGGTACAGTGTGGGACTCTACAGGGTTAATGAGGCTGAGTGGCTAAGTCAGAAATTTCCTAGGTTCTTAGTAACATCTTTCTGTTGAGAGGATAGCACACCAGGACAATGGTGTAGCTTTTGCCCCCTGATTACACAGGACTCTCCAAGGTGTTATTTGTGGTCTAATAACACCTAACAATAATATAGGTCTCCAATATTGTTATTTGTGCAGAGAAGGGAGGGAAAGAGCAGCACGTGTGATCAGTCCAAAGAGTGATGGTCTGGCAGTCACAAGCCACACTACTTTTAAACTATGCAATAATACATATTTGATATTACAGAGCTAATTTTAAAAACAGGAACACTGGTAGCACTGTAAGACCAATGGCTTTATAAATTTAAACATATTGCACCAAAAGGCCCATTTTCCTCAAATTTAACTCATAAAAAGTGTAATTTCAGCCTAGCCTGCAGCAGTAATATTCACCAAGAAGCAAGCGAGAAGGGCACACAAGGGAAGGCTTGGTAGATTCTGTTATTCACCACCCAAAACCATTTTGCCATCACTTGGAAGAAGGGCAACATCATCACGTATTTATCAGCAAGATAAATAACATAGAAAAAACAACATTCAGAGCTGACAACTCCTTTCTCTAGGATATAAAACCAGTCATGCTTGGAGTTATCAGGTTCATGATTTGACGAAAATGAGAAAAAACTCCACAGAAACAGTACTACCTCTGCACTTTCTTCCTGTCATAACAGAATTAAACCAATATCCCCAGCAGCATCAAAGATACAGTCCTGGCATAACTTTAGAGTCAAAGGCATCATTACTGGCTGGTGACATTTAGGAGGAAGATAATCATACATTACAATAAGTGAAAAATGGCAGAGAACAGCTGAGACATGAGTAACAGTGTTCTGCTGGAAGGGAAAGCAATAGAAGAAACCACCTCAAAGCTCAGGAAACAAGCTAAAATATGAATGAGCCAGGCAGAAAGCGGAGGTGTTAGTCAGCAAAGCAGCAGGTTGAAAAACACCGAAGCTCCACAGGTGGTGGCTGTGAGCTGACACAGGATGCTGCAGGGGAGGGAGGAGTGCATTGCATTGCTTTCAGTCTGGGGAATGCTGAATGTCACCTACAGAGACCCCAGCATCCTGCCCTCCTGCCTCCCTTCTGCCTTTGCCAGTTATCTGTAGCCATCAACACTGGGGTCAGCCTCCTGTTTCCCCCAATATCCATCAGGTCTGAACCCATGCTGCATGAATGCTGTAGTAAGAGGACATGGCTTTGGCTGTAACCAGGGGAAAAGAGCTTACCTGCACAGAGCTGTGGCTATGTACGTCTTGCTCACATGGAGGAGATTGCACAGAGGCTTGTATCTTCTCTTAGGAAATCACCCAGTACATGCTGGTAAAGAGAAACAGGAATGACTGTGCTTGTGAACTCACCCTGACCATCTGGAACAGAAACCCAGAGCTCTGCTCAGGCTCGAGCCCAACATCCGCAGCTGCACCATGCAAAGCCTGCCCAGAGCAACCTCTGCACGAGGTCAGCAAGACTCACGAATTCCCACAGCGTTCCCCTGAGCTTGCAGTGCTGGCAGAGCTCCCTGCTCCTTTCCTTGGCTGAAACTGACCCTCTTAAGGCAACATTGATCAGCTTGTCCCCAGATTTCTGCAACTGGGGATGCACCAAGACCAAAAGTCTACTCCTGGCACGCAGCAGTTTATGGCAAGAGCCTCATCTGCATCTCATGGAGCTGTTTTACCCCAGCTGCCAAAAATCAGCGTGTCCCACCTATCCTGCCTGGCTGCAGCTCTTGCACACTTGGGGCTGTGCAGCAGTGGAGTGTGCCTTAGGCAGCTTCTGGCACCTGTCACAGGGTGAAAACCACAGCGGCTGGCTGCAGCCTCTGGCTGTGGCAGCATGTGCAAAGCAAAGCAAAGGCCTCACACAGCAAGCTGCAGGGGGGTGGCCAGCTGCAGCTGTAACCACAGAACATGCAGTCCTAACACATTTGGTGACTTCTCATGTCACTGGCAGCAATGTGATGTGTCTTTAGGAGAAAAGGCAGGAAGGGAGTGGCTTCTCAGAAAAGCTACCCTTGCAGCCCCCCTCCACTATAAAATCTTGCCACACAAACCCAGTGTAGGAGCAGAGCCAGAGGTTTTTAAGTTGTAAGGACAGCAAAGGCAGCTTGACCAGGAGTGGGAAGAATTCCTAGTACTTCTGAACAAGAGTGTCTGTTGCAGGGGCCCAGCACAGCTCAGAATGAGGCCATGAAATAGAAAACACAGGCCAAACTGTGTATCCTAATTCCTGCTGTAGTAGAGGAAACAAGGCATTTCATGGCTTCATTGCCCCCTGTCACGTTGTGGAGGAGCATGCTATGTGTTTCTGAAGCACCTCAGCCAGGCAGTGGAGGGGGAAGACCACCCAGCAGTGAACTGCCCTGTACACCCCTCAAGCCCAGGGCCTGCCAGACGTGTGCACTGGTCAGCACTTGCAGCACAGTACAAGCCAGCTCCTCCAGACCTCAGCTGGCTGCTCATCACAGGCACTGGCTCCACGGCCAATGCACATCTGGTTCTCACAGAAACTCCCTAGGCATCAAAACAAGAACTGGGGACGGGTTAGGAGGCTGCCCCAGGCGTGGAAATTCTACCCCCAGAATGCTGTCCAGTGCTTTCTCACCTCATTATCATTCTTGTTGCTGTGTGGGTGGCTCATTGCAAGTGAAACCAGCAGTAGCTGAGCTGGGGAGAAGCAGTCAACCTCAAACCCTTCAGCTTATAGCGAATTTCCCCATTTCTAAGAGCTGGGGAAACAGCACCAAGTAGGAAAATCCCAGTGCTACGTATTAGTCACCAACTGGGTAGTCTTCAATCAGAGGATAAATACCACACTGTTATGAATGCCCTGCTCTTTACAACTGGGAGAGACAGGATGAAGGAAATGGCTGATCCATCACTGAACTGGGACAGGAGCTCCTCAGGATGCCTGCCATGCTCCTTGGGCTGGGGCAGGCCTAGCACAGTAATCCCTCTACCAAAGACAGACCGTGGCTCACAGGCTGTACTGTAACAGCTCTTGCCATGACAATTGCCTCTCTGCATTCAGAATATAGAATCTTAGGTCTCATGCCAAGATGGTCAGTTTTATAGACAGCATTCTGGCTAAGAAAAAAAAAAAGACCAAAACAGCTGCTCCTCCCCTCATGCAGCTAAACATGCCACAGCAGCCAGTTCCCCATTCTGTTCAGCTAGGGCTGTTGCCAGTTTTTCTTCTCTTTCATCTTGCAGTCTTACTGAAGGGACAGTACGGACATTTCAATGTCACAGAAAACCACAGGAGGGGCAGATTGGAAGCAGGAAAGCAAAAGGGACAAACAGAGCAAAGTGCCTTTGGCCAGAGTCCTGCAGAGATGTGAAGTTCCTCTCAACAAGCTTGTCGCAAGGAATGAAAGCACTCAGGATTTGGCAATCCAGCTGTGCTGCTGACAGCTGTTCTTAGGCACTCTGGGAAAACAGGCCAACGTATGGCAATTCACTAGGCTTTAACTTTGGTTGTGTTAGTGAGGTATCTGGAAAGTGCTCTCTTCCTCACTTGACTTTTTCCTTTGCTTTGGAGAAATCTGCTTAGAAAGACAACAGTCCTGCAGTTGAAAACCAAGCCAGCTCACTGTTCTCCCTGCTTTTTTTTTTACCAGAAAGTTCCTGCTGAGCTGTTGCTTGGCTTCTGACCCTGTGACTTCGGTGCAGTAGGAGAGGCCTTGAGGGCTGTGGCAATGACTGCAAGGTCTCAGTCACAGAAACGTGCTGAAAGAAACAAAAATTCCGGGTAATGTGAGATCAAGATACATCATCACGTGGGAGCCTGGGACAGACCTCGTATTCAGCAATCTGCAGAGGTGAGAAATGATCTGTGTGTTTGTGTGCATGCATGGGTACATCTGCCTGGGCATTGCCGAGTCATAGTCCTCTCAACAATTAATAAAAATTACCTATTTTTTGTAAAAGCAACTGCATACAAAATAACACACTTTGGAAGCACCTCTGTCAGGGCTAGAACACAAACTGCATGAATCATGCTCCCTGAAATGTTTTCTACAGAGAAGGCCTGGTTAGGAGAAAACAAACTCTTCTCTCAGCCTCTCTTCATTAAGGAGTTTTGTCACATAATTCCATGGTCAGAGGTAAACCTTAGGGAGCAGGGTTTTGGGAGTTACAACCCTCTCATTTAGTTCTCTAACTCTTTGCTCCTTTGGCCCTCTCATTGCAACACCTAAAGGAACAGGTTTTCTTAGATAACGTTTGTAGCTCATGGAGGGTGAACACTTGGACATCCCTGGACCCTGCCTCAACAATGTAGGGGCACAAAGCAAGAGGCAGAGTCAAGCTATTTAAAAAGCTGCCCCCTCCTTCACCCTAAATGAACTTGTCCTGACACCCAAGAACCTGACTACACATCCTCAAGGTCCTGCTCTGCACTGAGATCACCCTTGTCATGTGTTATTGTTAGTTTTCTGTGGCAATGACAAACCCCATGATTGATGGGAATTTGCCAATGGCTGACCCTTACAGGTGTGTATTTCCAAGGAGTCAACTCTGTTCAGAAGAGAAATGAAAAGAAGCCAAGCCTGTGGCATTTCTGCAATGGAAAAGGAGTGTATCTGAACTAGTTTCTCCTGAACTGTGAGTGCACTGGCTTTTTTTCTCAGGAACCTGTTTCACTCATGGTGAGTCAGGTTGCTAGTATTTGGTAGACAGACAGGTGAGAAAGATGTGGAGGTGGAGTGATGATGAGCAAGTAATAAATGGCACCATAACTAGGCTAAAACTTGGCACAAGCCTTCACTTGCATGGCAGTCTTTCAAAACAAACTGAAAGCCAATGAATATATGCTTACCATGATCAGTAATTCTCTGTCCTGGCAGAAGCCCTCCACTTGCAAAAGGGACATGGCTGGAGGGTACCAAAGCTCCTCCCTTGGGAGGGTGAGCTGCCTCTCTCTGTATAGGCATGCAGGCACAGGCTGGTCCCCAAGCAGTGACCTCAGTCCAGACCCCTCACTGCCAGCTCAAAGTCACAACTCCCACTCACCACCCAAGGGGCAGATCACCAGCTTGGGATAGAAATCTGTCACTTGAAACCCACCTGGTTTTCACAGCCTGGCAATAGCTATGGATGGCAAAAGTGGCAGGGTTAGAGGATGGAACAGGGAACTCAGCTCACACTACAGCCAGGCACCATGCCTGCTGCAGGGAGAGGCTGAGCCAGGCTGAGCTGCCCCCTCAACCCCACTGTCTGTCTCCAGTTCTGGGTTATACAAAGACACAGGAACAGGAATCCCCCTTCTCTGACAGTAAGGTTCCATTTCACCACAGAAACACTGAAGGGAGAGAAAGGGAAGAATAATCCCACACAGAAAACCATAACAAGGAAATGTGCAGAATGGAGGGCACAGCTATGTGGAACAAAAGCCAGGGAAAGGCAGAATGGAGCTGGGGGTCAGCAGAGAAGCAAGTGCTGCAGCAAAGTTGGCCTGAGCAGACCTCTCCAGCCAAGCACAAGCCTTCATGAAGGCAAAATCTTTCTTCTCACAAAGAACGCAAGCACAGGTGTCACTACATAGACACCTCTACTACTTTACCAACTTGGAAGGGAGTTTTGCAGTCCAGTTGCTGTGCTTAGCATTATGCTTTCCTTCCTTATGAATAGCAAAACAAACAGAGTTTTCTAAGTGAGAATAAATGCATACATTTCAATAGAAAAATGCCATTACTTAATGGTTCTTATTTGTTTTACGTTGTTGCCAATGTACTAGGGTGGAATTTACCATGCTGAAATATATAATTATGCTGTAGAAAAGTTGTCAGTAAAACTTCTTGAATAATTATCCAACAAGAAGTACATATTGCCCTTAAGGTGCGGGCTAATTCCCATTCTGATTTGACAAGAACAAGAAGCTAAAAAAAGTATTGCACTAAGGTAGGGTGTCCGACCACACACTGGATAATCTTTCTGGGAAGAATCACTGCTTGGAAATCCCTGATTCCTTTTACAGCTGCTGAAGTAACTGCTTGTTGCTACAAGATAAGAAACTAATCACCAATAACAGCACTGTGTAATAGTGATCTTTATTTCAGGTCTTGATTGCACAGCTATAGAAACATACACCCCATGCCAGGGCTGAGCACACAGGACAACATTCCCCACCCCAAAAGAAGTAAGTTATGGAAGCTGGAGACACCAGCTCTGACTTTGTCCCTGTGGGGCTGTGGCTGCCACTGCTGGATGCCAAACCCAGCTGTGCCCAGGGGTCTGCACCATGTCCCAGCTGCCAGTCCCAGGCAGGCAGAAGTGCTACAACCCAATGAATCATGGGTGACCTACAGCAGCCCTCACTTCAGTCAAGATTGAAATAACAAGCAACAATTCAACTTGCCATACAGTTTGTTTCCAAAGACTAGTTCAGTCTTGGTAAATGTGACTAGGCTACCTCCATATAGCAGTTGTCCTCTGGGGCAAGGGTTTGCACAAAAGTTTCATTTTTTTTTCTCATTCTTCCTGCTGTTTTCCATTAACAGTTCTACTGGTCTTTTTTTAAACTGCAAATGCCAGTCTGGAATCCTCACTGTGAATGGTGTGAGAGTCAGAAGGATAGGAGTTACTCACAAAATGACAAGGTAGCACCTTGTCTGAGCCATGGAGCTCTAGGGGCTCTGCAGTTTTTCTGAGTTTAGCCCAATACTGTCCAGTGGTGCTGGTAAGCTGACTGCTGAGCCACACCCCCCACCCCCATCTGCATGCTTCAGCACCTCTGCACTTCCCCCTGCATCTCCAAGTTCCCTCAAGAGGTTCTGTGAGTGGCAGTGGAAGTCAGTATTTTAGTGTGTTATCGCCACCCTCTTGCATTACTTTACCAGTGGGGTTAAAGCTTTTCCATTTTGTTGCCTTTGTGGCTCTTTCTCTGCTGTTTAAATCTTGACATTTCATCTCTAACAAATGCAACAGCTGTTAATCTCTGCTGGTATCTTCATCACTGCTATCACCATACAGCTCATCAGTGCTATTGATCCAAGGGCTGCCATCACTAGTCTGTGTGTCATTCTCACTAGATGCTAAACCTGGAACAATCATGCAGTCAGAACCCTGAACAGTCAAACACACACTGTCCTTTATCCTTGGGTCAGATTCATACATTGCAGTATCTGGAGGTGCTTCACTCAGGTTGTTGCACAGATTAATGAAGGATTCATATACTGATGTAGACATGATCTCATTGCCACTGCCTCAGTACAGACCACTACATTTACCTGCACTACCAAAAGGCTGATGTCCAGATGGTTGAGGTGCAATGGGGCAAGAAATTATATTGGCTTTCCTTTGAACATTTTGATATATTACTTGCTTATGCATTTCTTCCTCTGAAAGAAAAGCTGAAGCACCTCCATTTGCATGTGTGGAGAAAGACGGAAAATCAGTATGTTCTGAACAGGTGATTGGAAAATCAAGCTCAGGGCTGGGAGATGGGTAGTTGCTGTAACACATCTGATTGCTAGCAGGCTGAGCACTTTGATCTCTGCAGCTGCATTCAGGTGTCTCTGACAGCTGTCTCAAAGGTGGTGAGGAAGGCACGCCTTCAAAGCCACGAGTCAGGCTCCTGCCGGCCATCGCCTGCGACACCAGGGCATTATAACTCCTGTATGCAGAGCTGCTTGGCTCCTTGCATTCAGACACAAGCATATTAAAGCTCCTGTAGGCACAGCCACAGGGTTCCAGGGATGGAGACAAAAGGGTGTCACAGCTCTTGTAGGCAGAATCACACAACTCCATGGATGCAGACACAAAGGTATCAAAACTCTTGTCTGCAAGGCTGTTTATTCTGTCTGTTTTGGTTCCAAGCAATGATTTATTTGTAGACTCCTGGGTCAGGACACAAGAGTCAAGCTCACTTTTAGAAAGACATAGAAAAAGGCTTTGATGAACCATTTGTTCATGATGAAGATCTCTTGCATCCAGAGAAGCAGAATTTATGCTGGAGCTCCGATAGCCAGATTCAAAGGATTCTTCTGATAGTTCTGACTCTTTGCTGGCTGTACTACAATTGTAGTCATCTTGAGAGGCTTTGGTGAAAAGGGGAGCTGTATGAGAAATATCACATGGTTGTGGACTCTGGGCTGCACTTTCTTTTGGATTTTGCTGTGATGGATTTTCTGACCCGATGTTCTCTAAGGTTTTCCTCTCAGCTGTGGGGATGTTTGGGCCTTTGTTGTCTTGCACGTTATTTTCATTTGCCAGGAGTGCATCAAACATGTTAGCTAGTAACTCATTGTGTGCAGGGTGCTCTCTGAAAGCACCAATGCTGCTCTCACAAGGCTCAAACATGGTGATCTGGTTGTCAGTTTCTTCTTGACTCTCAGTTTCACTGTCTGTTAAACACACACAAATTTCTATACACTCTTCAACTGGTATTGTATCAGGGGTTAAAACTGCACTGCTGCCTTTTGGCAGCCACTCTTCAGACTTGCTGTGGCAACTGCAAGATTTGTCAACATTTCTGATGTTATCTTTTCCCTTGAAGTTTTGGCTTGACAAACTTTGAGCCAGACAGTTCTTGCAACTTCTGTTTTTGGAAGTCAAAAGGAAAGGACAGTTAATGTTTATGGTACAGGAAAAAACTTCATGCTGTAAAGCAGAGGGTTTTTTTTAAAATCTAACTTACATTTGTTGTTCCATGTGACTCTGCTTTAAGTCCTGGAACGGGAACTTAATTTCATCAAAGTAGCACAAAACTGAAAACTAATAAAGATACAAATGAGATTTAGGACACATATGAGCTGTATTTAGTATTTCTTACACTAGACAGACAATAGAATTTACTATATATATTCCACTTCTGATGATCAGGAAAAGGTATTTTTTGCAAAGCTTTTAAATTACCTTGACATTTTTTACAACTGATTGGCTCTTTGCTGGATTTGGGATTTGATCCCACCATTCTTTCTTCACTCTGCAAGGGAAGAATGAAAATAACTTGTTTTGACTGCACTTGGGCTTAATCAATGTACGTTTCTCTCTTCTGTTCTTCTTTCCCTCTTAGGCATCTGCATTGCAGCAACAGAAAGTGTTTGTTTTGGGCATCTCCTGATTTTCATTAAGCCAGTGCAAAGATGTTTGTATGTTTGGTATGTGACTGCTCTGCACAACAACAGTCACCTGTTCTTCTAATCATGTTTAAAAGGATGTCTGAAATAGACAGGATCTCATTACCATTTAAAAATTTCACATTACCATTCAAAAATTTTTGAAAGAAATAAAGGTATTTAGCCATCATTACTTGAACTCCAGAGAAGACCAGGGTCCAAAGCTGACAACCCCTACTATAGTACGCCTATTATAGTAAGATTAATAAGACTACTCAGAAAATGACTGTTTATAAAACTGACTTGTGTTTATAAAATCTCTGCTCAGACAGCTAGATAAAGGTGCTGAGAAAACCCAAAACATTAGATTTTTGTGCTACCAGACATTTGTCTAACCAATAGCAATACTGATATCCGTATAAACTGTTACTCTATAAACTCTGCAACAAGCAGGATACCTACTTGGTGAAACAGAAGTAACAAATTATGGATCCTGCCATGATGAGTACGCAGGATGTGGGCACAGCCATCTGCACAATGTCTTGAGCTTTCAACTGGTAATCTGTTAAACAAACAAATGTTTACATGTGAATGTGCAGCTAAATGCAAGCACTGACAATACCAAATTATTTGCTGCTCTTCTGCAACTCAAAAAAACGCTCTTTTAGAGGATGTAAAATAAAGCTTCCAGCATGTTAACAACAGACCCCCACAGCTGCCAGCAGTGATGGTGTGTCAGAGAGCTGGCACAGGTGCTGTGCTCAGCTGTGCTCAGCTGCTGAGTGTGGCAGGAGCTGGGAGAGCCAGCGTGCACTGAGGTCACTGACAGCCCCAGGGACAAGGGCAACCCCACGGCACCTACAATGGCATGATCATTGTCACTACAGTGCACCACGGCACCTACAATGGCATGATCATTGTCACTACAGTGCAGCTACTTTTCTTAAATGGCATTATCATTGTCACTACAGTGCAGCTATTTTTCTTAAATGGCATTATCATTGTCACTACAGTGCAGCTATTTTTCTTGTTCTTTCTGTTGCTCTTCAGGGTTTTTATAAACCCTCCTACCTCTATTAAAGTACTGCTTTATTTGCAGCATACATACATATATACATATATATATGTATTTAATTTATACTCACTTGCTCTCACATCAATGTTGCTGTTTAGTTCAAATATCTTTCCTACTTCATGAAATAGTTATAGAGAATAAACAGATTCATTTCAGCCTGTTTTTCACAAGGCTAAGCAATCCAACCTCCCTTGGTCTTCTCTTCCTTAGTTTCCCAAGGAGTTGCCTATCTAAGTTTAGTGTCTTTGGAAACCTTTACAGGTGTATTCACATTACATTCAAAATGATGAAGATGATGAGTCCACAACTCTCCTCCAAGAGAGCAGCACAGTATGTAAGACTATATACCATCCTTTCACCAAGCTGTTATTTCTGACACTATTACCATAGCGAAATTCAACTTCTTCACTCCATTCACTCCAGTAGGCTGGGTAGTCCACGTAGTTACACCTGAGACTTGCAACATAATCATAGCCTCTCTTCAAGGAGCTTGCAGTAATCTCAAAGCTTTTTGCCTGGTAGTTAATTGCTTTTACAGAAACCTGAAAAGAAAGTGAGAAAGTTCACTTTGATTTCTTCATAGGGTGAAGGGTTAGTGACAGAAACTACATATCAATAGTGTTATGTGTTTCAGTGATCTCTCACAAATGAACAAATGAATGACTGTGTATGATACTGCAGTGCATGTCATCAGCAGGTGGCATTTGTTACCTGCCACCATGCATGTTCTTCCACTACCAGAAGCAGCCCAGCCCAAAATGCTGGATTATTCAGAACTCACCTGCCCCACAGAGCCATCAACCTCCAGCTTCCTGATGTCTAAGGAGCAAATGAAGTTCAGGGAATAGAAGCATTGTATTTTCAATCTCTGCCCTGCCTACTGCAAGCAGCAGACCATTTTGGGGTGGCAGTCAGAAGAGTTTCAATTCTTTGACACCCAGCTGAACCATCTTGGGGGCAAAATGAACTGTGGCAAGTGTGTAATCAGGATCACTGTGCTCTGGCTGGCCCTTGCATTATTATTAATGAAGTGACTTTGTAGAGGACTTTTTAAACCTTAAAGCTCCAGAGACAGAAAATGAAGAGACTGGATGTCTCTTACCTCTGTCGGGTGCTGCTTCCTCCAGTATTTCACTTCATAGATGACTGGCTGTCCAGAGAGAAAGGATGGATAAGAGTAGCTCTCCTCCCAACTCAGATTGAAATTACCATTTTCAGCCTTCTCAATGGCAAGATTTTTGGGGGCTCTCGGCTTAACTGTATGTTAAAAAATACAGAAGAGGGTAATGGGAGAGCACTGATGGAGAGAAGCAGAGAGAGAAGCATTCACTAGAGACCAGAACACCATCGCAGTCAACTCACTTAGTCCTTTTCACTATGCTGTAGCACAAGAATAGAGAGGCCAAACCTGAGCAACTTGAGGGTATTTATTAAGCACTGATTCCTCAAGCTGGCTGAACCAACTGCAAGCACAGCCTTTTGGTGCACTGGATGCAGCTTTCAGCCTGGAGAAATGGGAACAACCTGTGCCCTGACAGTAGCAGCTGTGAGGCCGTGTAGGCACAGAGCTCCAACATCACAGCCAAGCTGTCCTGGCTCCCTGTCTCTTGAAAACTGATGTGGACTTCTGCTTATTTGGCAGATAAGCAGCAGCATCAATCAAGTATTCTGAAGAGAACCAGCTCCTTGGCCTGCCTAAGGCATGAAAATGGTTTCTCTGAGTGTTTAAGGTGACAAGCACACTGTTCTGACCAAACTGGGGGTCTAGGCAGAGGCATCAACTGGGTCTACACTCTGTCCTGTTTAGGAGCAGTCTCTAACTTTTTTATCACTGGCTGTTAAAATCCAACAGCAATTACTGTAAAAAATCTTCTGCTCATGTGGCATGATTCAACTAGCATGAAAAATCAGAGTATGACAGAGACAAGAATGGGAAGAATTTCTGTAGGGATAACCTAGCTTCCTTCTAGAAACTGAAAGTAGCATGATTCCTCTTCATCCTGTAAGTCACAAGTAAAATGCACTAAAGATAATCTAAGTCCCCAAACTCCATTTGGCTTGCAGCTGAGAGGGTAAAGCTGAAGCAGCAATCACTCTCTGCTTTCCCCATTACTTAAATTAATTCCTTAAGAATCTAATCCAGAATTAGGTTTCTAAAACAAATGGATTTTGCATTTAAGCTACCATGACATTTTGCACCTCTGACAAGCAAGAACTGTTCTGGGGACATGAATGAGAAGTTAGCTAGGATTGCAAAGCCTGGAACCAGATGTGACAAAGTAAACAAGATCTTACCAACAAGGGCTGGTGTAACATTGTAATTCCACGAATCAGTGCCATTGAATTGTAGGGCTAGAATATACGTGAGGCCTACTACAAAATATTCCGGATATATTGTACAAGTGCACCTTAAACTGTCTTTTTCATTCTCAGGAACACACTTGTTTCTGAAAAACAGGCACAAAACTAAGTGATGTTTAAGAGAATGTGACACACTATTCCTTGAAAAGGTGAAATCAAGTTTCCCAAGATGTATAACTAACCACAACTGAGACGAGTCAGTTTGCAGAAATGTTTCCAAAACAAAACTGAGATCCCCAAACAACCCACCCTCCCTAGCCACCTCCTGGATATCTGTACCACACAAATTAAAAGCTTGACAGAAAGGCCAAGGATTGATCCCAAATACAACCCTTTGTCACATTTCAGCTTCTAAAGGAACATACTAACAGCTTGTTAGTATAGGAACAGGTTGTAGTGTAGATATTGCAGTAGATATTGCAGTGTATCAGCAAGGTTATTTGAATGTTGCTGTGGTGAAATCATGCACCAAGGGATAGGAGAACCCAGATGCATCTTCTTGTGTAAGAGATGATGACTGGCCCTGCTCAGAGCAGGGACAACAGTCTCTGCCTGAACATGGAGCTACACTGCATGCAGAGACAACCACCTGGCCTTCAGTGGAAAGTATCTTCACACAGGTCACAGACCAGTAAATCAAGAAAGATTTCTCATGAAGAAGGTAAAATTTTGCATGAAGTTAAGGTTTTGTAAACTTCTAAGAGCCCTACCACTCCTACCAGTAGGACTTGATCCCTCCTCTGTCCTAAGAGAGCAGAAAGTTCTACAGAAGAGTAGACCACTGAACTGAGGGTGCTGTTAATTGCAGAAACCCATTTTACTTAAAAGGAAATAATTCATTTTACTTTAAGAGGAATAATCTGAAGTACATTTTGTTCAAGACACCCACAGTAGAGGGAGGGAATTAAAGGCAATAGTGGCTCTAGGATATATGAAACTCTGACAATGGCAGTGTAACATCTTATTAAACACTTACGACACAGAAGAAGTTTCCTTGCTGTAGCAGAGCACGAATTCTTTGGAGCAATTGGTTTGTGCAGGCACCTTCCAGTGACAAACCAGCTCCTTGTCATAGTCAGTGAAGCATGCAAATTCCTGTACGTGTCCTGCAGTCAAAACTAGGGGAAAGCAGCATACAATGAGAAGCAAGAAAATCACAAGACTATATTGGACTAAGCAGAAATGCTAACTTTTTCATCTAAACAGAGCTGCCACACCTCTACAAATTAAGTGAAAACATTGTTATTTTTTATGTCTGGGTAAATGGAAAGAGGAACAGACACTCAGACCGTCTCCACCTTTCTGGAGACAATGTCTATGGTCTCGGACAGGAAGAGTCTGCAGCAGTAATACTGAGACAGAAACGCAGACTTCCAAGAACAGAAAATCTGATTGCAATAGCTCTATTTAAAAGACATCAGCATTAAATTACAAAACAGCATCATTCCACTTATTAAATACAAAAGGTTCAAAACCCAAAATGCAGATAATTAACAGAGTCAGACC
Source organism: Urocynchramus pylzowi (assembly GCA_013397555.1). NCBI lineage: Eukaryota > Metazoa > Chordata > Aves > Passeriformes > Fringillidae > Urocynchramus > Urocynchramus pylzowi. The sequence continues at coordinate 85,290 of VZRH01008175.1, forward strand.
AGAATCACTGCTTACAGTCATGACTCGTGTTTTACCTACAACTTAGGTAAAAGGTTCTAAGGTTCTAAGCTTCCCAAATACATGGGAGAGCATGCTCCCAGAGGATGCTCTTCATGTCACTCAGTACTTCCTGTTCTGTCTTCTACTCATCATTGTTATGAGAATATTCAGGACTGAGGAGAGATGAAGCCACACTGGGCCAGGCACTGAGGAAGTACATGAAAGCCCAGAGTCTCTGTACTCCAATGTTCAAGTTTATAACTATTTTCACTGGTGGTATTTAACCAAAAAATAGAATATGCTGGCCAAAATATCTTTGTTAGATCTGGAAGTGGAACTAGAATCCACAATCCTCAGTACTCCTTCCAGCCTCACTTTCCTTTATTTCAATATGCTCCACAAGAGTGATACACAGAACAGAAGAGGATAAGCTAGGTGACAGTAAGGCCATGTTGTTATTTGGACAAACAGCGTGCCAGCCCTGATACTGGACCCTGGAATGTGATCATAAGAAAATAGCTAGAAATAGCTAATACTTTTATCATCCAAGACAATTATTTGCCTTTTCTGATGTTTAACTTTTCTTTCACAGGTAAATAATAACAGTATCTCCCTTTTCTTGCACAACGTGTACAAATATAATTCCTTTTCTGCTTTACATGTCAATCTCCCGTAAAAAAATTAAAATACCTGGTTTTTTGAATCCTATTAATTAAGATTATCTGAGAATTTCCAAAGGGATTCTGCTAGAAGGTTTTCTGTGGTAAGTATACAAGACCAAATTTTGTGTACATGGCCCAGTACATTACCAACTCTCCATGCTGGTCATTTACATTGCAAATTCAAGACTCATTTGCCAAGTATTCACATCCTGCAAGGTCTTTGTTCTTCAGCCACTTCTGCTTCACAGGCTTATTCCTTCCAACGGGTACCTAAATTTCAGATTATTCCTCCCACACCTTTTTTGCTGAAAGTACCAAATTTTATTTTATCTTCCCTACGTTTCTATTTTTCTGTAGTCCACTTATGTTATTTACTATGATCCAACTTTTGCATACTTTGATACAGTACAGGATCTGCAAATGTAAAATGTGATGGTCAGATACCTTTTAGTGGATATGATATATAGCACAATGGGATCTATAAAATTTGGATTCTAAGTTGTCTGGTATATTGACTGCTTATAAACCTAGAACTGACTGTGAATCATGGTTTCATTAGTATTCAAATACTTAGCTTTAGTAACTAAACCAAAATATTTTCTAAATTTTTTTCCTATAGGTAAGAACTATTGTTGTTATGTCCTTTCTGGATGGCAGTACCATGTAAGGTTCCCTTTTGTTCTACATGGTACCCAATTCTTTAACACTCATCAAAAAAGGAGCAAGTCAAACTTCTGCAACACTTTAACAGTCATACTGCTTTTTATTTTACAATAATCATTACCCTGTTTATGTTGATTATATTTGGTTGCCATTTGTAATTTTATTGCTAGTTTCCTTTTCTCACTTTAAAATGTACTTTTAACAGAAGTACTATCAAGTTAAGGCCCTTAAAGATGAATGACATTATTTTTCAATCTGTTAATCATCTTGCACTTTCAAGAATACTTAAATGAAGCTCTTCTTGCTGTGTTAAGCTATGATGACTAACAGTTTTACTCTATCTTGCCATTCAGTGCAGTCATGTCTTTTCAGAACTCTAAAATATATTCTCTGCTCTTTTCCTGTCACCTTCTCACTTCTTCATCTCTGGTACACCATATTTTTTTCAAAAAGCTCAGATATTTGTGAATTTCCTTTTGAAACTATATACAGTAGAGGATTTGTTTTGACTTTGTATAGTTAAAAGAGGGAATTGAAATACTGAATTTCTTTTTTCATCCTCAAAGAGTACACAATGCTGAAGAAACTTAAAACACACAGTTAACTAGGCAAACAAACCCAAACAAAACACAATAAAATTAAACTTTGATAAAGATCATTTAGGGAAATGAAAAGGTGGGATTACCTAAACCAGACAATCCCGCCAATGTGTTCTTACAAACCTTGATCCTTCTCATTAATTCAAATTGCACTATTTCATAGTATGTAAGACAGTAGCTAATAAACCTTCTTTTTTAGAGACAGGGTACTTTAAATTGTCTTTTAACTATTTTGGTTTACTTTATAAAACAAAACGAGATCTAAGAAACTACAGCTACTGTGGAAGCAGTTAAAAAAAATACAGAAAGCAAAGTGTGAGATTCATTTTCCAGAAAATAAAAATGCATTATTGAAAACCATTACTATATATATCTCAGTAGCATTTTTAATCAAACATCAAAAGAGATGCAATGAAAACAACCCATGTTTATGGGTATGGGAAGTCAGCTTCTGCCAACTGCACTTCATGAAATAATCCTTCAGGAACCAGCAGCGCTCAGACTGGACGCCTCTGCGGGCGGTCAGAACGGTGGCGAGGGACACACCAGAGGCACCGTCCCCTGTCTGCCCCTGGCAGGGCAGCTCAGAGCTGCTGCATCCACAGACAGGCCTGCCCACCCCGCTCTAATCCAGGCAGGCGTGCTTTCCAGCCAGCCACTCTGCAGACCGCGGCGAGCACCAGCTGGAGCAGCTCTGCAGGCGCGGCTCCGGGAGCGCGGCCCCAGCGGCAAAACCCGGCAGCCAGGGGACACCGGCAGCCAGGGGACACCGGCAGCCAGGGGACACCGGCAGCCAGGGGACACCGGC
>VZRH01008175.1:93075-108463 GCA_013397555.1 Urocynchramus pylzowi
CCGATCTGCGGGGGCTCCCGGCCGAGGGCGGGCGGTACCGCGGTGGGAGCTCCGGGGATCCTCGGTGGGTCCCGGCAGGGCCGAGGGCGAGCGGGCCGGGCGGTTTCCGGGGCGTTGCCTCCGTGGGCCGCGCGGGCGGCGAGGCCGGAGCTCGGCCGGAGCTCGGCCGGAAGCGCGCAGTCGGTTGGTGCAGTGGCCAGGGGATTTCCCGAGCTGCCTTTAATGACTTCAGGCGTTCTTGGGAACCTGTGCAGGGTTATTTTCTGTCCAGAATCACCCCTCTGGCTGGCTGCGCTCGGATCAGGCTGCGCTCTCCAGCACGGAGTGGCGGAGGTGTTGTGTTTGTCGCAGCAAACAGCGCTGTTATTTTCAGCTTTGCAGCGGGGCGCCAGGGTGATGGAGCGGTGTGCAGCGGTGAGTGGGACGTGGAGCGCTCTCCAGCTCCCGTTCCTAACCGCTCAAACCGGGACAATCCAGTTTGCTCAGCAACACGCTGCGCAGCTCCCATGAAAAGCACACCGGGTAGGGAAGGTCGCTGTCCAGGTTCAGAGGCTCAGTGACCGCCAGGGGTGCCTGACGACCCTCCAAGTGCGAGACTACCTGTGCAGACTCCAGCGGCTGCGGTGTGTGTAACCCTGAGCCAGTTATGCACGTTAAGCTGGAGCCGTTCCCCTGTGCATCCACTGCTGCAATAAAGTATTGCTTGCTTTTAATACTACATTGATGTCAAGAAGGAGTTTTCTTCCCGATTTTGGGTGACAACGACACAACGCCTACATTGTTCTTTTCTGTAGCTGAAACTAGTTGGATTTTATCTCTTGCACTCTTCCAGAACCTCAGAGCTGGTCACCCTCTGTATTATTCTGAGGACAACCTTGGGATCTACTTTTTTTGCCCTCATTCAATGTAATAGACTTTAATTGAAATCTTGTGTATACTTGGACTGTTGTATTCTTAATTTGCATTAATGTGCATTAATTCCAGCTTAAACCTCCTGCAGCACTTGAAGCCTGGTGAAACACTGTGATGGCAGCTCAGATGACCGATGCTCATCGACGCTTCTTGCAGGTTCTGATGTCTAATGGGATAACAGAAGGATCAGAGGCCAGAAAATTACACCAGCACTGCTGTGAAACTGATAAAGGTGTGTCTGTCTTGGTGATGAAAGAACTAGGTGTTTTTTTTTCCTGGTGCAGCTTGCAAATAATTTGATTTCTGAAGGGCATGCGCCAGCTATAAAAATTTTAAAAACTGTAAAATTTTAAAAACTGTGAGTGTTCCCTCTCTTTCCTGAAAGATAAAATAATATAGCAATGAGTAAACTAACTTCTAATCAGGCCAGATTAATATATAGTACGTTTTATTTTATCAAGGTTGTTGTTTATAGGTTATACATATAAATGATTTTAAAAAAATAATTTTTGACACTGGAAGTACTTCAATCAGGCCAGATTAATATATAGTACGTTTTATTTTATCAAGGTTGTTGTTTATAGGTTATACATATAAATGATTTTAAAAAAATAATTTTTGACACTGGAAGTACTTCAATCAGGCCAGATTAATATATAGTACGTTTTATTTTATCAAGGTTGTTGTTTATAGGTTATACATATAAATGATTTTAAAAAAATAATTTTTGACACTGGAAGTACTTCACTATAGTGAATGCTTTTAAGTAAATGCACTTCAGTTATTTCTCCCAGGTATTGTGGGAGAAGTGACCGCTGCAAAAACATTTCTGTGAGGGTGAGATGAGGTTTCTGGGTGAATTGCTGTACTTTCTTCCCAGCTCACCTGCACTGTATTGTTTATTCCAAGTCCTGGAAGCTGTGCTCCTACCAGGCTTAGGAGTTTCCCAGTGCATGCCACCATGCTACTCACTCTGCAGGGACTCTTCTGGTTTTCTGTGGCTTTGTACCTCCTTACCCATAGATGTAAGGTCAGAATGAAGTAATCTATTTGTATATCTCTTGAGTCAGGAACTGTAACTTGACCTACTTCTTAGACGCTAAAATTGTGAAGTGCAACTTTTGGTGTTCTCTAACCCTGTTCATTTTTTATGGAGAATTTTTATCCCTTTTTTTCCCACAGAAGATATACTCAAGCAGCATTAAAACAGTTAACATTAAAATGTAATGTTAAAGTGTTAGAGCTGTTGTGCAAAAGAGTATTCTGTTACCTTTTGTCTTTTACCCTCTCTGAGATCTGTCACTAAAGCTCCCTGGCTGCTGTGTGCAGTGTTACCTACTGACAGGGACCAAGCAGGTTGCAAAATTATCCTTAATTTTGTACTTACTTTACTGTCATTCTTGCTGTTTGTTGACTCTGTTCACTGAAGGAATCTTGTATATCAGAATCAGTAACTCCTGGGCAGGAGCATCCTATGAGTGCCATTAATTTGTGAAACAGAGCATACAGAAACAAGAAATCCCTTGTGTATAAAGGAATCAAGTCAGTTTATTTTTCTATTGTGCATAATATTTTTTCCCAGTCATATTTTATTTTCAATTCAGCTTAGTTCAGGTCACTGTAATTACTGGATTAGTGCTATGGGTTCCCTGCAACAAGGCAGACTGTCTGGACTCTGTCAACTGATTTTAAAGGAGCTGAGCATCTCTGAAGGCCATGAGACAGCAGCACAAGGAAATTATATGTCTGCTGAACAGAACAGTTTGAATTAATGTTTGAATTCTGCCTCAGTTTCAGCACTCTTGTCTGGGAAAAATAGTTTCACATAAAAAGATCTGCCTGATGTGTAGCTGTTTGACTTTTCTCTGTATGCTTTTTCTCTGCATGACGTTTCTCATTCCTTTTCAGTTTACTATGCACATGATAAACTGGATGATTTCATCAGCACTATTAATAGCCACCTGCAGCCTTTGTTTATGCAGATCCGGAAAGGAATATCGGAAGACGATGGGAGAGCTCACTATGCTGTAGTAGGTACCTGCTGTGCTGTGTTTGCACGGGGCTGGCAGGGGCTGCAGGAGCTGCTGGGAGGATAAGCTGCCACAGCCCAGGTGTATGGGAATGGGACATGGCAGCAAGGATGGGAGTTGTTTAGCATAAACATTGCTTAAGTGCTGAAGTGAGATTTCTTTTCCACAGGAGACTTTCTTTCCTGAGACAGATTTTTAAACTAGAAAACACAGAGAGCTGTGCAACATCAGTTTTCTTTTTCTCCCACTCAAAATCAACCTAGCACAAGAGGGTTGCTGAGGAGTAGCCTATAAGTTGTTTGCCCAGATGATCTGCAATGTGCATGTCATAGAAGGTTATCTAGTAATTTCAGAAGACCATACAGAACGTATTCTAACATTAGCTGCTGCCTTTAACCTTTCCTTTTGCCAGTTAAGTCGAGCTAATAATTAATAGTAGTAGCACGTGCAATAAGAGTAGAAAACATGGGCAGCTGGTTTTCACAGTGCAAAACCAGGTGACTGATAACATAGTTCCTGCTGCTGTCTAGCACTAGACATACCTAGCACCTGTGATCAGCTCTGCTGCAGCACTCTGTGTCAGTTCTGGCAGCTTGTGTTGTGGAATGGCTTTGCCTGGGCAGAGGAAGCTAGAGAATTCATGGCTGGAAGATGAGGGGTTGTAAAGAAAGAACTTGAATACCATCAAGTGCCCCTCAAAGAACTAACATTTATGTTAAATTTAAGATGATGTATTCTTAACCTCAGGGGTTTTTTTACAGTTTCTGGTATGAAACTATATCGGCACTTTATATCAGTTTATTTTTTTGTAGGTGAATTTGGCGGAAACTGAAGTAACTAAAATGGCATCTGACTATACAGAAATTGAATTGGAGTTGTTCAGAAAAACAGTAAGTATGTCAGTTGTCACTTAGTAAATCATATTATTTGTGAAGCTCTCATCTTAAAATGAATGAAAATGGAAATGGAGATGTGGATGAAGAAGTAGTTGCCATTTTACCTAAGTTTATCTGAGATCAAATGGGTGGGGTGGGCAGGGATGAAAGTATGTGCAAGTAAGGATTTGCTGTAGTAAGTCAGTTATGGGTAAAGCAAAATCAGCACCAGGGAAGGGCTCCTTGGGTTAGGGACAAGACATGCCTACTTTTAGTTACACAAGCAACATTCTTCTGGATTTTCAGTCATGACTGCTGAGTTTTCACTGGCTTCAGTAGTTTAGTAATATACAGTAGTTTTTAATGCTAGTAACATACAAAATGAATTTGCTGATTTGAATTTAAATATTTGTCTATGGCTATCTATTGAGGTTTTTCCTCAAAAGATCTCTGACAAAGAGCAGATAAGAAGAAATGGATCACCACTGAGTGTGGCCAGGGGTCCCTGAATGCAGCTTCATTTAGGCAGCACGTATACTTCTATTTGTGGAAATATTTTCTTGGCAAAGATCAAAACCGTTAAGGAGACAATGATTGTTTCAGCTTTTGGCCTTTGTTTTACAATTCTGGTTCAAGCCATATACTGTAGTATCTCTCACATACATGGATGCAAAAAAAACGCACGTCAGCACGTTTCTGTAATGTGGTGTATCTGCCTAATTGCAGTGTCTCTAATACTTGGTAATGTTTCTTCCTGTAGATGGACCTAATAATTTTATCAGAAAACGGCTTTGCCTCATCTACAGATATTTTAAACTTGGCTGACCAACTTAAGACAAAGAAAATGAAGAAAAAGGAAGCAGAACAAGTGCTGAAAGTTTTTGTGGAGGATAAGTGGCTCTCTGAGGTAACTGCATTCAAGTGTTCTTAGTTCACTGGGTCCAGCTACCATGTTCTTATGGATGTGGTAGCTGAGACTGGAGCTCTTCTTGAATGAATGATGGCAAAACTGGTCTCACGGCACCCATACTTACTGCTGCTCCAGTGATTTTTGCAGAAAAGGAAGTAGACTTAAATGGAAAAAGTCCTTGGGTAGATCTGTGCAGGACCATATGGTTTCAGTTTCTTGTACCTGAGCCAGGTGGGTTTGTGTGCTCAGTCCTGCCCAGTGATGCCCAGACACAACAGCACAGCATCCTTTGTACACAGGTTTGTACACAACAACACAGCATCCTTCAGCCTGGAACGAGGGCTGGGGAAAGCTCTTCAGAGTGATCAGTACTGTTAGTTGAATTTAGACTTTCCTGAAAAGGAGTAAGGCCAGACATGTTGAAAACTCCTGTACCAGAAATGCATGGGCCACTGTGCAGATGGTTGCACCTGTTTTATTTGATGAGGGAGCAGTGGAGATGAACTCACCATGTGGATACTGCAGTTGCTTGCTAAGTGAGACTTTAATCCCTTTTCTGCTGGAGTCATTGCATCATAGATCTTCAACCTGCTGCCACACAGTTACTTACACGTTCAGTTGATTTGGCAGGTATTTCCAAAGATACATCAAGCAGGAAATACCTAGATTTTGTTGAAAGCTGGGAGAATTTCCTCTAACATTCTTTTTGGGAGGATCCCAAAACAGGATGCCTCTGTTAAGGAGCGCATGCTTGCTCATCTGTGCTTTCCAAGGACTCGATCTCTGTTAAAGGTGTGGGATTTTTATTCTGCTCCTCTAAACAAAGGAGTTCTGCTATTTCAAAAGTGTTCTGGTGTTGCATTGTACCAGCATGTTGGTTTTGTGACAGTAGAAAAAAGTGGCTTGTTAACAGGTGGTTAGCAAAGTCAAAAAAAGTAAAAGGAATTAAAAGAAATTCCTCATCTCAACACTTGTTTCCTTAGAAAAATGGAGAATATACTCTGCATACTCGTTGCATAATTGAGATGGAACAGTACATTCTCAGCAACTACCAGGATGTTGCAAGGAAATGTAACATCTGTCACAGCCTCGCCATCCAGGTAACATGTTTTATCACCTCAGCCAATACATGGTCATAGCTGAGGTTTGTGATGCTTTCCCTTGGGAATAATCTTGGTCTTGTAATCTGGTCATGGTCCTCATGCATTCTGTAAAAAAATTTTGGTTTTTTTCCATTTTAGGCATTTTATCTTCTGTCTTTAGAAATAAAATTGTCTTGGAGCAGTGTCTCCAAGTATAAAATTGGAAAAGCATGCTCCCATGGTGAGGAACATGGTTGTGCTGTCTGGCTTTCCAAACCAGCACTTTAGAGATGAACTCCTGATACTGAAAGAGGTTTAGCAGTGAGGTGTTAGCAGTGTCCTCTTTGGGCCTTGCCAATAGGCGTCATGGTGTGACACATCATTCTTGGTCCTGGGATTTTAATTCAGGAATTGCTTGTCTTTGGACCTCAGGAGGAACATGTGTGCTATGTAGAGCATGCTAAAGCACTGTGTTCTGATGGCTGGGATGCTACCCATTCATCTTGCTTAAGTAGTTACAGCCTGGATTCCTATTCCAAAACTGCTACATTTTCTTGCTCTGTGAGTCTGCATTTTCTGATCTGCCCAACTAACATGCTTCCATGTTACTTTTTCCATCCCAATTAGTCTCCTTTATTGCACTGAAATTGTTGTCTTTCAACAATTTTGTCCTTATAGGGAAGTAGTATTTCCTAGTTTACAGAAAAATACCTCCTTTTACCATTTACCAGCTTTGACTGTTGAGTGTGTCCAGCCCCCGTGTTGTGGGAACCATTCTTTGGAACAAAGCATTGCATATCTGCTGCTCTTCATAACAACCTTCTCTTAAAATTGAAGGACATTTTAGAATGATTTTATGAATCAACACTCCTAATTTCAGAGCCAAGTATGTGAATCCTGTGGGATTGGAATGCACTTACCTTGTGTCAGAAAGTACTTCAGAGGCCAGACTGAACCCCGCTGTCCCAAGTGTAATGAATTGTGGTCTTGTGACACCCCAGGTACTAAGCAATGCATTTTTTAAAAAATTGAATGCAATCATACTAGGAAATGGGCTCTGATGTTCAGTGGCACTGCCTGTATTATTTATAACTGTGAGTATCAGCTACTTCTGACTTCAGTGGTATGTTTCAGACACTAAACCACACACAGGCAGCATTGAGCCCCCACAGTGCCCAAAGAGTGCCACAGGGGTGTTAGCAGACCCTGTGCATATTTTTTTTATAACTATCTTTAGGAGGTGGGGGAGAAGGGGGGAAGGAATAGAGGCACACACAACCCGTGACACTAAGTAACTTCTGGAAATACCGAGCTTCTAAGAAACTCTTTGGAATTCCTCCATTTGTCCAGGGAAATTGGACATTGTGAACAGCAACAGAGGAATACACAAAACATTTTAGAAAAGGTGGTTATACAATGTTATCTTTTTTGTGTGTGTTGTCCATTAACCTTCCTTTGGTTTTCTTTACAGGTGTGAATCGGATGGGCTCCCAGACTTAGCACAGAGCTCCACTCTTGGCCCTAGATGATGCCAGTAAAACTTGATGTCAGTGACATCTGTTTGCTCCCACTCTGGCAGAACAGCCAGACTGTATTGTATTCATTAGTAACAGTGCTCAGTGTACTCATTTTCTAAAGTTCTAAGAATCTTGCAATAAAACTATCATTGACGTTCCTGTTCACAGTCATGCCTGCACAGCTTTCTTGGAGGCTGTTTTGTGTTTGTAATTCTCCATATTCTTGGGCTGGGACTTTCAGTGCATGTTTGGGGATAAGGATGCAAATGTTTTAGTCAGTCCTGCAATCTGATATATGCAGGTGAACTCTTGAAAGAAGCCTTTCTCAGCAAGTGCCCCCTGTCTGTCCAGGAACAGTACAAATTCAGTTGTACAATGGAAATGACACCTGCTGTAGCACGTCAAGCAGGTGAAAAAGGCAGCTGGCTCAGTCTCTGGCCTAGGGCTGGAGTTGGAACACTTCTGGTTGGCACTGTGGTTGTGTTTTGTCCCTTCTTTAGATGCAGAAGAATTTGTCTTGACGTAAGGCCATGTCATGAGCAGCTGTGCTCTGTAAGGAGGGAATATTGCCACAGAAGGATTGGGAAGCAGTAGGACAGGACCTGGGGCAATGTCAGCTTATGTCTGCAAACCTCTGAAAACATTACCATACTGACATTCTTTAGGGTTTTAGTCTTGGCACTTCTGTCTCTAGTTTAAAGTAAGGATGCTTTTTCCTTTAAGAGTGACTTGGAAAGGAGCCAAGGACTGGCTACTGCCAGACACCAGACTAAAATGGCAGCATTCTTGTCCTTGGTAGAGATGTGTGACACAGCAGAAGGGCTGTGGCAGCAGTTCAGATGATGGTTAATCAAAGTATAATTAAACTTCAGATTATCTAACTCCAATTAAACTATGGATTAACTTCAGTTATGTTCTAGGCTTTAACATGATGTTGTGGTTTAGAAATGGTCCTCCCCAAATTAGTGTTCCCGCCAAAACGCTCAAAACCATGAGATGCTTGCTCATTCCCTCCTCCCCCTACCTCTCCCCTCATGGACAGGAGAACTGGGAGGTCCAAAAGATAAAGATCATGAGTTGCAATAAGAACAATTTACTGGAAACAGCAATGGAATAAGAAAATTAGCAGTAACAGTGACAATATCAATAACGGTGTACAAGAGAGACAAAAGATTCACACGAAAAGATTCACACAGATTCAATCACTACGAGACCAAGGAGCCCCTTCCTGCCCTGGGCCTGCAGCAGTGGCAGGCTGAGGTGGTACAAAATAATCTCTGGGTCTGGGCCTGCCCCTCCTGGCTACTGCAAAAATTAACCCTATCCTGGCCAGAACCAGGACATGAATAACTTTTTCCATGCAGGAGACTAGTACCTTGCTTGGTGTTAGCTTAATTTTTTTATGGATTGAACCTTCAGGTAGCACCATCTCTCTAGTCAACTCCAGGGTGTAGTGTTACTAAATCCAAGGAGAAGATAACAGTGACCTGGTTATTCAGACAGAGGCTCAGAAAGAGCCTTGGCAGTGCCATCAGACACAGGCTGTCTCTGATGGATGCACGCACAGGACAATGACCTAACATATGCTCTTTAGGAAATATTAGGAATTTAGGAAACTCTTTAGGAGTTATTAGAAACATCTACATAAATGAAGTGACTACAGCATCATCTTTCCACTTACCCATTGTGACTACTTCTCCATGCTTTAGCAAGAGTTTGTTGGTTTTTGGTTTTGCTCCACCTCTAACCTCTCCTGAGAGAGAGAGATGCTACTTGCCTGATTTTTAATTTAATTTCAGTGCTGCTGACTGCATTTCAGAACTATGACCACCAGAAACTAACAGAGAAGCTGAGCTCAAGCGATCGCACATAGTGCCAATATTTAACTGGAATAAACAGAATCTGTCCAGGCATCAGAATGCAGGACTGAAATGCAGCCTTTGTGAAATTTGGAAACTTGACCAAGTCTGGATCTTCCACATCAACCTATAAAAAAAACAGACAATCATCAGAAGAATGTCTTTACTCAAATATGATTTGATAACATTACTGATATTAAAATTTCAGGCAACTATTTACCTGACTAGTGTTGTGAAGAATTTGGCTTTCATGGGGGTACAGGTTTTCTGAATCTTGTGGTGAATAGAGACGGATATACTTTCTTCCAAACACCTGTATATAATAAAAGAAATGTTTTCCATTGGTCATCAACTGGCACATTACTGGAAGCTGTGGGCCATAGCTGGCATTTAACAGTAAAATATACCTGATTACAAGAAACATAATTATTTTTAGTAATAGACACTGCTATAATAAAAAGTTAAATTGAGCTGTTGGAATTCAAGTACCTCTTCCCTTGGAGCAGATAAGAATTTGAAATACCATTGGGAGGGAAATGCCTTTAACCAGATTGCTTTCAATTCGAAGTTCAAGACATCCAATTTATACATCATTACTTGGGCTCTACACAGATAGAAATAAGAACTGAGAATAAGGAGGCTGAACCTTTATTGCAATTCACATCAACAGGCAGAGGTACTTGCACAGTGACTACTAAGCTTCCATATACCCCTCAAACTCTTATTTCTGTCTCATCATTAAACCAGTTCTTTCACTGGAGTGCTGAAATGAGATGAGAATTCGTAAGGTGAGTGGCCTGGCTTCCCTGAATGCCACATGAACTGCAGGTTGTTGGTGTCCAGATATGGCAGCATGAACGAGTCAAAGCTGAGTCCTCCACTGATACCAGTGGAACAGAAGGTTTAGGGTGAAGATTCATACTGCTTGTGCCAGCACTCCAGACCCCCGCAAGAGCGAGGCATGATCATACTTGTTGGGAACTGTCCTATTGTGGGCACTCTGACTAATCCCAGCAGCCTTGAGTGGCTACCCAACCATTTCTAACCAACTTGCTTCTCCTCTATCTTAACATCCCTTCCAACATAATAGAACAGGATTTCCTGAAAACTTACCAACACCAACGCTGTCATACTGGCTACTTTGAGTTTGTTGCTTTCAAGGACATCACATAAATGTATTCTATAATCTGGGCAAGTACCAAGTACTCCTGCCCTGTCCTGCTCTTCACTATCACTGACTAAACTACTTGATCTATATAATTCTGGCTGTCCATGTGTTTTTAGGATGTCTTCCGTACCCCAAAGGGATTAAGGATGTGAATTAGCTCACTAAAGAACCAAGTATTACATGGTATTTTTGGTGACATATGGAAGTGACAAAAATGCTGGCTATTGCTCCAACAGCATGTTCTCTGAATGCTTGAAATTTTTTTGGGACTGCCATCAGCTGTTAACACCTTCTTCCTTCACTTGCCTCACTGGATTAAGACCTTGTATTGTATATTATTAAAATGGCAGGCACCAGTTAATAATGGGCAATAGCCTGCATCTCCAGAGACTGCTTTTCTCATTAATGGAAAAACTATGATCTCAGCACCAGCCACCAGCCAGGATAATTTCATTTTGTTACTTATACTTGTGCCTTCATGTACTCCACAGCCATAGTTTAAATGGCATCACAAAGCAGGGAAATTTTAATTGAAAGCTGCCAGATTACAAAGAAACTTTCACAGCACTGGCAGATAATCTCCCATTTTTTCAGGTAGAAAAAAACAAGTTCTGAGGTTTGTAAGGGAAATATCTTTTTCCAGTCCAAGAGCTCCTATAAATTTTTCTTCCACCAAGAAAAATTCCCCTCAAGCTTTACATAGCATGAATAGTACAGTACTTCACTTTCAGAATGCAGCTGTGTGTGCCAAGCAGGTAGCAAGCAAAAGAAATACAATCCATACAAAGTGGCACAGCAGTTGTAAAATACCATTCTAGGATGGCCTGAATTAAGCCTCAGTTTCAAGTGAAAACATAGGTTAGCAAGATGCAACTGGGACAGAGAAAGTAAGGTCAACCCATAAATAACCATCAGTAGAAAGTAATGTCACAATCCTGCTGGAAAAGTGTGGAAGTGTAAGCCTGGTGTTTTTTCAAGAATCTGATGGGACAGCAATCTCCTTCAGTAAACAAAACACCTCTCAGTGTTCAAAGATTCACAGTAGACAACTGCTTGGATCCAGAAGACATCCCTTTGACCGGTTCACTGCTTAACACAAAAGGCCCCAATATTTTATTGGGTTATTCTGCACTAAAAGTCATCATCAAAAAGCCTACCAAGAGGAACTCAGCAGAAATGATGTCAAAGTACAAGTTTTAATTCCTATCTCACTGCATGCAGTTATATTTTACAGGGTAACCTGAAACGGACTAAAGTATGCACCTAAGTCCACCTCAAAACCTTGCTTTCCAGATGTGCTGGCTTTGGCTGGGGTAGAACTCATCTTCTTCCCAGTGGCTGGTACAGGACTATGTTTTGGATTTATACTGAACACAGGGTTGATAATATAGAAATGTTTTTGTTATTGCTGAGCAGGTTTTACACAGACCTGAAGCCCTTTCTGCTTATCATACTGCCATGCTGGCAAGAAGTTGGGGGTGCCTGGGAGGAGACAAACCAGGACAGGTGACCCAAACTGACTGACCAAAGGATATTCTCTAAGTATTGCATTAATGGCATGTGTAGAGTAACTAAAGTACATACCTGGGCTAAAAAATTTTGCTGGGGATCCTGATGAAGAGGTGAGATTGTGCCTCCTGGACCAAACCAGGCATTAATGGTGATGTCATCTTCTTCCCCTTCCCCCAGGCAGCAGTAGTCAGGGATACTGATATCTTCTTTCAGTTCTGGGATCTATTTCCACAAAGAAAGAAACATTAAAAGGGGTATGTGCTGACTTGCCAACATACGTAATTCATAGAACAGATGAACAAGGCTGGATGCAAAGAAAACAAATGACTGGCTGGTCCAGCAAGGGTAGGAGAAAAGTAGCTGACCTGCTAGGAATCTGCAGGAAATGTTCTCAAACTTTCTGTTCTAGTGAGCAGACTCTGTTGGAAGGAGAAGCAGGAGAAAGAAACGGGTTTCCTCATTCTTCAGAGACCTTTTGCTTTTGCAGAAATCGGAGACACCCACAAGAATAAGTACATTTGCTCTTCATGGAAAGAGCAGCTGATCTCTTCTATATTATGCTAGCTTCTCTGTGGAATTCCTTTCTAAGGTCTCCCACCAATATAAGCTCTGGTAAACTGGAATGACATTTCAGATTATGGTAAACATATCAATGTTGAAAACTTTCCTGTCCGAATCTCTTCCCTGACTTATGAAAGGGCTTTCCAGGTGACATCCCCCTAAGTATATGCTACATTGTACTGAAACAGCACTAGGATTGAATGTCTTCATCCCAAAAGGTTTTGTTTCCATGTCTTGTAGCCAAATGGAACAAACTTCTCCCTCTGTTCCTTCAAATCATGGGAATAGAAACTTAAGAATGACTGTGAATTCTCCATATGCCTTTCAATCTAGTACAGTCAACATCTTGAGAGACAACTTGTGCTACAAAAGGAAGACATGACTGTAGGAAGATAAAAACATTCACTCAGTTTTACCTGATCAAAAAGCTGGTGCTGGGCAAGGTATCCTACACTGCTCTGAAATGACAGCAGAGAAAGAAAAAACACAGTAACATACAGGTGAGACAGTGAGTTAATTTACTTACAGGTGAATAGAATTTACTTATAGTAAATTCCAGTGTCCTGTTCAGAGTACTATATATAACTATTTCAACAGTATAAGGTGTCTTCAGAAATAGCAACTTACAGCTCCATTGAAATTGTGAGAGTGTAGGTGTATCTCCACAATGAATAAATCATCCAGCTTGAGCTACTGAAGGAAGCTGGGACTCCCTATGGAGTCTTGCAGCTGACAATGCACTGCATCTTTCTAGCCAGACCCTGCTGGCACACAGACCAGTTCTCCTTCACACCCTGGAACTACTTCCATACTCTATTCCAGGGTGCACCACAGATCAATTTGCTATGGCACACAGTCCTTCCTGCCAGAAGGCCAGGAAACAGAAAGGGGGGCTTGGGATCCTCATTTGTGAAAGCAAAAGGACATTCCAGATGCTAATTAACTTTGTATTTTTCTGCCTCATGGCTTGTAAATTTGGATCTGATCCTAAATCTCACCAAGCAGTTGAATGAGAAAGAGGAACAACACTGCTGGCTGAAGATCCCTTCCTTATTCTTAGATTCCACCAGTCAGGTTTTTGCTGTGTATGTATGAGCGTATCTATTAATCAAATTCCAGCTACTGTACGTTTGACTATAGGTAAAAATCAAACCTATTGTTGCAATAATTATTCCTAGCTTCAGGTCTTGAAATGATGTCGAACCTTACAATTCAGAGCTGTGCTTACAGCACACCCCTCCCTTGATATCCCCTCTGAGCAGGTTTGTTGTAAGCAGAACTGTTGTCTGTACCAGCACCATGCTGCTGTGTCTGGAGGTGAAACAAACGAGTGTAACACACCTCATCCATGATATACTGGCTGATGAAGTCACTGACAGTCATGAGCTGCTGAGACCATTCCTCATCTGTGTACCGAGCTCCCAACTCCACGGGGACTGTGCGGCACCCTGCGACTTGACAGAAATAGTCCACGCTGAAATAAAGAAAGTTCCATTATCTTCTGTACTGCTCTTACTAATTTTGAATGTAAGGTAATCAATCCAAATCAATCTTGTTGGGTAATAAAATTCTACTACCCTGAGTTTCTCCTGTCTAAACCAAACCAACCAGAAGAAAAAGGCAGAATAAAAGAATGCAAGCAACAAGGAAATCAGCAGCAGGTTTGTGTGTACATGACCCCACAACTGTCTTGTTTCGGTTTAAAAGCCTGTTTGCCTCAGTTGTTTCCTTCCAAACTAAGAAGATTTAAGCTGTTACTGTCTCTTGGCAAGGAATGGCCAATCTTTTTGCTGCCTGCTGCCTCATTTGATAAAATGTTGTATATTTTACTCAGTAATATTAGATCAACTCTCTGTCAGTGTCTATACAGGTGCCAATAACAATATTAATAATAATACCCATTACAATTGTAGCCAGAGGGATTAGTTTGATGGGTGAAATACATCTCTCCATGGACAACGGTATTAATTAAACTGAGAAGTTAATCTTGTTAAGTGTCTAAAGTTAACCAGTGCAGTACCTTCCCTCAAAAATTAATAAAATACGACATAACAACTGCGTGCACTTAATTTTACCTTTGGTTGTTCAATTAAAGCAATTACTCAAACTAAGCATGAGTGATTTTTCCCCTTTTCTGGGGAATCATGACCTTCCCCACACAAATACTCGATGCTCAGTATTGGAAATGTGGGCACCATTGTGTGCATTAACCAGGCAGCACAATGCTGTTACTCAGTCCTGCACAGTGGTGTCTGAAACTCAACATTCAAACACAACACTGAACAAACATCAGTGCTTGGACTCATGAATGAAGTCAACCATGCTTACTCTCGGCTCTGAAATTCACTTTCCATTGCAGTAATTATCGGCAAGCTCCAAGGGGTAAAAGCCACTGATGTGTGTGCTTGACACGGATCCACTGAGCTGTGACAGCTCGCTGGCACTTTGCAATGTGCACTTCTCGTGAGTTCCCGGGTGTCGCCGCTGGGCTCCTGGGATGGCTGAAGGCTGGGCAGAGGGTAGCCTTCACCCCTGAAGAGCCAGAGGCCGGTCAAAGAGTCACCTTTGGCCCTGAGACACTCCAGCACCCACCTTGAACGCTATGAAGAGCTCCCCTCATCTATGAAGCAACTTCCACAGAGCAGTAGGACAGTGCTGCTAGCAAAATGCACTGCCCGCGGTATCCATCGCTTGTGAAAGTCTGCTGCTCTATGGAGCGTCAAGACATCCAACATAGGGAACGATCGTGCCTTCACCTGGACAGGGAAGGAACTCACATCTCACCTCCACTTCTTCATACACGGCCAGTGATCCATGACGCCCTCCAGGACCACGGGCCGCTGGGGAACGAGGTAGTTGTCCCTGAAGTGCTGCAGCGAAGGGCAGTGAAGGTGCGGGATCAGCTCCTCCGGCTGCAGCGCGGGCGGCGGCGGCGGCGGCGGCCGCTCCCCCTCAGCCGCCG
>VZRH01008175.1:109394-213123 GCA_013397555.1 Urocynchramus pylzowi
CGGAGGCCAGTCGAGTTTCCCGCGCCGGGGCTGGAGCTTCTGTCGTACCGGCGGAGCTCGGTCTTGTCGTTCTTACCTGTGACTTGACCAGCGAGTCATCTGGAATTGCGTGACTGGGATCGGCGCTGCTTTCGCAGTAAAGGGGAGGCCACAGACGCGGTGAAGGTCACGGTCTCTTCTCCGGCTGTTCACCGAGGGCCGGCGTGAGGAGGTGGCTGCCTGCGCTGTGGAAGCCTCTCAGTCCCGGCCGCGGGACAGCGGAGCGCAGGCGGTGAGTGCTGGGGGAGAGGGAGACGCGCTCTTCCCAGCTGACCTTTGGTGCTGCAAGGAAACGTCTCTGCCCGGCGCCGTGCGCTCGAGGAGCTCGAGCGGAGCCCAGCGCGGCTCTGAGCCCGTGTCCTCCGGCTGGCTCAGCTGCTTGGTGTTGGTCTGCACATAGGACGTGCTTTCTGCATGGGATATGCACGAAAGTCTTTCTAATGCGCTGGGCACGGCATCACTGAGCCCCAGCTTGCTTTGATAATAATGTGCCCTGAACGTTCTCAGGACTTTATACTTGACTGCAAAGGCAAAATAATATTTTACTTAAAATTCAGCAACTGAGGAACGTTTTAACATGGTGAACCAAAGAAGAACCATAAGAAGAAATGAGGACATTTTAGCTTCTAGTTAGGGTTGAAATCTTCAGATTTGAGACAAATCCTAATTCACAGAAAAAGTTAGAATCATCATTTTCTGTACTCAGACACTCACTCTTCTTTGTTCCATGCTCAGTCACTAGTGCTTTCCAAAAAGGAAAAAAAAGTTTATGTGAATCCGTCTGTTGCTGCTGGTGCTGGCTCTCCCCCTGCCCCCCAGCTGTCTCCTCAAAATGATCACTTCTGCTCTCACACCTCTCACGCTTCAGACTTGTGCATTGCTTATCGTGCTGGCCTGTCTATTGCCTGTCTTCTGACTGCCTTTCTCTTGGTACCTTAAATTCCTTCTGCGACAGTGTGATTTTAGCACCTTCATTCAGTATTTTGTCCTTAACTGCTAAATGTTAATATATGCTGCTGTAGGGGAAAGTAAGTGACAAGGAGATTTTCTTGTTAGACCCTGTGTTCGTTATTTGCAATTTAGGATGCCAGCAAGTGTTGTTAGTCTTGTGTTTGTGGACTGTCCACTTTTTATAACCATTAACTTTTATTTGCATTTAGGTTGGTTAATACAATTTTCATTAAATAATAGTTTTTGTAGTTTAAATATGAGTACTATTTTCATGAGTTTCACTTTGAAGATTAGGATTTTCTTTCTTGGAATTTCAAACAACACCAAGGTCTGAACAAGTAGTCTTCAGCACAGCAGTGAGGCATTGAGGCCATGATGAGCTTTATCAGTTTCACTTGAGCTGATTTTAGTTTTTGTGTATTCAGGGAGGCTCAGTGTTCCTCTGTGAGCATACACTGGAAGACAATTATTTCTAGTATTTTTGGTCCAATAGTTTGAATTCTGATACAGCATCAATAGTCTCGAATCACAGAATCAGCTAGGCTGGAGAAGACCTTTGACATCATCAGGTCGAAGCTAAGACCTGACACCGCCTTGTCACCCAGACCATGGCACTGAGTACCACTTCCAGACCGTTCTTAAACACCTCCAGGGATGGTCACCCCACCACCTCCATGGGCAGCCCATTCCAATGCCCAATCACTTCTTCTGTGAAGAACTTCTTGCTAAAGTGCAGCCTAAAACTTGCCTAGTGCATCTTAAGATTGTGTCCTCTTGTCTTGTCAGTGGTTGCCTGGAAGAAGAGAGCGACCCCACCCGGCTACAAACTCCTTTCAGGAAGTTGTCTTTGCAGTTAAAGGGGCTGTGTATCTGCTGAGCTAATAAAGCTCAGATCTTAGGGTGTGTACTGACTCCTGTGTGTTTGGCATCTAGCCTTGGAGGAAAACCCACTAAAAGCTCGTAATATCATGCTGTGTCTTAACAACTTGGTTGAAATGTGTCTAATCTGCAGAAACTGATGGGAAAAAAGAGTTCCACGGATTATGCCACCATCACTGAAACTTGTTTTCGTCAGAAGTAAATTTTTTAAAGATTGCGGAAGCAGACTGCCTAACCTTGTAGAAAGATGTCCCTTAAAGCATAGAAGAAAACTTGGTGCCAAGACTTCCCCTGCTGCTTCCTGGGTTATAGTCTGTGCTTTTTGTTCTCTTTTATATTCTGTGTATTTTTAAATATGCTCCAGCCACCTCTTTTTCTCCTAGCATGGACTTTCGGAAAGAAATCATCTATTTAAAAAAACCCAAACAAACAGGCACACAATTAAGGGAGATAATGCCACCTGTATACAGATAAAACCATCTGTATTTCTTTCTTCTGTTTACAGTTGTAGATTCAGGACCCACAGTTGATGTTACCTTGTCTGCCACTGGTGAAAAAGTGATTAGTTACACCAAGCATAAAAAAATACACCCTGTATCTTATCTTGCATTTGTCTTCATTGAAAATAGTATTGGCCAAAGAGTATTTGGCCTGTCCGGAATTTAATTTTTTAAAAATTTATTTATAGAAATATTCTCCTTTACAGCACTCTTTCCTCATTTACTAATTTGAGTTAATGAACAAAGTCCTGTGATTGTTTTTGGATTTTATTAAAGTTACATCAAGACACATGCTCAGGGGTTTACCACTTAAGTCCAAAGTAGGATGTTTGTATTAGGTGGATCAATTTTTAAAATGACAGCATCTGCTTGCTTGTACATATTTATTTATGATTCATCCCTAGGTGAATGTAGCAGAAGTCTGGTGAGGAATAGCCAGCTGTTGGAATTAGCAGATAGAGGAAGCAGTTATTTGTTCTGTGAAGGAGTGTGAAAGCTGAGGCCAGGAGTAACAAAAACTAAATAGATGCCCCAAATACCTAAACACAAGTCAGGATGTGTAAATTGCTTGCAGTGCTGAATGGTGAAGTCATCTCAGATGGGTTGCCTTGTCTGGAGTTCTTGTTAAAGATGAAACCTTCTTCAGTGCAACACCCTGTCTAGCAATCCAGAGCACAACAAGTAACACTGAAGATTTTTTTCTCAGGACTCCAGGCTGCTGCTCAGCTCCTCAGGAATGCCATGTCCCTTTTGTCAGCCTGGCACTTTGGAATTTATACCCTCCTTAAAGGGAGGATGGCAAGAAGATGGAGCCAGGCTCTTCTCAGTGATGCCCAACAATAGGAAAAGAGGCAAGGCACAGAAACTGATGCATAGGCAGTTCCACCTGACCCTGAGGAAGAACTTTTTCACTGTGTGGGTGAGATGCACTGAACAGATTGTCTGGAGAGGGTGTGGAAAGTCCCTCACTGGAGATATTCCAGAATGTACTGGACAAGATCCTGTGTCAAGTGCTCTGGGATGACCCTGCTTGAGCAGGGAGATTGGACCAGATGACCCACCTGAGGTCCCTTTCAACCTGAACCATTCTGTAATTCTGTACCAGGGAAGGAGATCTGTTCCCTCGTTTCCAGGGCTTTTGGAATGCCTGGGCATGTGNGAATGTACTGGACACGATCCTGTGTCAAGTGCTCTGGGATGACCCTGCTTGAGCAGGGAGATTGGACCAGATGACCCACCTGAGGTCCCTTTCAACCTGAACCATTCTGTAATTCTGTACCAGGGAAGGAGATCTGTTCCCTCGTTTCCAGGGCTTTTGGAATGCCTGGGCATGTGCCTTCACAGGCCGTCGCAGCAGGTAAGTGCCTGTCAGTGTTGGCAGCGTCCAGGAGCAGGGATGAAGTGGGGACAGGCTGATAGTGCTGCTGCCCTGCCACCAGTGCTTAGGCTTTTTTTGCTTCCACGAGCAGTATACACAATATACTCACTTAACAATGCCCCTTGCGCCTCCCCACCCATGCAAAAAAAAAAAAANNNATCCCCCTGCGCCCCCCCCCCAAAAAAAAAAAAAAAAAAAAAAAAAAAAGGGTAAAAATAAGTGCAAATGGAACCTAAGATGCCCTCTGGCACTTAAATGGGGATATAAATTGATGACTGCCATGAAAGCCATAGTTGGCTCTTATTTTCCTTTACAGGAAATGATTGTCTCCTCTTCTGCAAGAACAAAAGTGTGAATACATAAGGCTTTAAAGATTCTGGGTGTCTTTCCAGATTGCTTTTTCTGTTCCTCTGAACAGGAGATGAATGATTCTGATTAAAATATGTACAGAATTAATTATTCAACATAATTTTCCTCACTTGAGCAAGGTCTTCCTGACTGAGAGTAACACAGCCATGTATTTTCATGGTATCTTGGAGTTGAGTGTAGTCGTGCAGCGACAGCGTAATGACGGATATATCTTTATCAACCTGTTCCCTGAACTGTTTTTATCACTGCTGCCATCTGCTTGGCCAAGAGTGGCAGCTGCCAGGTCTCACAAATAGTGCTGTCATGTACTTTCATGTAGAACAACATATTGTTGTAATTTCCCTGATGTTACTAGATGAAATAACTTTGTGAGATAAGGTGACATTTTGCATGACACTTTGGAATGCGTCTCATTGCTTTGGTATAGGACACACAGTGTTCTTTCTGGAGCAAGCTATATTAGCACACCCAGTTCTACTTTCAGAAATCACTGGAAAATACTTATTTTACAAAAACGTTACATAACATCCATCTGGGACATGTGTCAGTGCTGAGACGCAACTGAGGCAGTATTGCTTACACATGTAGCCTTAGTTACCTTTGCTGGATGGAAATTATATAAGTTAGACTATTTTAAACTTCTTTTTCCTTATAGAAACTTGAATCCCCTTCATATTTGCAAATATATTCAGACAGCTCCTTCAACATTAAAGAAAACATATAATCTTTACAACTGTCATGAATGAGTGTTTTAAGGTTGCTTAAAGAATCACCCGCAAAGGTATCAGCAAAAGCATGTTTAATATAAAAGTAGAAGCATGAAAAAGTTTGTTTACAAGGTTAACTCTACTACTTGGTTTAGTAACTAGAAAAAGCAAACTAAAGTCTAAAATAAATCTAAATCCAGAATCAACTCCAAAATTATCACCCACAGGGTGGGTGGAGGGGGGAAAAGGGTAAGGGTAGAAAATGATAAGGATAAAAAGGAATAAGGAAGACCCTCCTGCTGAGTCACAAGGTTCAGAATGGACCTCTCTGCTAAACAGAGCCGGGGTGTGACCAACAGTTTAGGCCCAAAGATTTAAAGCTCTTAAATTTAACAACACTTGAATTGACAGCTCAAGTTGAACAATTTAACAAAAGATTAATTTAGCATTTACTATAGGGCAACAGTAACTACCAGGCCTAATTTACTTACAAATCTAAACTTCTTAAGAATTTAAGAGAGCAACATTTATAGTGCATTTCATATAGCATATTCACATTTGCAGGCACAGAGGCCTAAAAACTATGTACAAGGTATATACCTGTGAAAAATTCCCCTTGAATTCAGTGAAGGATTCACTGAATGCCTTTGCATCTTCTCAACAGGCAAAGGGTTGAGCCTCAAGGAGTGGAGGCATCAGCCCAGGATCTATCTTGTCATTCAGCAGTGGTTGTCTGAGTATAGCAAACAAGAATTTTCTGGCTCTGAGGGGCCCCACTCAGAAGGAGATTGCTGGTTGCAGCCTGCTGCAGTCCAGGAGAGTTCAAAAGGTCTCATTCAGGACCATTGTTTATAGGGTCACAAGAGAGTGGGCTTCAGTCACAGTAATTTTTCATCCTGGCTGGAATTCGCATTGGTAACTTCCTTTGAAATTTCAATAACAAAAATGTTGTTCCACTCAGGTTGTTATTCAGGAAAGAAAAATAAGTTTTCAAGGCTGTTTGTTAAAAACAGGAGCTCAATAGACAGCACCACTTCCTGGGAAAAGACACCGTTTCTGATAAGCTCAAGAGGAGCTTGGCACAGGTGCTGTTTGTCAAGGCTGAAGCCTAGCCAGCATTTCTTGGATCATACTGCGGCCCAAGAAGGAATGGATGCACTACCACAAGAACAAACCTTTAAAACAATCTTTATAGTTGCAGATGAAAAGAAAACTGAATTGGGATATTTCTTATTGCTAATGAGCATTAATGAGAAACAGCCTTTCTCATGAGGCAAAAAACCCTGTTGTGATGAAGGTAAAATATGTATTCCTGATTCTTCTATAATTTTCTTATTCAAGTGCCATAGGGTGTCAACTGCTGGACAGCTGATTGGCAGCCTGAAGTTCTGAGGCACAGAGACAGCTGGCTTGTAGTCAGCCTGTTTGGGACGCTGCAGGTAGAAAGACTTCCTGACAGGAGCGTGGAAGGAGGTGACGGCATGGGTCCTTTATGTTTTTCTGTTTTATCCAAATGAATGTGTAGCTTTAGCACTTCATTGCTAGCGAGGCAGAGGCCAGTGGAATTGTGAACAATGTTCTCCCAATGGCAAACAGAGGGCCAGGCCCGAGGAAAGTCTCTTGGCATTTAGGTGATGTTGTACGCTCTGGAAATGTATGGCTTAGGTGTCATTCCAGCAGTGCATTTCAAGAGCTGATGCAGACTCCTGCCATTGTACTGATCTTGAGCGCACACGAGATTCCCTTTTTGTGCTGAGGGCTGGGACATGTCATTTTCATTAGCCACACTTTATGTACATTTATATGCCTTAAGAGGAAAAATATTTATACATATATATAAACATTTTTGCCTTCCTCCCAAGGTTTAAAAATCTCATTTGAAACTTGCGTTTGATTCATCCCCTGGACTAGAGCTATAAATGCTGCATAAATTTGTTTTGTGCTCTAAGTATATACATTTATCTGTGTTCCTAAATCACATTCTTATTAATGAGCACAGTTGTTGCACACCAGAATTGTTGGCTGTATTGCCTTTTGTTTCTGTGGATGCTTTTGAAAGATATTTTAAAGTCTTTGCTGGAGTTTGCATGTGCTTCAAAAATTAAATTTAGTCTGTGATTTTATTACACTTTTAATTTAATTTATCTTAACTGGTGCTTTCAAGCTGTGAACCAGCTGTTGACTTTGAAAAAAACATTGTTCAATTTGAAAGGAGCATTTTAAAGCTTAATGTAATGGCTGTAAGTAATCACTACAGCAATTATATTCTCTGGTGTTGTGCGTCACTATAGCAATATTGGAGGCTGTAAGAAAATGCAGGAAAGAAGCCCATCAGGTTAATATGTCTCAGTTTTGTCTGCAATGCCCAGCATCTGTCTGTTCTGTGTAGCTTAGTGTCCCTGCTTGAATTGTGTCAGAAAATCAGAAGTTTCACTCTGTTGTGGCTCCATGTTTGCCCAGCAGCAATCAGGGGCTCTTGGCGGAGACGGGTTTTGATTTTTCCCATGTGGGCAGATGGTAGATATGCTGCTCTGCTGCCTCCTCCTGACTCATTCCAAGATATTGTGTGGAATTTTGGGGTTGATTTTTCTTGAGCAGCTGTGTACCCACCTTGCCTGATGCTCATGATAGCAAAACTCCTCACAAAACATACAGAGAGTCTGGCCAGGATGGGAGATCTTGGTGTCCTGTAAGGTCAGGCCATGCTCCCACTGTGCTCTGGAAAGCATGGTAAGGAGAATTAATGGAAATGGGTGTATTTTCATGCACGTTCTGAGGAGGAACAGCCTCCATTTCTGTGTGAGTAACTCTCCAGTTCAGACAGGCTGGAGCTTTTGGGGAAGAGAATTTTCTGGATCATTGCAGTGAGGATAAGGGAACAAGCATCCCTTCATGTTGTAATAGTCTATGAAAATGCTGTGCAGCTTCCTCTGCCCTGGAGATTCTCTCCATCGTGACTTTTAAAGGAATGTAATGCACATCACTGTGGAAATAGACTGTGCTTCCTGACGAGTCACC
The DNA here is from genome assembly GCA_013397555.1 of Urocynchramus pylzowi. Lineage (NCBI taxonomy): Eukaryota > Metazoa > Chordata > Aves > Passeriformes > Fringillidae > Urocynchramus > Urocynchramus pylzowi. The sequence goes on from VZRH01008175.1 coordinate 117,236, forward strand.
CAGCCATGCTTTACACACGGCTTGCGTTTGAGAACTACGGACAGCGCTACTGCTCCAAAAAGGCAGTGCAGGACTTACACTGTCTCTGCTTTTCACAGAATCCCAGAATGGCTGGGCTTGGAAGGGGCCTCTGCAGATCATCTAGTCCAACCCACTGCTAAAGCAGGTCCACCTAGAGCAGGTATTTTTGCCAGTCTGTGTTGTGGAGCAGGTTCAAGTCACCTGCCCAGCTGCCATCAGTTCCCATTAACAGCTCTGTGAAGTAACAGTGCAGGTGGGAAAAACCCCATTGGAAGCTTAGATTCAGCAATATACTAACCCTTCCCTAAACCTAATTTGTAGCAAGATCCTTCAGAATACGTATCTAATGACAGCAAGATCTGAGCTGATGCAGTATAGTGACAATAATAGGAAGGACAAGTGTGCAGGGAGAAGGGGGCATTGTAAACTTTGGATAAGTGGGAGACCAGGCTTACTACTGAGGCATAATTACAGATGTTTGGTTGCCATGACTTTTAAGAAAGAATAGAATATGCATCTGGAAGTGGGTTTTGCGATGGCACTTGTAGTAGGTGGTATTTATGATACAACTGGGGTGATCTTCTGCTAAGAGGTAGCTGTGCCTTGGCATGGGAACACCCTGCTGGAACGTACATTGCTGTAAAATGAAAAAATGAGATTCTCACAATAACAAAGGCACAACTGCCTGTGCTTCCAATGTGCATTTGTGGGACATCCCCCGCAAAAGGAGTTTCAGTGTAGTTTCCCATTTCTCCACCTGTGTATAGTGCAGAGCAAAGCAGAAGCTACAGATCCAAGTGTGCTTCAGAGATCAGGCATGTCTCTTCTGGACACATGGCAGAAGCTGGGGTGGTGATCACAGAGGTCACAAAGGGACAGAGACAGAATCCTCATTGTGACATGGGAATTACACTATATCTTGTATCTGTATGTGTGTGTATAAATGAGACACTTCAAGGACGTAACTGCTGGGATGGAGACAGACATGAAACAGTGTGTTCTGGAAAGTTAAAAGCTTAGCCAGTGTACCAAGGTATTTCTTAATGTAGCAGAATGAAATTCCTTTGGGTGCAGCAAATGAGACACATAAAGTGTAATGCCCTGTGAAATCACAAAGAGCCACTTTCAACAGATGGAAAAAGCAACTTTAATACAAAACCAGAAATTGATAGACACTGCCTTTGATAATCCAAGTACCAGCTTACACTTTACAGTATTCATTACTGGCTGTGAAATGTATTTTGGTAGTTAAATGCACTTGCTAGTTTGTAACTATATAGAATTTAAAATTTTTAATTCTATGTGCTGCTGCTTTCTTCAGTATGAGAAACTAAACAAACTCTGACAAATGGCTCCCAAGTCCCACATGCTGTTTCACTCTCCTGCCTGCTGCACCAGTGTGGCTGTTCTTAGTATGGAATTGAACCCGTGGGCTTGAAGCTGGTTTTAGGAGTCCCTGTGGTAGGGATGTAAGGAGGCATAAGGGGACGTGTATGAGGAGCCCATGGCCAATGGCAGAGCTTTAGGCTGGCACCTTGGAACCAGAGAGCTTTTCTGCGCCCTCAGAGGAGCAGCATCATCGTGTAAGTGGGATGTGAGTGCTCACCTTGCCTCACCACCTGTGACCATCTTGCTATGTCCACAGAGGAGTGGGGCACCTCTCCCAGCTGTCCTGTGCTATGAGTGACTGACCTGATGTAATCCAGTGTAGAGAACTAGGAAGTGATGAGCAGAAGGAAGAATAATCCTAATTTTATGTAGTCAGTCAAAAGTACAGAGGTGATTGTTAAGTGATGAATGAGACCTGGGATAGTAGTAAATACTTATATGGAAAAGCTGGCATAGCACTGAGTCATAAGAGTAAGTAGCATGTTAGGAGTTCTTAGAGAAGCAACAAAACACATAACAGGATTGTGTCCTTACCTAAATTCCCAGTATTGTGCACCTTGAATACTCTGTGCAGTGCTGTTCCCCCATTTCAGAAAGCAAAGAACCGAACTAGAAAATGTTAGCCAAGACATACAAAGACAATAAAAGATCTGGAATGGTTTCTTTATGAGGAGAGCTCTGCCTTGGAAAAGAGGAATATATGTGTATAAAATCATGTGGAATAGGAAGGATGAGGAAGGAATGATTGTTGTCTCTGTTGATGAAGGGCCTGGAGGTGGAGGGAAAGACATGAAAATACATGAGTCAAACTCAAAGAAAAAAATCAAAAGGGAGGTGCTTCTTCACACTATGCATATTGCAGCTGTGGAATTCCTTGTGTCAGGATGTTGTAGGTGCTAAAAGTTTCAAAAATTAAAGCAAAAATTGTGGAATTGAAATCCACCTGTGAATATTAATCACCAAAGCCCCACCACATTCTCTCTTCAGAGTTTTTCAAACTGTATGTGCATCACTGGAGATTGGGAACATGCTGCTATGTGCTTTTCTATTTCTTATGTTCTTTGCTAGACATTCTTCTTCTGTCTGTTGCCAGAAGCAGGATATTGAGCTGAATGGACTTCAGATTTGAAGTCATGTGGCTACTCTTATATGTCTGTGTTATCCTCAACTTGAGACATTCCAGGGAAAAAGTTATGTATGATGCAGATTTCCACTTAGGGCCAGTATTTTTTAGTGTTGCTTTATTTACCTTTAAATTTTTCCTCTGGCTCATCAGAGATAACTGCAGCTTTAAGCTGTGGTGTGTTTAATTCTTGCAGTGAAAGTTGTATTGCATGCAATGGAAGTCAAGTCTAAAGTTGGGAGACAAGTGCTGTGTTGCATGGATGTCACAGATGGGCAGGCAAGGCCCTGATCCAGTGATGTTTTGGTGATCGATTGGGGTGAAGGAAGAAAGCGGAAGAAGAGGTTCAGTCAGCATCTAGGATCCATTCAGAGTTCTCTGTGAGATGCTCAGTTGAGGCCCTGGGAATATTTATGGAGACTCATGTGCAGTGGGATTGTGATCAAAGAACATGCCTGTGGAAGGGGCTAGCAGCCTGCTAGCATGGAGAAACGGAGACAGTCAGGAGGTTGTGCACAGATGGAAATTGGTATTGGGTTGAGCAGACACTCACTCCAGTCTCCACCATTCCCACTGCTTTGCACACTTGGTTGTTCACTGTATAGCACAAAAGTCCTGTGGGTGAGTTCAGGGCTGCCTCTCACTGCATGTCTGTGTTACTGTCAGGATGGAGCCAGCTCCCCAGCTTTTCCTCTGCAGGAAGCTTTCCATTTACATGCCACAGAAATAACTCCTGTGAAATTAATTAATCACAGTTTACATGGTAATAACCCTTTTTTATGGGTAAATAATGTGCATCCCCTGCTGGAGTGGGGGTTCTGCTGGTTCCAACATTTGATTATTACATAATCTTCTTCCCATTAAATGATCAGATGGAGACCAGAGGAAGCTAACTGTAATGGGAATAATTAGCAGCTGCCTTGTGTTTAGGGCATGGGCTTACCTCCTTAATGCTCATTCAGAAGCCCATAAGTTAAGGAGAAAGCAGGTTTTCTTGGTGCTGCCAAGCAAGTGCCACAGAATTTCAGGTTGGCACCATGGTGCTGTGCAGAGGGCCTGGCTAGGTCTTACTCACAAGGAGCTTTATTCCAGAGAAGTTCTGTGCCAACAAGGCTGCTCAGCCCCTGGTACCTGCCTGAGTCCATTCCCTTTCCTTGCTGCATGTCTGCTGAGAGCTGCATGGGAGGGTGCCTGGGAATGCTGGGTGACAGTGCTTTGTTCAGTCTCTTCTCTTACCAGACAGGTTCAGTGCAGGTCCAGGCAGTCACAAATGTATCACCTTCTTGCGAGTGTGTGAGGAGTGCCATTGCCACCCAGTGCTTCTTACAGAGAAAGGTGAAGAGGCTTGCCCAGGGCTGCGCAGTGTGTCTGCGGCTGAGCAGAGCGAGGGCCGCAAGTCTGCTCCTGGGAGGGACCAGCCCCACACTCTGCTGCGTGCAGGCAGGCCCTTCTGCTGAGCAGTGGTTTAGGATCCATCCTGCCAGCACAGGTGTGGCTGATGGCCTCTGGAGAGGGGATATGCCAGCCTGGCTGGCAGCCACATACATGATCACAGCATGCTTAAAGAGAGCTACTCTGAAGTGAATGCTGTCTGTCTGGGAAGTGCTTGCTCAGGAGCACACTCTAGTTCCTGTGCTCTGATTACCCTAAGCACCACTGTATTTTTCCTGGTTTATGCTTCCTTTTCCTGCCTTGACTTTGCTACTTTTGCTTTCTTTAACATTGGATTCTCTGTTGTAATTACTACTTTAATTTGCAACGTTGCCACCTGCCTGCCCCAACTTCTGGCCACCTTTAGGGCCAGTGCTGGTAACAAGTCAAGGTGCCTCTCAGCTGCAAGGTTCCTGCAGGAATAACTCCCTAAATAAATAACAGGCAAATTGGATATTGGAAAAGAACTTTAAATAACTTCTGAATTCCTGGGGAACTACATCTTACATCTCTGTTAGGGAGAAATGGGTTAAACATAAGTAATGATCCTCTGAAATGAAAAATAAAGAAACATTGTTCATCAGCCTCTGTGGGCTGAAATGAGAGTATACTTTGGTGATAAAAGCAAAATGCAAAGATGTCCCTGGGTGGTAGATGAGAGCAAAAGAATTAAACATCATTGGATTATAAACATAATCTCTGACATGTGTCACAGCTTGCCTCCAGATAGCTGCTTTGGATATGATTGCTCTAGCTTTTTCCTCTCGTGCCATGGGAAGAAGCTAAAGGCCCTTTACTGTGACACCATTCCTGGCAGCCCTTGTGGCACATGCCAGACTATGACCTTCCCAGATGGAGTTGCATATTTCAAACACAACCTTGTACTAAATGCTAGCTCTTCAATGAAACATAACTAGCTGGAATTCTCTCAATGACTTTCTGTTTTTCCCCATCCTGATGTAATGCTAAAATCCTCCTTGTTCCCACTTCAGGTGATTCATTGATGTTTTTATTTTGATTGCTATCTCCCTGTTGTTTGCTATTCGCCCCTTTTCCCCTTTTGGAGCTTATGAATGGACAAGCCCCTTTTGGTTCTGGGAAACATATTCCTGTTAGTGGGTGGCCCAATTGCTTTGTCTCTGGATGTTTTGCTTTCTGAGCTATAAAGTTATCTGTTGCAATAGGACGGTGCCAGTGTTTTGAGCCTGTGATCGAGCAGCAGAGCTCACTGTGGTGTGGGTGTGATGGCATGTGCTATGGAGAAATCCCCGTTTGTGTGCTGTCCACTGCATGAGGATGTGAAGCAGGGAGTATGGGTTTTGCTACCTGCAATCTCCATCCAGCTGTTTGCTCCACCAGGTGTATGCAGTGGGTGTTGCTGCTGCCACTAATGCAGTACCTGCTCTTTTGTCTCCCTTTGCATTTCCTGAGTGCGTTTGTCCCAAAGAAAGGCTTATTCTCACTCCTTGAGCTTCAGCTGAAGACGAGCATGTTTAGTGCTGTAGACAAGGCCCTTCCTTTTGAGAAGCTCTTTAGCTTTTACTAAAGTGAAATTCTTAGTGTGCCTGTTTATGCAAAGCAGCCCGTCATTCCCTGTGCAGGCTGTGCTCGGCTCCTGAGGAGGGCAGCATGGGTTAGCTGATGCTCCTCGCCTGGAATTCTGCTTTACATTCCAGCCATGTTTAAGGCAGAGCTAGTGAAACGTAAAACAGCATTGAAGGAATTGATAGTAAAACTTTTGGCTCTGTGATGAGATGCCCGGGCTGAGCAGAGTGATCCCCACTCCTGTTTTTACAGGAGAAATTGCCTCTTGGTAGTGGTTGTGCTGCCTGCTGCAGACTGACACCAGTGTCTGGTACTGGGGGACCTGCCTGCAGGCTGGTCCCACACTGTTCCCCAGGGGAGAGTGCAGACACAGAAAAGCAGGTACATGAAACCCCAGTGCCTCCCTCCCTTTGAAAGACTGACCCTGCATACTGGAAGGACTTTGTGACTCCAGTGTTGTGGACAGGTTGTTACTAATTGATGAACACTGATGCTGAACTCAGCCTCAGCTCTGTGGTATGTATACAAAATAACAATATGAAAACACAGATCCCTATACCAAGGAACTTGCAAGGTGGTGGGGCATGATGTATGTTTTTCACTAAGAGGAAGACACTGGGAGACCTAAGGAAGGGATTCCTTAGGTTGAAATCTGGACACTTCAGTGCCTGACTGTCTTACAGGTGATGAATGAACAGCTTTTTCCTTGAAGCAGAAACCAGGATGGTCTTAAGCACACAAGAAGCCTGGAAAATCATGTGGAAATACTTGTGACATGTACATTAATACTAGATGAACTAATAAGGATTAATGTTAGCAGGAATAATGCCACTGGATATCACAATGATTAGACTATTATAATAATGAGTTTTCCAGAGAGGATGATGACAGGTGATTTATATACTGTACAGGTATTTCTTCTGTGTATCCAGATGACAAGCAACTCTGGCACTTTGCTGCAAGAATTTGGGACTGATCCATATAGCTGAATTTCTCCACTCTTCTAAATAGTTGGCCAAAAAGATCCCAGACAGGATGGGAGAGAGTGCTAAGTAGACAAAAAGGGTGCTGGTGTCTCATTCTTTGCCTGCTTGGGGAGAGCTGTTGTGAACCTAGCCCTGAGATGTTTTTGGGCCTCTTTGGGAAAAAGGAGGAGAAATCTGTCCGTGGAGGCATGATGCAGGGACAGTTTTACAAGCACCACTCAGATGCAATAATGTGATAAAGGTCTGACTGCTGTTCTGTCACATGCTCTGCCTTTCTGCTCTGTAGGAATCAGCTGTTGTTTTCTGCTCTGGTATTCAGAAGTAGTATATCCAGCGGGATATAAACTTCTGTTGCTATAGACAGTTTCACACAGTGTGTATGTGTATGGTCTTTGGCTACAGCAAGCTGTGGTCTAACAGAGCTAGTAGTCACTGCATGTGTAACAGTGATTGAGCAGCAAAATGAGAAACCTCAGATAGTAAGAAAAGGTAGTTGCAATTTTCCATGCATGGCATTCCATCCCTCTTCATTTTGTTTGTGACTTCGCTGAGCACCGGCTGTAGTTGTTGCTGTCTAGGATGCAGTCACTTCTCCATAGATTTTCTACCGTCTCTGTAGGCTGGCAGGAGATAAGGATATGTGGTGAACTTGTGCAGAGCCTATTCTGCCACTTTATTGCTAAATTGTTCAGAAGAAGTTTGTATTTCTCTGCAACAGAAATCAAAGGCAGGGAAGCTACCTAGCAATTTGTTGAGGATGACGAAATGATGCATCATTTGAAGCTCTCATGGCTGATACTGAGCTCATTCATTGATTTGTTGACAGAGTGACAAGGACAGCAATAGCTGCCCAATTTTTTTCCCTCCTCTTTCTTTTTGAGGGATACCTGCATCCTTTCTAGAGACCCATTTTGGACTTCAGAAGCTATGTGGGTGCCTACATCCCATCTGTAGACTTAGGAGTTAAAGACACAGCTTTCTACCTTTGATGCCCACCTTGGGGAAGATAACACAATATCACCATTATTCTCAGTTTTATATTATTTTTTTAAATTAAGTCAAATGTTTAGTAATAAAAATAATTATTTCCAATGTAAGCCTAAAAAAGTGAAAATAAATTCAGAGCATTTTCAACACTGAATTTTCATTATGGGTTCCTGTAATGCTTCCCTCTTAGTGGGTTTTGTTCTTGCTGTGTTCTTTGCACAGTGAGACTTGGGCAGCTACTAAGTGGCAAAGTGCCACAGGTACTGAGCAAGCCTTGTTCATCCCGCTTCCTGCAGAGGTTAGGTTTGAATAGGGAGTTAAAAAGCCAGGGCTGACACTGGAAAGGTCAAACACACAGAGCTAGGGTTAATGTGTTACCAGTGTTATGCCAGAGAATGGGATTGTGCACCATTGTATTGGGTTTGTGTGGCCAGGTTTTGGGAGCAGGGGGTGGTAACAGGGACTTCTGTGAGAAGCTCCCAGAAGTTTCTCACAAGTGCAGCCGAGTCAATGCCAGCTGACTGCCTGCCACTGGCCAAGTCTGAGCCCAGCAGTGATTGCACTAAGGCTTCTGGGATAACATATTTAAGAAAGAAAAAATTTATTACTCATAGGTAATTGCAGGCAGAGAAGAGAGGAATGAGAGTATATACGAGAGGAACATCTCTGCAAATGCCCATGTCATTGCAGGAGCGTAGGGGGATGTGCTCCATGTGGCAGAGCAGACATTTCCTTGCAGCCTGTGGTGAAAATCATGGTGAGGCAGCTGTGCCCTGCAGCCTGTGGAGGTCAGTGGGGGAGCAGAAATCGACCTGCAGCCCCTGGAGGAGACCATGCCAGAGCGGGTGGATGCCCAAAGAAGGCTGTGACATGGGAAGCCTGTGCTGGAGCAGGGTCCTGTGGAGAGGGGAGCCAGTGCTGAGACACGTTTGCTGGCAGGACTTGTGGCCCTGTGGGGGACCCAGGCTGGAACAGATTGTGCCTGAAGGGCTGACCCCTTGGAAAGGGACCCATGCTGGAGTCGTTCATGAAGAGCTGCAGCCCAAGGATTCACACTGGACAAGTCTGTGGAGGACTGTCTCCCTGTGAGGCACTGCCTGCTGGATCAGAGGAAGGAGGCAGTGGCAGAAACCACGTGGGATGAACTAATAGTAATCCCCATTCCCCGTATGGCTGCACTGCTGAGGGCAGCAGGTGGAGAATTGGGAATAAAAACACCTCTTATGGAAGCGTGGAAAGGTGTTCTCACTGCACAGCAGCACAAGGGCAGACCCTGGCTGGACATGCTGGTCCCTGTGCTCAGCTTGGCTTGCAGGAGCCCCAGTTTAGTTGGTGGCACCCCTCCATCTGTAAGGAGTGGCAGGGTGACAGCATTAGCTTAGTGTCAGCTGCTGTGTAAGCCACACTGTGCTGCAGGATGATCCCAGGTGTCCCTGGGCACAGGCCAAGCTTAGCAGCTTCAGCCTTCCACCTTTCAGAAGCAAACTAATCTTGTCCTATATGCTCCAGGCAGACTATTTCCAGTGCATTCAGACCCATGTGACTTTTTAGGCTGAAGACATTGGTCTATTTTCTGTCATCATTTTCTAGTAACTTTTTCCACAGTTACAGCATTATGCTAAGGCAATTAAAGGAAATATTGATTTCATTCTGATACAGAAGCTTTGGAAATTTATTAACCATTAACATTCATGTACAATCAAAGCATAATGTTTTTCCTATTAGTCAGATGTTCAGAGTTGTTAATTTGACTTTCCAGAAACAGTTGCCAGTAGCATAAATGGACCATTAACTAAATACATTAATACAGTTTGTTTCAGTGTAATTAGAGACCTGTAAGTTACATTTTAGCAAGTTAAAAGTGTTAATACAGGCACACACATTTTCAGTCCTCATTGAAAACATTCATGACAATGTCCCAATTAACAATCTATTCAGACCCAGATTTCATAAAAAGGCAGGAGAGAGCTCTGAGGCACTTTGAGGTGCTCTGCTTAGTCAGGTCTGGAAACCATGGTTTGAATGAATATTGGTCTCCAGAATGACACAGGGCACAGATAAAATTACTCAGAGGCCTAGGTGCAGGAGCTGCTGAAACATGCCATGTGCCTGAGTTCAGGGTCAAACTTAAAAGACAGATTGTCAGAATATGTCATCTGGAGACCCCAATTCAATTTCCCAGAGCTGTTCTCAGTGCAGAGGCCAACACACAGGTATTGCATCACCCTTCTGCTCTCAGAGCCCTTGCACTCACAGTCAGTGCCTCACTGGAGCCTGTGGAATGTCATCTTACACGCTTTCAGATGTTTACCAACAGGGAATTTCCCCTCTTGGTGTGGACTGGTTGCCTTTCTTTTCTGTTAGCTGTAGACTTACAATGAGATGTTCATATTTTAAATATGGTGCAATGACATCAATAGTAATAATTACTGCATGCATCAAAGCTTTGGAGATTAGCCATGGATCATGCACCTAAATGGCAAATGGTTATAATAGCTCTGTACATGAAACATCAAAGTCTGAGGAAATGTTGCTCTGTTATAAAAAATACATCAGAATGATCATTCCACTCCAAGCAAAGTGCAGAACTGTAAACGTGCATGGAACAAATGCAACACATTTCATACTCATTTGAGTGTTTCAAGTGTGGGAAAAATTGATTCCACAGCTCCAATTACCAATCCACATCAAGTGAAGACTGTATTGAAAGTATGAGATTTCGCACAATATTAGGCTTAAGTTGACTCCTCCTTTTGAAAATGTATTTGTAATTAGGGCCTAGAAGAGCAAGAAGCAATATTTGGGGTTTTAATTTTTTATATGCTCCCTGGCAGAGAGAGAAGTGGCTGAGATTGCATAAAATTCTTAAACCCATGATGTTTCAAGTATCCTTTTGCTGAATCAAAATGGCTCTCTTGTAGATTAAAGGAACTGCACTATATTTTTCTTTGTTAGGAGAAAAGTATTCCAAGCACAGTGAAGCATGGGCTCTGTCTGCTGACCCTAGGGACAGCTGCTGAAATAAAAAAATGCAGAACAGTCACTAGAAAAACAGAACCTCTGAACTCAGCAACTGAAATTCCCAATTACAGACATGCTGCTGTTTCTCCTGCCTCATCACAGCTGTTTTGCTTGATCACTCCCCCAGCACCAGTGGGATGAACAGTGTGAGGACGTGGTGCCACATGTGCTCCCACAGCCAAATCAAAGGCCCAGCAAAGCCTGTGCCTCAGCCATGAGTGTGGAGAAAATTAGAGACCTTCATTAAAGTTTCAGAAAAACCTAACTGGTATGAGAACAGCATTCAAAAATGTTTTTGGGGCAAAACAAATATTGTTTTAACTCTGTTAATAATTTATGTGTTGCCAGCAGAGATCCTCCTAGCATTAAGGGAATTGAAAATTAAAGGCACAGAGACACTACTTTAAGAAAACATGTTGATAAATAATTAATATGGCATAGACCTACTGGAATCTGAAGAGTGTAGGTTTTAGCTTGTCTTGTCAAACCTATGCTTTCTAATATCACAGTTTCTTCCAGAATGACAGCATGGTCATTTTTGGTTTATATCGACAAAAGCTCGAGTTGTTTCTAGGCTCAGCTGGAATAATTCACTGGCTTCTGTCAGTATCATGTGCCAAGCCCTTGGGATCCTAAGCAGAATACACCCAAAGATTGTGGCTTTCTTAAATCAAGATGGACGAAAGATTGCTGATTAGTTAGAAAACAGAACAGACGATGCCTTTTTCAGGGAAGATACTGTTTGTCAGGGTCAGACTGGATCAGAATAAAAAAAACTGATGGAAGAAGAAACTCTGGCAATCCCTGTTTAGCAATGTAATTTATAAATAGCTGGGAGAGGTGTCTTGGGATATGTAATCCCCAGGAACAACTACTGCTTTAGTTTGTGGATCTCTAGAGAGATGCACTTTCAATGGTGAGGCAAATCTTGGGGACCGCTCTGAAAAATCCATGGCTGGCACTTCTCCATAGCATTCTACCTGATGGGATCTTAAGGACGAGACATAGTGCAGCTCAGCATCCCACAGAATACAGGCTCATCATTATGACCAAAGAAAGGATGGACACAAAGTGTGCTAAGGGAAGTAAATATGGAATTTCTTCATTTGTCTCCAAAGCAGTTCTAGCCCTGCTGTGAGCAGAGCCTGCCAAGCAGCATTCTGTGACATCACTGAAGGGTTCAGCTGGTGCACAGTTCTTGACAGGAAGAGACACTGTCATTTCAAAACAGTATACTGAGCACCATGTTAACTAACAGAGCTGCTGCCATCTCTGAAGGTCTGTGTCTTGCTGAAGGGCCTATGGGCTCTTTAAACTCTCAATTTATTTCACTCCACTCCTATCTTTTAGGATTGGTATAATAAAGCAGATAATAAGTCAGGAATAATTTCTGAGAGGCTTTCAAATTTAAGAAGCTGCGCAAGAGCATCCATAGAACTATAGTTATCCTTTCATTCCTTTAAATAAAGCAAAAGTGAATGCTGCTTCTTCATTAGAAGATCTTTAGTTCAGTACTTTAATGCAAAAGATTTGTTGATATTGATGGAATTCCTAAACACCTTTTTTTTACTACAGCAAAGTTAATAATTAAGGAGAAGAGAGAATATCCATGAATGCTGTTGTAAAAATAATTCCTGCCTTAATTCGAAGGAAAATTTCCATGTAAATTGAGAATGTAAGGGTTACTGACTTGAAGTATATAGGGGAGTTTTTTCCATTCTGAATAAAGCAAATGCAGTAGTGAGGTGCTGGCAAGTGCAGACTATGCAGACTGCAGCTGAGTGTGTTCTGGCTCAGGTGGATGCCCCTTTTGCTGTCCCTGGTGCACCAGTGTCATCCATGGCACCTGTCCCACAGCCAGCTAGAGCTCGCCTTCCTGCTCGCTGCCACGGCTGCCAGCAGCACTCAGGCCTTTGCTGAAACTGCAGTGTAAAGCTCGTGGGCTTGCAGTCCTGGGAAGGTTGGGCCTGACATGCCAGAGGAAGAGCTGTGGAAAATTGCCTCTTGCCCGCAGTGATTCCCCCAAAGGAGAATCCGTTGCTCTCAGTATGGTTCCTTCCTCTGACTCGGGTGGGTGTGAGTGCTGTGCAGGAGCTGCTCCTGGGCAGCCCCAAGAGCCCCTCTTTGTGAGTGCCATGAAGGCCAGAGCTGGTATCCTGCAGGGAGTGGCCCCCTGCAAGGCTACATCTTCTCTCAGTTGGTCTTCCTGTCCCACTGTTGCCACTGCAGCTGCTCATCCTCCTTCAACATGTCCTTGCCTGTGGCTCTCTGTCTGTCTGCTGCCACAGATGCCCTGCTCTGCCCTGCCTTTCTCCCACTGTCCCTGCCCCAGCTGCCACTGTTGCCTCTGCTGTGTCTTGCTCTCCTGGTGTAGGGACACGGTCTCCCAGTCCTGCTGCTGACTGCTGGGATAAGCATGCCTGCCAGACAGCCCTATTGTTAGTTAAAGATGCTGACTCTGGGAGCTCTATGCCCATTAGGCAAAGCTGAGAATCTGCCTGATTTAACAAGACAAGGAAACAAGCCAGTCAGTTATCTTGATCTGAAGCATATTCTAGAAGTGATTAGCTGCCTAAACTTACTCTGTAATTATCCGTGCTGAGTGGTTTCTGCACATCATTGCCCATTTTTCTGAGTGTTTTTATCTAAGTTGATAATGGAAAATGAATAAAGTCTTAGTTCCACTCTGATTTTGACACTTGTGCCAGAAAATATCTGAAGATTAATATTTTTGTTTTCACAATAGTTAGATTAATATTTAATTTGTTGGCATCCAGCAAGCTGATTAGTTTTCCTCTAATATGACTCCACTTTGTAATTACAGGAACCAGCTTTTCCTGGGGAGGAGGGTGCCTGGGGTAAGAGGCTCAGATACCATCCTGACATCACTGCAACCATGATTTCACCAGGATAATGTACTGCAAGGTTATTATCATATGAAATCTCTACTCCTGGAAAGAGGTACAGGTGCAAGGGACATGCTCTGTATCTTCTGAGGACAGGGAATATCTGCCCTTGATTGCATTTAAACTGAAGTGGGAACAAGGTGCAGCTGTGTCAAGTCCTGGGGCATGAGTGACCCTTGGCCTGCTGCAGGCCAAGCCTTCTTTGATGATGTAGCCTGCCTGATGCTGTAGGTGTAGGGGACATGCCACAGCACTGCAGGGGGATGGGCAGAGGTAGCTGAGACACAGGGATTCCCTTTGCTGGGGATCCTCTGTTGAGCTTGGGGAGTGCTGCTGTTGGCTACTGGCAATGACAAGCCATGGACAAGCCAGGCTGGCTGACTTAGGCCTCTCTTTGGCCACAGCCATTGGCAGGTGCTTCTGAAAAGCCTGTAGCAGACAAGGTGAGGAGTTCTTGAGATCATGATCAGAGTCCTTGTACAGCAGTGTCTGTGTTCAACCACTGCTCTGAACTAGCAGGTGGAGTTGTGCTCCAGGAGTGTCTCTGAAGCCTGTTGAAATCCTGAGTACATCTGGGCTCCACAGGATTCCTGGTAAAGAGCCACATGTGATCCTGGGGTCGCACTGGCTTTCCTCTGACAGCCTGATAGCAAACAATTTCCCTGGCACCTTGTGATGTTTATGCTATGAAAATGGACTAATGAATATTTGGTGTGTGATGGTGATCCCTCCAGCTGGAGACATTCCTGCCTTCCTGATTGCAGCTGTAGGTGATTTTTCTACTTCCATTTGGCTGGATCCTCCAGGGGTGGGAGTCAGCCTGCTCTTGGGGACACAGAGGCAACAGGCAAATTTGCATCCTTTGTTTCTAGGATCACTCGATGCTTTCTTCATAAATGGAACCATCACCTGCAATTCAGTCCTTCATGGGATTCACCCTTCCCTATTTCCTCAGAGAGCAACTATAGCTTAGAATCAAATGCAGCCTTTAGAATTAACCCATCTGTTATGGCAAGTAAGTCTGGATTCTCCTGACCAGCTATGCATAGTAACATCTCAGTGCCATATTCATCTTGCACTGTCAGTTTTGCCCAGCTCCTAAGCACTCAGGAATAGCAGCACTGTCAGGATGTTGTTGTTCATTCATTTTCACCCACTTGAAGTATATATTGTTGTCATAATCTGGCACTTTGCACTGGGAACAAACTCCCCATGTGGACAGGGATTAGGGCTGTTTTTCAAATGCTGCGGACTGTTAATTTGTACTGTATGAAGGGAAAAGGTTTTGTTAGAGCTCCATTGTGAACATTACTTCAGCAGAGCACAGTGTGCATTTGTCTCTGTTAGCCAGGGGACAAATGGGTGTTGGTGACAGGCATGCTGAGTGTAACTCTATGGTGGTAAATGCTCACGCACAGTTCTCACTAGTGCACCCAAAGCTGATCTGGTGAGCATCAACCAAATCCACTTGTTCAGCATCTGACTGTTTACTACCTGCTGGCTGCTCAGCCTCCATTTCACATTACAGTCCTCCAGAACTGTTCCAAAACCTGATCAGTGGGAAGTTCAGGTGTTTGCTTTAGCTGCAGTGCACTCCTGGCTGGGTAAGAAAAGAGACGGCAGATAGCGAAGAGTTTCTGTTCAGCCTGCAGCTCTCACAAGCTGACTGTCCTGTTTGCTTCTACACTATAGCAGCAAATGGAATGGCTGCTACTGCTGAGCTGTCCTGAGCTGTGGTGGGTCTTTAGTCTTCCTTCACAAAAGGCAGAAAAATAAAAAAGGAAAATTAGTCTCTCAGGGGAAAACAAAGCAAATCAGCAACCTCTGCTACATCTCATGGCCTGCTTAAACACAGGTCTGGAGTAGAACATTTGCTGTGACCATTTAGTGACCCATGCTTGTCCCAGATTCATCTTATGAACTGGAAAAAGCAATTTGTCTGCCCACGTGTCCTGAAGTACTGATATTTGTCAAATCCACTGCTTTGAAAGCCCTAGGTTTGAACTACTGGATATGCAGAGAGAAAAGCAAATAAAAGCTGGCTGTGATATGTGTGTTTCATCTGGGTAATATCCTGGTAAGGCCGGATTTATTACTTTTATGTCTTAAGGCCAGGCAAACCTCATGGGGTCAGCCATAAAGTAGAATGAGGCAGGAGAAGAGTTCGAAAAAGGAGATCCAGAAATCCTCTTTGCTGGTAGAAGTGTCTTAGTTCGTGGCTTTCAGAGTTTCTCCTTCAGGCCATGCTGTCAGGTGCACCGTCTGTCTGGCACTTTAGCTGCCCCTCTGTTCTGGTGCCAGGCTGCTGCCCACTGCCCTCGGCACTGCAGGGCCCTGCTGCCTTGACTCTGGGGTGCCATGTGGTGCCCATGGCTGCTGAGGGTGACCACAGCACTCACCCTTGTGCTCCGTTCTCCTTTTCAGAATATAAGCTTCCTTACCTGAGAATTGATTACAATTCTGTAAATAGCACAGGCTGATACGAAGTTATCAATGACAGGAACTATGCAAGTGTCACCAATGAACTGAGGTTAACAGTAAAAGAAGACAAACGCAGGATACACAGAAGGTATTTTAAACCACAATACCTAGGGCTATTTCTAAATAAAAAAAAAAAAAAATCACACTGAAATTGAAAAACTGTGCATTTCATTGTGTTAATTCTGCCCAACTGGCAGTGCCTAAAGAACTGTGACATTATCTGCTAGCTTCAGGGAGTCTGGTGGGGTAAGCAGAGCAGTAGAGCTCTGGTATCCCCTTAGTGTGGCTTTGGGACAGTGGGTTGGGAGGGGGCCCTGCACCTCTGTGTCTGTCTGCCTGCTGGCCTTGGTGCCCTGAGCTGGCCTCAGTGCTGCTGCATGGGGCAGACACAGGAGCGACCTGTGCAATGTGCAGGTCAGCAGCTGCTGCTTGGCTGCCATCCTGTCATGTTAGTCCTTCATGTTTGAAGTAGGGGAAGAAACTGGAGCACATGAGGATCAAAAGCTTTGTGGCATCCAGTGCCTTTTGTGGGGAGCTTGGAGTGAAATCACAGAAATCTTCCGGAAGATTGGTTCATTTTTAATGATCTAGGAATATAATTTGTCTATTTAATTCAACCTGAGTGACCTAATCGCTTCCATTTGGACTTATTACCAGCAGAGCAGTCAGTCAGTTGGAAGCAGACCTAGGGCAGGGCATTTTGTCATTATTTTAAATTTTCTCTATCTGACAAATTTGAAGGTCTTGAAGAGACTGAAGCCATTGTAAAGGATAGAGCATAAGAGAATAGGTCACACAGTATGTTAAAGAATGAAAATTGATTCATTCTTTCCTCTGTTGAATAAGCAGCTGTACTTTGGTCCCTGTGATCCATGAAATAAGCTGTCAGAGAAATAGGAAATGTGCTACATTTGAACTTCACTCATTGATTCTGTTCTGATCCAAGGTGCAATATTAAAATGCAGTATGGTTGGTGAGAATCTGCAGTAGTGACAGAAGCTAGGCCCAGCTTACTTATCAGTTGTCTGGGCTATTTGTAACTAAATTATTCAGTGCTTTGCAATGCTGGGACTCATTTACTTAGGTCATGTGGTCAGAGCCAGCTAACAGGAGAAATTTCACAAAACCAACATTTGTTAGTTTTAAAGGCTGCAGAAGAGGCTCACAGTTCTATAATTGTATCCCCTTTAATTTGGACTAATCATTTGCAAGCAATTCAGAAAATTTAACAGTAGTCAGTGTAAGAAGGGGTAGCAGAGAATTCTTGAATTTGGGATTATTATCTGGAGCATGTCAGGTCAATTAATGCCTGCAACTTAGATAGACCTAGCTGGGAAATTAAATGGAGGACATCCCCATTATTCCCTAAAATCGACAACTGGTTTCATTTCTTGTAACAGAACACACCTTCCTTTACACACCTATTCCCAAGTAAAAAAATGAACCATGTTATGCTGTTCTCAAGTAGTATCCAGAGGACTGCCTGCAACTATGATTTGCTATGTTAAGTCTGTTTTATCCATGCTGAAGTCTTTTGCTTCTTTGGTGAGTTCTTAAAAGTTTTATTAACTAAAACATCATTTTTACTGCCTTTGCTTTATTTGCCTTAAAATTGTGATTCATAAAGATGGATTTTTATAATTAAGGTAGAAATGAGAAATAACCCCCTATATATAATTTAAAAATGTTGGAATTACAGGCACTATCTAACTTCTGTTTTAAATCACAGGAACAAACTGTTCCCCATTAGCAGCCCTAATTAAATCCATTTTTCTGTGAGTCTTTGGCAAATTCCATTTTAGTAAAGCTGTGTTAAACTCTCTTTTATTTCCTCTTGCTTTGCAGAACTCTCTGTTTGAGATGAATAATGGTTTGAATATGGTATGTGATGGCTCTGCAGACTCCAAAGATATAACTTGAGCAAATACATTGTTCAGGAGGGCTGGTATAACAACACTGCTGAAGATTTAGAAGTATTCCAACTACTGAACAGGCAGGAGCAGGACCATGCCATGCAAGAATGGGCAAACCTTTGTGCAGCAAAGAGGCTGTGGAAAGGGGAAGGAGGCTTGCATAAGGGGAGGAGAGGGAGCATGCTAAAGCAAGCAGCATGCTGTTTGCCCCGACTCAGCACACTGGGGTCTTGTACTCCTGAGGTCTGGGATACCACCTGCTGTGTTCTTCTGGTGTTGTCCTGTGCCTTGCAGAGGAGTGAAGAGAACTTCCAGAGGTTATCCAGCTCTGCTTTTCCTCAGTACATCCTCAGCCATCACATGGAGATGTGTTTTCTGCAAGGCTTTGTATGTGGCCTGTAGCATCTGTGTGGGTTGTTGTGTTGAACCTGTTTCTGCACACAGATCAGAATCTGTCCTGGGTCACTGCTTCTGTGCACAGACAGTTTTGTCAGGGTGATGCTCCCTGGTGACTCAACTGAGTCACACCACTGCACACACCAGAGAACCCACTTGAAACAACTGCTCATTTTGCAGTCCCTGTGCTCGAAGATTAACGTCCCTCACAAAAGCTGCCTCGGTCCCAGAGCAACGGGCTCTGTCCTGTCCTCCAGCACCTCCATCACTCATTTCCTGCAACGATTGGCTTCAGCCTTCCATTTCCTCTGTGGAGCATATTGGAAAGAGACAGGCTGAGTTGGGAACATTAATAACAGTGAATAATAATGGCACGAGTTCCACAGGCTTTAACAATCAAATGAATCAACAATCAGGAGGGTTTCATTAGTAAATACCTGCAGGAGTTAGATGACAAGGGAGCTAGTGCCAAAGGTGTGTGTATCAGTTAAAGGCAGTTATCCAGTGTGATCTGTATTCTTAGCCCCTTTGTTTACCTGATGGGTTCCATGCTCTCCTCCGTGACCTGCTGCAGAGGAGGGGGGCAGGGGCCAGGAGGAGCAGAGGAGTAGGTGGAGCAGAAGGACTGTGAGGGACTGGCTTCCATGAGTAGATGCCAGGAACTGCCCCCATGTTGGACAGAGACAATTCTGCCGTTCTACTTATAGATAGGAGTAGGTTCTTCATGACTCAGGGCACAAATATTCCCCTTCCAAAGTCATCAAAGTAAAAGCTGGGAAAGTCCTCTTAGGTTACATTATATTTCCCTCAGGACCAAGTGAGGATTGCAGGGTAGGGCCATCTGGCTCATCTTATGCAGCTTTCTTTTAGATGAGCTGAACCTGGGGTAGTTTATAACCTTTTATGCAGAGCAAATTCCTGTTCCTAGAGGAGCGTCCCTGGTCATTATGCTTTTACTACAGCAATAGCAAAAGGAAACACAGGCTTTCATCAGTCTGGTTTGAAGTCCAGTCTAGCACAATACTAATTTAGCTAGGGAGGGTTTGAGGGCCAACTGCCAATGTGTTCATTCATTTCAGGAAAAGAGAAAGACAGCTGTAATTATGATTAAAGGAACTATTAATGTGTCATTCAGGTGTTCCTGTTACCATAAAAGCAGTAGCTTTCTCTCTTTGGAATTTTCAGCAAATATGTCATCTGTCTTTGTTGTCTGAGCTGCTTGAAGTCAATTTTGTAAACTTCCATGTTTTCAATAATAAATATTTTTTTGCTAGAGGCCTTGCCCCAAGGCACATGATGGTTATGGAAAGGACAATTGGTTTCAAGAGAAATCACAGAGTTCAAGGGTAAAACAGAACTTACTACAGTCACAAGGAGTAAAACTGGGAGCTGTTCTGAGAATCTATGCTAGAATTAGGCTGCCTGTCAGGTAAAGATACTTCTCTTGTAAAGGCATGATGTTTTACCTCAAAGACAGGGACTGTGAAGCTCATTCCAGCCTGTTGTTTCCTGCTGCTTTTATGTATTCAAGGGCCTCTGCTCCATTCTCTGAACTTGCACCACACTGCCATGCCTGGCATGTAGGAGGTTTTGCCAATCAATCTCCACAGCACAGGCTAATTGCACAGCACACTGCAGATGCTTGTGCTGAGCAGGCTCTGGCATGGCTGGTTTGGCCAGGACAAGCATGTTACACTGCAGGGCTACCCCTGGATGAATGTGGAGAATATATCATAGTAACAGACCTAAGCCCTTTGCATACCTGTGTCCATAATGAATTGTGAGCATGTCTGGCACCTGCACAGCCTGGCACTTGCTGATTCAGATGAGCTTTCACAGTACAGGATCAGTGCAGATTGGCACTTGCTTTCTGACAAGCTATTTTCTCTTACTGTTTGTTGCCTTTCATCTTGAATCTGTGTTTTGGTATGCCTGTTGCCAAATCCCACTGAATACTCCACTTGGCATCAGAAATGTCTTTATAAAGAGGATAGGGTGCTTGGCAGCCTCAGAGCTCTTTATCTTATTCCTCTGCAGTTGTTTGGCCTCTTTGCCTTTCCAGGTCTCAGAGACTATGGAGAGGTGCTGTAGAAAAACTTGTAAAGCACCATGGGATTGTTTGTCTTTGTAGAAGTGCTGTTTCTGAGGAGCAAAGAACACCCAGTGGTCTCATTTTTGTCCTTGATCATACACGGGTGTCCTTATTTCTTGAGGACCACTGGGACCCCTTCAGATTGTTCCTTTAAGTCCAAGTCCTGTTGCTCTGCTTCGTAACAAAGTCCACCTGACAGCTGAAATCAAAACAACTTAGGCGAGATGAAAGTGCTTCTCCTTCTGTGGTAAAGCTCTGGCCACTGCCATTGGAGTGCCATGATGGCAGGTGATCTCAGCACGTGCAGGGGCACTGTGCCTACAGCACTGTCAGCTTGGCTTTTGTTGTTTTAACTCTGCAGTTGCTCTGAACTCACAGGCTGGACAGCTAAGTGCACTTACCCAGGTGGATCTGTGATCAGAAAATGCAGGAACGCTCCTGGTGTGTGCCCTACAGCAGCAGAAGTTCCAAGCTCTGGATGGAGCCAATTTGCAGAGTGCTGACCAGTCACTGCCATTAGGCCTTTTTGTTCCACTTCCCTGATGGGTCAGGCTGTGAGGTGCATGTCCAGACTGGGTGTGACAACAGTGCTTTTCATTATATCTGAGGCTCTGCTGCAGGTTGGATAGAGAGGAGATCCCTGCTCTGCCCCTGGCTCATCTACCAGCTGCATACAGTTGCTTCTTCCTGTTTCAGGTGTGGGTAGCTTGATCCCACAGCAACACTAATGCTGTAAAGGCTGACAAGTTGCCAAAATTATTTTGTAAATGAAATAATAGTAATAACAGCAATAATTTATGAATTCAACTAGAAATACAGCTGTTCAGTCTGTTCTGGAACTTGCATTTGCTCTTCTGCTGTCATGAGCTGCTACCAGGATTACCATTACCACTGGCCCTGTGGTGTGCTGTGATGGACAATTCTAAGGGCTCTGAGGGAAGTCATAACCCCGCTGCTCTGGCACTGTACAGGCTGTGTTCCCAACATATCTGGGCACTTAGTGCTGTGTTGTGTTGGTGGGTCTGCTATGTCTTGCTCTAGCAGCTGTCTGTTGGGTTTCACTCTTCACGTCCAGTCTGCTTTGTCATCTTCTCAAGATCAGTATAAGGAGATCTTCACTCTTTTTCCAGGGCATATTTGGAGTCTTGTGTTGGTAATGCAACAGAAGGTCACTGGGGAAGGCCAAAGCTGTTTCTGGCTCACAAGAATGCAAAGTCATGGAGCAACCCTGGAATGTATAGTTTCAGTTAAAAGTGACCAATGCAGACATGAATTATTAAATCTACTAGCGTGGGGATGCCATAATGGTCACATTCTTCACAAAATGAATTCCTATTTAAAAAAACCCCTATGATTAAAAGCAAAGGAGATTCTAAAATGGTGGGACCTGAGAGGAATGTCTGTATCACAGAAAAGGAAGGAACAAAATCTTGTTATGTATGAACTGGACTCTTCTGGGATTTTGAGGTAGCCTGAACTCAAGGAGATAATCTTGTGATGAGATAATGATGCTTCATTTCCAGATTGTATTCTTTTTTCTTCTTTATCAATCCTGGCCTAACTAATTACATTAAAGCAGAAGTGACCTTGCTGGAACAGGTAATCTACATCATTTGAGTGTGCCACTCCCACAAGCCACGGGAAAAACACTTGACATAACAGCTCCTTAATATGTGTAACTCTGTACTTTGTTTTTGCAATTATCAGTCATCTTCCTCATTATCTTCCCTTACCAGTGACTACCTGAGCCATCTGTACCTGGCAGAACATTTAAACTTTTTTACTTCTGGCTAGATGGGGTTCTGAACTGCTGACAAGATAAAAAGCAATCAAATATATAAATCATCTCACATCCCAGTTAGAATTGGTGTGTGAGAATTAACTAATGTTGTTAGTGCCACAGGCTAATGAATTAACAAAAACACAGTTTCTCCTTTGGAACTAGAATAGTAGGGATGGTAATATTATTGTACCTTCAGTTTTGCTTTTAAGAAGGACTGTCCTTTGCTTTACAGTCAGATCAAAACCCCTCCAAGCTGCACACAGTGGAGTATTTTATAACATTCTAAAAAATAGGAAAGCCCTCAGTGATTGCCTTGTGAAGCTGTGCCATAAATGGAGCTTGCTGTCTGTGTGACTAGGTGCTCACAGCAGCAGCACAAAGTGTTCTTGGACATTGTTTTAGGAGATCTGGTGGCAGGGATGGGGTACCAGAGGCTCCAGAGGGCCATGAGCTCTGGCTGTGTCATACTGAAGGGCAGCCCCAGCAGTGTCTGCCTGGGCACTTCCACAGCTTGTGTCAGGGACATTGTCATGAGCAGAATGTGCCTTGAGTGACAGAAGAGCCATGTTTGGTTTAGGATGCCAGGGAAATATGATAGGGCCATTCCCCATAAGAGCTGGGATGTCTGCATATAATTTGTTGATTGAACATCAGTAGAGCTGTGCTTTCCTCTTCCATGCTGTCTACTTTGGCAGGCAGACATCAGCCTGGCTTCTCCCTGCTGGGCATGGAGGACAGGGAGGATCAGGGCACACTTCCTGATCTGCCTTCAGTTCACATCTGCCTTTTAGGCTGCTTGGTCCTGCGGTACACTCACAACAATGCTAGAATTATGCTTTAAACCCAATCATTTTTATGGGAACACACATAGTATAAAAGGTCTGACTGACTGTGCACACCTACACTGTCTGTGGCTATTATCCAGTAAAGTTGTCAGAGAGAGAAGTGTCACAAGTCCTTGAACAGTATCTCCTCAAGTTTAAACAGAGGGAAAATTGCATCCCAATTAATTTCTCATAAAAATAACAAGAGGATCAATACAAACTGATTGAATGAATCAGGGTTCCTTCCTACAAACAAGGAAAGAACAGGCTTTGTGGCCACAGGTGCTGGCTCTGGCAGGGCAGCACTGGCTGTGAACATCACTTCTTCAGACCTGGTGAGAACCCTCAGCTGTTACTGACTGCTATGCTGACAGCATGCATTGCCTTTTCACAGAATTTGACTTTATTCTGAAGAAGAGCAAGAGCCCAGGGTTTTTCCAAGGGCAGACAGGCCAGGGATTGCCAGACATCCCTGCTCTGTGCTTCCTGCACTGTGAGGAGTGTTGGCACAGTAACAAACCTGTAGCACCGAGCAGGGTTTGCTGTGCTCCACTGGTGTTCTCCTGTCTGTAATGGCTGTCAGCACCCTTCTCCACCCAGCAATTCTAGGCTTCCTGATTTTCACAGCGGCTCTTGGCCCCAAAAGGAGCTGTAGAAAGTACTTTAGTTTCTCTGTAGTGATTAGAAACACAGTGCTTCCTTCATGACATACTTCATTCACGTGCCTCTGAGGCTCCTGCACACTGAGCCTTTTGTGTTTCTCTTCTCACAGCATGAATTCCACAATGCCCCATTTAATGGATGTTATTTGGGTTGAAAGGTAAGCAGCTTAAATGCTTTCCTCTCCTGTTAGAACCATCTCTCACTCACTCTCTATTGCACAATTTGTTACATGAACATGTTTAGATCAAGAGTTTTTCTCTCCTTCAAATATTTATAGTGATGACTTGTGATGTAATCAATAGGGTTTGCAGAATCTCACTCTGCTCCATCACATCTCTATTCTTCAAAATGATGTTTGCTGCAGTGTTATAGCTAAGACTGACAAGATAAACCTGAATTAAAACAAATTGCACATTATCTGCTTCCATCCTGTTGCTGGGATTACAAAAGAGAACAAATGAAACTCTATCAAAGAGGAGCTCTTCTCCCTCCTCCCAAGCAGAGGAGTGGTGGCTGCTGAGGCAGACTAAGAGCAGTTCTGACAGAAGCTGTGCTGACACAGGGCTCCTCTTCCCTCACCCACAGCAGATAGCCACAGGGCTCTGTGCCAGGCTTCCAGATCCACATCCATCTTGCCTCCGTGCTAGATCCCGAGCACATCTTTGC
Organism: Urocynchramus pylzowi; assembly: GCA_013397555.1. Lineage (NCBI taxonomy): Eukaryota > Metazoa > Chordata > Aves > Passeriformes > Fringillidae > Urocynchramus > Urocynchramus pylzowi. The sequence continues at coordinate 141,463 of VZRH01008175.1, forward strand.
CAGCTCCTCTTCAGTCTGGCTCAGCCAGCTCCTGGGAGGTCCCCAGTGTTCAGCTGTCATCACAGGTGGCGAAGCAGCATGACCTGAGCTATCCTGCTCCTGCTGCACACCCCAAGAGGGGCACCCACAGCTTCCTGCTTTCTTTCTAGCCTTCTGCAAGGAGGAACACTTTCAGATAACCACATTTGTAAAGGAGTTTTTTTCCTCCCTGTCACAGCCAGCTCCAAGCCAGTTTTCATGGGCCCAAAGAACGCTGGTCTCCCATGCTGTCCCCACAGGAGATACTAACAGAATCCCTTTTTTGTCAGTCTGAATGCTGGCTGTCTGCTCCATCTGGCCTGCATCATAAATTCCAAGTGTTTGGTGCTGCAGGCCTGCTGGGACCCTGTCACTTGCCAGTACACACTGGAAGGACTTTTTTTAAGACCTTGGGAAAGTCGGCAGCATGTGAGCAAAGTGCTGTTCAATATGGATATGTGTACACTGAACTAAGAGAAAATAGGAGCTCTTCATGTAGTGAAAGATAAAATGCAGTCTTTTCAGGAAGCCACATGTTCATGTGGTTCATGAGGAGTGAGAGCATCCTGCCACAAAGCTGCCCAAATAGGGGGTTCAGCACAAAATCTTGGGGCAGTGTATAATAACATCCATATAGCTCCTTTGTACCATGGAAGTATCTGACACTGCATTAAAGAATAATATGCTATCACTGCTTTGGATGGATCTGCCAGAAATTGCCATTTCTTGCTCTTTACTGAAAGGTGGCTTCACTTTTTTTGTTGTATGAGGTTGGTATATTTAAGTTCACATGACAGGAAGCCTCTTGACTTCAGCAAGAAGGCATTGCAAGGAATTCTGTCTTAGGTGCCAAAGACCTCCCCACTCCTGTTGCTGCTGCTGTGAAAGAGGAAAAAAAAGGATTTCTCAAAAATAAACAGATTTGACCTAAAAGTGGAGAAGATAGCTTGGTGGATGTCAAAGGAGGAAAAAAAGGAGGGAATATTACAGACAAAATACCACCTGACTTCTGTATCCTTTAAAAGGAGCTCTTTGCTGGGACTCTGTCTCTGCACAGTTCTCTGCCTCAGTCTGTGAGTGCTCAACTGGGGACTCCTCTAAGTCTGTGGGAGCTGTGACCCCTCTACCCCAAGGGATGGTGACTGCTCTGAGCTACCTGACATGCCCCTGGAAAGATGTTTAGCTTCAAAGACATTTAGCTAGCCATTAGCAAAGAGTAATTTTCAAATACTCTAGGAAATAAAATTCTACAGATTTTTAAGGTACTGAAAGTCCTGGATCATTATTACCTGTTATTAGGAATTATGTTTCCCAATTCTGTCTAGAATAGTCAGGCACATACTGGTAGGTGGAAGGAACATCAACCCTGTGTAGCCTTAGTGCCCTGGTTCAGAATATCGTGGGCATCGTGGAGCCAGGAAAGACTCTTCCTCCTTCTTTCTAGGGATGATCTCCAAGCCTATCATTTCTGAAATACTTTGTAACTGCTGAAGGGACAGTTTTCTGGGGCAATTCCCTGAGCAGTGTCTTCCTGGGCAAAGGGCTGTGGTGAGGTCTGCCAGCACCCAGCCCTGGACAGTCCCGGGCCCAGCCTGGGACAGAGGTCCATGGCAGTGGAGCCAGGCACGTGCCACTCTCCTGGCATCCTTCAGAAGCACACAGAACCTCGGGAAGAGCAGGGGCAGCCAGACCCTCACTGATGCACCTGCAGTACTATTTCATTCTAGTAAGGATGCTGAGAATAAATGTAGGGCTTGAAAGTACCAGCTGGAACCACAATAGTAATGAATGCTGCATCATAAATGCAGCAGCAAAGCTGATGTGGTTCCTGTTAGACAACACAGCTGTATATCGCCTTTCACTGAGCTCTGAGGAGGCACTGCAGGTTCCCTCCCCAATCCAGTCAAAAGAGCCTGATCTGCTCTGAAAACCAGCATTTTCTTCCAGAATTTCAAGGGTCTGATTCTTTTGGGCCCAACTGCAAATCCAGGAGCCTTTGTGTGTATTCTACAGGGCTCTGTCACTGCAAACAGACTCCTTTGGTTTCCAAGTGAGCCAAGCCCAGGACTTGTTCTGTGTTCTCTCCCTTTATATTTGTATCACTGTTCCATTACATACAGCAGGGTGCTGCAGAGAGGAGATGAAAAGAAGCTTGGAAGTCTGCCTCTATGAATGTGTGAATTTATTTTTAAACCTCTTGAATCATTTACTTTGTCTGCCTTTTTTTTAATGACAGGTGAATACGCTTGTGACTTGTTCTCTTTCCCAAGGTAGCACTTGGATGAAGTGAATTAATTACTTGTAGAGTAAATGCAGCTGATATTCATTTTCAAGTTTTGGCTTTGCTGAAATTTCAGAAAGAAAGTAGTGTTTTATAAATTAAATGCTGCTTTGTGTACTTCCTTTGTAAAGAAGGCTTGGCATCTGGAAAGGCAGCAGGGAGAGAAAACAAACATAGTAAATGATGGAAACTTCTCTTTAAGGGTATACTCCATCAGCTATCAGTACACAGCTGTGAGAGATCCATGTGGCAGCCCATCAGCTGCATGTTGAGTGTAACAAGCTCCAGCAGCACCCCAACACCTTTGGCAGGAATTGGCTTCAGGGGCAAATTGCTGGTTTCTGGCAGGAGCTGCTGCTTTGACCTGACAGGGTGATTAGACTGGTTGCTCCTCTCTGTGACAGCACATGCCATGTGCTCAACCAGGAAAACCTCGTTCTTCTTCAGAGTGGTGTAGATTCCGATCCCATGAGAGCTGAACTGACAGGATCCTGGGCTGCCAGGCATTGCCAGTGGGATAGGTGGGCCCTAGTTTCCCTTTGCTGTTCCATCTGAGGCTTTAGTGAGCTTTTCAGATCCTCTCTCCAGAAGGCTGGGCTGATCTTAGAATAACTCCTGTGGCGTGAGTTGTCTTGGGAGCACAGCACCCAGCTGGATTGGTGCAGTGGGCTGAGACAGTGGCTCTGGGTCTGCTGGACTTCCCTGAGGGCAGGAGATGCCCTGCAGGCTCCCAGCAGACAGGCCATTATGAGAACCATGATTGTGGCAGCTGCTTGCCAGCCCTCAAGCAGCTAACATGGAAAGGGTCATCACTAATTTAACTCTGTATCCGTCAAGCCCGGTTTCTGTCCCTGGAATGACAACTCATATGTGATGCTTTGCAAGAAAGCAGTTGCAGCTAGCCTCCAGTGCTGCTGACAGGCAGTGGTGCTCTGTGCATCTTAGCTGAGAGCTTATCTGTTTTAAACACGCTCTTCTGGGTTTTTTGGGGCTGCAGTATTTACTGTTCAAGTTCTTAGGTCCCAGATTCCCAGCTATTGTGTTTAAATTTGATGGAGATGAGCCTGGGAGCAGAGGGAGAAGCTCTGAGCTGAGCTGGGTGCGTTGCAGTGGAATCCATGTATCACCAGTATCATTGTGTCCTCTTTGAACAAGCAGACTGCACTGTACCTTGAGTGAATTGATTTCTCTGGGCCTTCTGAGAAGCAATGACCACTGGGTTCCCTGTTGTATTTTAGCTCATGTATATTTTAAACAAGTGGTCTCCTGTTTCCTGTAGCTTAAGACCCATATCTGATAGTGGAATATAAAATTAGCTAATGATTTGGAAGTAGAAAAGGTTAATGGTAAATAATAATAAAATATAAAAATGCAGAAGAGAAATGTTACTCTAATTTCTATGGATTCTACATAGTTTTGTCTCCTTCCCTGAAGGATTTAGTATACCTCAATGAGAAAATTGCATTCAAATCCTGTGGGCTGATCTGCCATGACTGAACTGAAATTAGGAGAAATGTACAAAGCAGTTTCACAGAAGCTCTTTGGATGGATGGCTGCAGGAGGAGGCAGTTGGTGCCTGGGCTCTGCTGTCTGTTGAACAGGCCAGAGATGGGACAGCAGCAGGCAGGACACAAGTGCATGCTCTTGCAGCCACAGTGCTGCACGGATGGTCCTGGGGAGCCTGAGTGCCCAGTGGCCTCTGCCTGCTGTCTGTGGCCCAGGATGCTTGCTGAGAGTGACTGGGAGGGAGCAGCTCAGGCAGCTTCTTGCTCAGAGGGTGGGTCTCGTTTTAGATGTGTTGTTTGTTTGTTGATACCAGCTTTACCTGACCAGGTCTGCCCAGCATCCAGTGCTGTGGTCTGAGGCTTCCTAATGGGAGACTGCCATCTGACCCAGAACCATGGGCAGTGCTTTTGTTCCCCTCCTTAGCCCTTCTTTAGGTGTTTGCTGAGCTCCAGAAATCCATGGAACTCCCATGAGCACATTTACAACCAAGTTGTGGCTTTGCCTGACCTACACATTGCTCAGAACACCATAGAAGGCTCCTCCTGTATGCAGGCACAGTGCTTTTCTTCCCTCTCCTGCAGCACACAGCTGGAAAAGTCTTCCCAAAACTTGAGGCAATCTTAGCTCCTGTTTCTTTGGGAACAGAGGGATTAAAGTGAACAGGTAAGTGTGTGTCTCTGCCCATGCAGGGCCCTTGGGAGGGACTTCAGAGTGAGAAGGACCACTGACACTCAGCTCACAGCACAAGCAGCCCTTGCAAGGTGTGTGACAGAGCACAGAGCTCTGCTCAGCTGGTCTAGAGCTGCAGCACGAGCTCTGGGGGCTGTGAGCACCAAAGGACTGGGCTTGTTAGTGCTGACACTCCAGACATGACTAAGCCATTTTGATGAAAGAAATGGAATCTGACACTTTTGCTATTTAATTGTTTCTTGTAAATTTCAAATAAAAAGCAAATTGGCTTCTTTTAAAAGAAGAAACTGTGTAAAAGGTTTGCTGAGCAGAAGTGAGTGGCCCCTGAAGCATGACAGGCAGCTTCGTGATCACAGCCAGCTAACAAGTTTTCAAGGCGCAATGCAGAGGGGGCTGGACTGAAAAGCAAATGCCTCTGCAGCTCCAGCTTTGCCTTGAGGCACTGGGGGATAGAAATGTGCAGGGGGAAGGGAGGAGGTTTTGAGGTCTGAGCATACCCCAGCCCTGAGCTGGGCTGCCCTGGCTGGCACAAGTGTTGGCTGGGGCAGGACTGTGGCAGTTGATTAAAAGGTTGATTTTTATTCAGTTCAGGCCACTGAACTCCTGGATCCTGGGGCTTTTCTCAGCACTTTTGTTCAGGTGGAGGCTGCAGAGCCTGGCAGTTCTTGTCAGGCTCTTTGCACCTTTAGCTCTGCTCCTAAAGCCTGGTATGTTCTGGGGTATCTGGGGTATCAGCTGCACTTTGCCAGTGAAAGCATGTTCTGGAGTCTTTGGAGGACTTTATTTGCAAAGACCCTGAGATCCATCAGCAAGTGGCTGTAAGGAAAATGCCTTTCATCATTCAGGTTAAAGAACATCACAAAGCCATGGAGACAACACTTCACTTGGGAATTAAATTGCAGGAGTCATCTGGTGTCAAATAAGTTTCATTTAATAGGTTACTCAAATAAAGTTTCTGTAGAAATCAATATCACTTTCTCCTGCAATTGACAGCTCAAGACACTCAAAATGGCATTTTTCACATAAGGTTTATTTAATTTTAGGAGGAAGAATCCCTCCTATACTTTCTACTTGGCCTACACAACTCTGCAGGGTTATCAGCCTGCCAAGTTGGAAACCTGCCCTGCCCTTACCCAGGGGGACAGTGTGAAGTCACTAACAGGGACTTGCCAGTCTCGGGTGCAGCAAGGATGCCATTGTCAAAGGGCTGTATCAGAAGTGTGTTTACAGCTCACTGAAGGAAACAGGGACAAGTAATTTCGTTTCTTCTTACAGGTGAGCTTGGCAGGACAAGACGCCTCATTATATATATCTTAGCAGAACTGGACTTTCTGTGGAGGTAGGGGTCTGTGGGCTCTGAATACTGGGGATTTCAACAGCAGTGCTTCTGGGTCCAGGGTAGGTGAATCCTGAAATTTCTACCTCTCTTAAGAACATGGGACACCTTTGCTCTGTGTTTTTTATTTCAGTCTGATGGTATCCCATGAGGCAGGGAAGAGAATTTGGCACCTTTCTGCACCATCTCCCTTGAGAAGGAGCTCTGTTTCCTCAGACTTTCTTTGGTCACATTGGCACCTGCTCTGCTGATGTACTGTCCTCTGAGGTGCTGGTTCTGCTCTCCACATCTGGAGTTTATAGTGCTGGCAGAGCCCCTCTGATTGTACATCCAGCAAGGGCAGATAACTGCTAGGCTGCTTAAGTGCCATGAAGAGGCATTTAGCTCCAGGAAAGGACAAGTTCACCTTCTATCTAACATCCTTAATGCTTGTAATTCCTACAAGCAGTCATATTGATTCCTGGATCTATGCTGACTGTAGCACAAATGGACAGCAGCTGGTAGGAGGAATTTCCCAGCCCTGTGGTATTGGGTTCCCTGACGAGGCACCGAGTGATTTGTATCACCCAGCAGCTGCAACCCAGTAAGGACAGAGGCTTGTGACCTGCATGCAGTCAGGGAGATTCTGGCTGCAGGCTCTGTGGCAGAAGCTGGGGGGGGAAGTGACTTCATACCATCAGTGCTCTCCAGTCTTCTGCTGTAGCCCAGTGCCAGGGAGCCTTGTGCTGTGAGAAGACTTCATGTTTCCCATCTTTTCTTAGCTATAGAGCTTTCAATAATATAAAGTTGATTTTTATTTGAACGTGTTTGTGCTGTTAACCTAAACCATGGGCCTGGGCTGCAGTTTGCCCATCTGATAAACAAGGGTAAACATTACCAATATTAGCTGAGAAAGGAGACCTGGCAGTAAACAGAGTGTTGTTGAAGAATGTTATTTTCAGAGATGCAGTTACTTGTCTCTGACAAAATAAAAAGGGAAACATCTGCAAGGCACAATGGGAAGAAAATACTTCAGGAGAGGTTTTATCAGGAGTCAGAGGTAATAGTCCTGTGGAGACAGTCTTCTGGTGCTCTGCAAAGTATTATAATGCCAGATGATAGCATGCAGAGAGGCAGCGTAGGCATCTGTATGCACCGTGCCATGGACGGTGTGTTATTTAATCATGCTTTCCTCTAAGAGTCTGTGTTGTCTATTCTCTGTCCGTAAATATGAAGTGTTTCTTTCAAAAGAGGAGGGAGTTCAGCCTTCAGTGCTTCTGGTAGGAGAGAAGATATAGTAACCATCTGCCTGTGCCGTCCCCAGGCTGACCCCAGCCCTTCTCTGTGATTCTGTCTGGACGTTTTAGTAACGGGCCAAAGACAAGCACAGGAAAACTCCTACCAAATAGCCCAGTGCTCTTGCTCCCTGTGGCACACCTAGGAAGCACCTCCTCGGGTTGCTGCCCTGAGCAGGCTGAGCTGATGGAGGGAGCAGGTGACTGCAAATGGAATACTCTGTCTCCTGCTGTCAGGCGTGCCGTGGACACTCTGTTATTGAAAGGAGTATTCATGCTTTGCAATGCAGATGTATCTCTCCTGGAGATGATCTGTAATGCATCAGAGAGGAACGCACTGGGGGGGGTGTGGCAGAGGTACAAGACTCCTGCTGTTCCACACTTTTCCTTAACAAGGTGAGCTTCAGAGATTTACAGTCAAACAAAAGGTGAAGATGAACCTTTTGTAAATGGTAGTACTTAAAATTTCTGCTGCTTTGAAGCTGCAGGCTGAGCAGATGCTGCATGCACAGCCATTTGCCCTCACGAGACGTGGGTTTTAATTCACCTCCGTTTATGTCATCTGTTCCCTGTGTGCTGATGTGACACTGTAAAACACGTTCAGTTCCAAGGTGCCTGTGGACCAAAGGAGCTTCTGTTGCAGCTCGTGCTGCTCATGTCTCGCTCATCCTGTCACAGGGTGTTGGGCAGTACCAGCTGTGGCCAGGCTGAGCCAGGCATTCTAAATCAGTGCCACAAAGCTGTCATCTGAGGAGACTCTTGGTTACCTGTCCATGTTTTAACACCTCCTGCAGTGCATGGTGTGGGGGTCCTCAGGGAAGTTAACAACAAATTTTCAGAGAAAAGGAGCCTTTCTGGGGGTTCAGCCTTCCTTCCTGTGTGAGGGGAGCACTGACTGCAGTGATGCCTCTTTGTGGAAACTCCCTTGCATGGAGAGCAGATGGCATGCTCTGAGGACTTGGGTGCATTTGTGCTAGAGCTGGCATTGGGGGTGATACGAGGAGGTCCTTAAGTCAGGCTTGGCTCTGATACTTTGCTGAGTGCCAGACAACTCCTAGGATGGAGGAGGAAAAACTTGGGGATCAGGCAGGAAGGCAAGCTCCCTGGTTGTCCTTGCAGAGGTCTTGTCATTTGAAGCCCTGAGCGGTGTGCTGCAGAAATAAGTTGTCCGGCTCTAGGGTAAATGTTAGGCCTGGAGACAGATGTGGTTGTGAGTACCCAAGGAGCTTCTCCTCTGGAACTGCATTAAGCATCTCCTGTGGGACTCCAGGGAGTCTGCAGAGTGGAGCTGGAGTGCCTCGTGGGCTCACTGTAGCTAATTTTTGGCATGATTTGTAATTACTGTAGGGCTCTTGAATCTGCTTATTGCCCATGGGATGTGTCTTGCACCTCTTGGGTTGAAAAACTGTTGCTCATGAGCACAAGGCTGCATCTACAGCACCAGGCTTCTTGGTTCTGAATAAAAGAAAGCCAAAGGCTCTCACTTTTGTACTTGTGGTGAACAGAGAAACGATATTTTGTTGAATTAACTCTAATTCTCCGGCATACATGACTCATTCAAAGGGCCAGTGAAAGGATAGCACAAGCTCATATTCCAGAGAAATGCTGCAGGGTGTCTCAGACTGGCTGGGCTAGAGCTCTGACACTCATCTCTAGGACCACAGTCCTCTGCACCAGTTATGTTCCCCTGGACAAATCCAGATGAACCTGATGAGATGTAGATGAACCTGAGGTAAATACAGTTTCTGTAGTCCTTGGCACTTCCTTAGCAGAAGAAAGTTAACCAATGTAGTTTATTAAGTGTCTTACAGTTCTTGTTCAGTCATGTTTATCCATAGGTGACCATCTATTTCCAATATGATTATACTTGAGAGAAGTGGCAGAGTTTGATGCAGCAAGTTCTTTCAGCTGCTCAAAGCCAGGTCTAGGGCTTGGTGCTTAACATGCTGCTGCGGTACAGACACATCCTTTAAGCATCAAGAAAGAGACGTGGATTGGCTTTTTCTTTCTTCAAAAAATGACATTTTGAAGTAGGTTAAGTCTACTACTTTTCCACATTTTCTCAGAGAGAGATTTTGTCTGGCTGGTGTACGTGCTTTCCATGAGAAATTATTTATGAGCTCCTCCATCCCTGGTCTAGTCTTCTTGATGTAACAATAGTAGATCTGGAGGAATGACCAAGGTTAGTTTTATGGTCTCACTTCAGATGTAGTGCCAAGTTATTCAGTGCTTCATTTTGTTAGTGCCTGAACCAAAAAGCAATTTATCTCAGCAACGTCCTTCAGATTATACCTATATACCATGATACCAATAAGACATGCACCTGGTTGCTCCAGTCCCAGAAGAAATCAATGTTTCATTTCAAAGATGCCAGTTCTTTCCTCTCCCTCCTTCTGCCATTCTCATGAAGAAAAGCTTTTTTAGGGGACATGGGAAGAAATACAGAAGGATTGTGGAAAAACCTCCTCTACTTCAGCTGCACATCCTGTTCAATTATGAATTATAAAGAAACTCACTGAGTTGTCAGGGCTTAAATGGTCAGTAGGTATGAAGGGGCGTGCCCTTTGTTGGGGTCCAGATGGATGGGTTGGGGCACACCCTTTGTTGGGCTCCCTTCCAGGGGATGGGCCTAGACTGCTGCAGTCCTCTAGGGATGTGTTCAGTGTGACCACAGCATTGCTGTCTTTACTGGGAAAAGGCTACAAAGATGTAGCTCAATTCCTTGCTCACAGCCAGTTATCTATTCTGGTACCAGTGTAATTGTAATACCTACCTTATTGCTTGTCAATATTTTTAACCTTTCTGACACATTATCCCCTAGGGCAACGGAGCAGCCTTAATAATATAGCTGATAATTATCCTCCTGGTGAATAAAGTTATCACTAGAGTCCTGTATAAATCACATGGAAAACACGATGGATTTCAGTGGCTGGCCATCACAAAAATGGGAGGAGGCACAGATTGTGACAGTTTAATGGAGAAGGTAATAAAACCAACAATAAAGTCATTTATAATATAGGCAATGATTTTCAGGCTTTTCTATTTGTTTTCATGGTAATAGAAGATAAATGTCATATTAGAAACAAGACCTGAAATTTCTATTAAAAATATTTTGGAAACGTCATTAAATATCAGCAATTCCCAGGGCAAGAAGTGGCAGCATGGGTCTTAATTACCTGTCTTAATTATCAAGTATGAGGTCCTTGGAACCAAAATGTCCTTGTGGTCAGCAACTACTCCTCACTTTTGTAAGGAGTGAGATGTGTGGTGCCTCAGTGGGAGGAAGCCTCTTGGCCACTGGTGGAAAGCAGGACACCAATCGTGCCAGGGATCCTGAGCTGGGTACAACATGGCTGTTTCATAAGGCTGCAGGTTTCCTAAGAAATCCAAGCTGTCATTATAAGCAGAGAACAAGACTTCAGCACAGATGTGAGAAAGCCCTGCAGCAGTACTAGAGTGGTGAGGAAGGGAGGCTGCAGTACAGTGAGGACAAAGGTCTAAGAATGATGCTTTCTATGCTCAGTAGGAACGCATGAAGGACAGGTGTTGGCACCTCTAAAGTTACCTGTCAGTATTACTGGTTGGTCCTCTGGAATGCATGCTATGAAAGTGAATGTGTGCAGCCTTCAACATTTATACTCCACACTAACTAAAGGTTTGGGGGAGTGAGTGAACATGGTGGGACCCTGGAGTGAGCAGGAGAGTTCTGGGGAATGGCTGCAGCTCCCCGGGTGAGACCAGGTAACAACCACCCGAGAGCAGTGCTCTGTGCTGAGCAGGTGCTGGGGGCTGAAGAGATGGAGGCTGGTGTGCTGCTTCCCAGCAAAGTGGGGTGCTTCTCCTGTGTCCTGGCTGCTAGCAGAGACAGCCCTGCCATGCCTGCGAGGGCAGGAACAGCTCTTCCCAGTGAACAGCCTGCCCTGGGCTGGCCTGGCTCTGCAGGGTGTCCTCAGCAGTGATTAGTGTGAGGATGTCTCTGGGGTGCAGGCTGAGGAAGGGATGGGGAAGGGAGAGTGGTGGAAATTGTATTTGTGTCTGTGCTTAACATTCTTAGTTCATTCTCTTGCATTTCTTCTAAACAAGCACTTTGAGGTCTGAGCCCCAGTGCCTCTAATCTAGTGAGTGCCTTATTGATCAAGTCTTGCCATTTGGTCCCCTGAGCTGCCTTGTGTTGCACAAAAGGGATGAATTACTCCTTATACTTTAAAGAGTAAGGATGTTTTTAGTGCATGTAGACCCATATGATAAATACAGAGGCACAGGTGGGATGAGAATAGCAAAAAGCAGAGGGATAATTAACAGCTGGAACAGCACAAACCAGTTCCCAAGCCCAAGCTCTGGAGGAACACAATACATTCATCATGCTGCTCTCTGGGCTGATGCTACAGCTCTGGGGTGTGAGGTATTGAATTACAGTCTCTAGAAAATATTGTTTGGGGAATGTTGAGGAGAGCTGGTAAACAATGTGCTGGAAGGTGACAGATATGTTTGCAGCTTCATATAGGGCTATCACAATAAAAAGAGCCATGAGGGGCTTTCCCATCTCTGCCTACCTGTCAGGCCTGGCAGCAGGCAGGCTGCCAGGCTTCAGTGGGGGATGGCAGATCCAGAAGCCAGTGTACTTGTTTTCTTCTGATGCCTATTTTCTTTAAAATAGTATTTTGTTACTGTGTGAAACACTAGCAATGGCTGACGAATCTCAAGCTTGATGAAGCAGCATCTGTGATTCAGCTGCTGTCGAAAACAACATACAGAGGGCTCTTAACACTGTATTTGAACTTAGCCTGGCCTGGACACCCCATCTGGGCTCTCCTACCCTCAGTATGGTTGCTATGGAGGATGGCACAGAGGCTCCCAGCTCAGAGCTACTGCCCACACAATCAGGGCACAGCCAGGCTATCAGGAGCTGCACCTCAGCCACACAGAGGTGGGGAAGCTGAAGGCTATAATCTGCTTTGTAAGATGCTTTCTTTTCTATCCCCTTTCTTCACAGAAAGTCACTCACAAGACTTTGATCTAGGATGACACTTCATTCCTACAAACCTGTGACAAGTGATGGCAGTGTCCCCCGAGTCAGGCTGACAGCATGCTCAGGGCTGCCTCCTCAGTGGCCCCAGTGCAGGGCATACCTATGAGCCAGCAGTAAAGCACACACCGAGGTAAGGAGGGGGAATACTGTGTTCTCTCTCAAATGTCACATTCCTCTGGCAGCACAAACGAGGGGCCTGCTTATTTCACTGAGTAAATGGGGGGCTCCCACAGCTGCAGTAACCAGAGGTGTATGTGCATAGGGGATAAACAGGGGATTAATGGTCAGTTTTGTTTGTATAGTGATGAAAAGGGAAGTTTTAAGGTGGTTTGCTACCTGTTAAAAAAACCCACAAGAATCAAAAAGAAAGAAAAAGACACACAGACTCTATTACATGGGAAAGTCTGCAACAGCACTATGCTGCTTCTAGAGGGATTTTCCTGCACATGGAGTGAGTGGTCCCAGCAGTATTGGAGCATATGGATGTCTAGTAAGGATGCATCACATGCTTTCTGCAGAAGATGTGGCATTTAAGGTTATTCCATCCTTGCCAATGTGTCACCCCCAAGGGGTATGTGTGATAACAGGTATGGCAATACAAATACTGCTCAAGAAATCCTGACTGCTTGGGGGGTCCTGATCCAGAGAGCTCTGAGTCACCTGCTCCATTTGCTACTGTTCAGCTTACAGCTCCTGGCCCCTCATGCCCTAGAGTGGGAGAGTGCAGGTCCAGCTGTCCAGGCTGGCTGGCTGCCAGAGGGGAGTTGTCCTGGTGGAGAGCTGGGCACCCATGGTACCCATGGTACCCCAGCAATGGGCAGCCAGGGTTGTTTCAGGGTTGTTTCGGGGTTGTTTCAGGGGCCTGCAGCAGTTATGGGCTCTGCTCCTGCTTCAGAGGAGCGCTGTGATTACAGCACAAACATAAAGTCACAGAATCACCATCAAAACCTAAAGTAAAGAATTTGGCTCATAAAAAATGTGTCACCTGAACAAAGAGAAGAGTTATGGTTTTCCATTCTCCCTCTTGGAGTCAGGGGGAGATTGTGCCACTATAGAAGAAGCCTGAGGAGCTGACAGTGGCCAAGGCAAAGGATTTCACTGCCCCTGGAGAGGGTCTTTCAGAGTTATTAGTTATATGTTTATATTTAATGCACTGATTAAGGCCAGGACTTGTAGACAGCCACTAACAGTGCATGTGAATTGGTTTAAGCATTGTTATGTACACCCATCGTCAGCTCTGCTCCCCAGGAAGATTGATACACTGAGTGAATCTTTTCAAGCTGCTTCTGAAAAGATTCACGACACTGCAGTGAAAGTGGCTTCCAATGGGAATCTCTGTATACTGATGTCAGCATATATTTTATTCCCCCTGACTGCAAGGGCTGGTTAGGTTATGAGCCTCTCACTGAAATGGACTGCATACAATTGCCAGATAATTGGTTCTTTTCCTTGTAGGCTGATGAAGTTATGATTCACCCTCACTCCCCCAAGAGCAGCAGGCACAGCACCATGGCTTCCTTATCTCTTGTCCGGGTTCTCAGCCTTGCTTTCCTTTCCACCTGGCACGTGTGGAGGGGATGGCCCAAGAACAGAGGGCAGGAAGCAGCTGCTGAGCATAGATTTAACCCTGGGCTCGTGGCCTGAGCCAGCAGTGGGGCTCAGGACTAAGCAGGTGTGTAGGGTGCTGGTCCCAGCAGGCTGGGGATGGTGTGGCTGATTCAGGTGGGGATTGATGCTGAAATCATCACAGGCTGCTGTGATCATTGGTCCTTGGCAGGTGCTGCATCCCAGCTTCTGACCTTTGTCCCTTGAACCATGTAGGTTTTTTTCTGAAATGTATCACAGCTGTTGCTCATGCTGGTGCTGCTTATTGCAGAGGATGTGTGGAACCCTTTAAATCTCAAGCTCATTGTATCTGTCTGCAACTGAAGACCCAGGAAGCCTTGGGAAAGAGTGTGCCTCTTGCTTGCCTCCCTGTCTGATTTGATCTTACCAAGGGGCCATGGTAGATCATGAAAATCTCCCTGCTCCCAACTGAGCAGTCACCAAGAAGCACTGGATGTCCATTTTCCTCCTTTGGCCTTGTCCTCATTTGGATACTGACCCTCTCCCCAGCATAGATTCTGAATTCAGAGCAGCACTATTGCAGTCAAGCCAAGAAAACTGTCAGTCTACACCTGTAGCCAAAGTATGAAACGTTTCATAAGAATTCACAGGAAATGTGATACAAAACAATATTTAGTGCATCCCAACTTCATGTCAATGGCTTCTCCACTCTTGCTCTGCATACCAAGTCCTGGATCATTTCCCTCTCCAAAAGACACTGCAGGCAGAATGAGGGGGAGAGACTCATCAAAACTGATGCAAGATAAATGTGCTTTGGCTGACTTGAGCAAGATCAAGTATAAAGGGGGACATGGGAGGAGATGCAGCACCTCTGTTCAGAGGGTGTAATGTCCTGGAAGCACACCACCACATGTGAGGTGTGTGTGTTGTATGGGTTATGTGGTGGTGTGTTTAGAAGGTTTTTCTCAGATATACTGGCTAAAGAGAAATTGGCCTCTGAAAGGTGCTGGTTACTTCTAAGCAAAGAAACCTACTGTAGGAACATAAAACTTTTGCAAACTGCTGTCCAAACATTGTCTCATCTATCATGACAGATGTTCTTCTTTCTTCTCCTGGAAACTACTCATAGCCAGGGGAACATGCACCAACATCTTCACTATCAGACTGGTGGCAAGTTGTTGCCATTCACTTTGTCACAGCAAGATGCCTCATTTTCAGTATTGTCAATCATTTTTATGACATCACCCACAAAATATTGCACTTGCTTTTCTCCATCATGCATAATGAGCAAGGAAATCCCTTTCAGGGAGACCAGCAGAGTCCTGATCTCAGATTACTTCCCAGTGAGTACACCAAGGACATCTTGATTAAAGAGGGAACCTCACTATTTTCCTTTCTGCCTGAGGGTTGTGTTTGATGGTACATATTGCCACTGCAATGCTCTGCTGGTGTGTGTATTCAGAGTGTGTGCTCTCCACAGCTAGTGAAAGACATGAAAAGTTGCCTCTGTGACAGTACAGGACATGTCTCACCAGAAGCAAGTGTGTATGTGTAGCCTCTTCAGGATAATTCTGGAGGAGATTTGGAGTTCATTTGTATCAGACACCCCTTTCTTTAGAGAGAAAAAATGTTTTTTTCCGGCCAAATTATATTCTTTCATAATTGTGCATATGTGCCTGTGTGACAGTGCCATAAAGAAGCACAGTAAAGAAGCAACTAGTTCCTTAGTTTCCTTGGATGTGTTTACTGTAACACATCCAAGGAAAGGCTGGTTCATCTTGTTCACCTGTTCATCATCCCATTAATACTTCCTGCATATCATCTGCACTGTGTTTGACAAAAGGTATAAAAAATATATCTCAGCTTGCTTTGCTAGAGAGTTTATAATTTATTCATCAGACACACCACTAAGCCCTACATTGTCCCCACAGCCTCCCTTCCCTGTGTCATAAAGAGCATCACCTGACCTCCCCTGCCCTGTACCTCAACAGTGATGACAACACAGTCACCTGTATTTTGCGAGCTGGAGATACCTGTTGTCATGAGCTTGGGGTTTTGGAAGTGCTTCCTGGTGAAGATCACTGGAAAACAGGGATTTATTTGGATGGCAATAATTGAGAAGCTCATTTTATTCCAGTAAGAATCTTTCAACTGCAATCAATTCACATGCCATCCCAAATAGTGGAGGTCAGCAGAGCACAGCAAGAACCTCAGCAAGCGCTGTTGACAATGTTAAAATGCAATAAACAGAGAGCTGTGGCTCTGCATGGGGGGTGCACATTAATCCTTGTTTGGAGAGTGTGTGATTGACAGATTCAGTTCTTTTAGGATCTTTCTGATGGAAAATGCTTTGTATTTCTTTAGTTTTGACTTGTCTATTTTCTTGGCATGCTGTGGTGGAAGGACTGTCCAGGACTGCTGGCACCTTCTCAATACATCTCGCCAAAAGGTGTCAGGCACCTAAAAGCTGAGTGAGCTTGCTACTATCCCTGCCAAGGCTTCCTCCTTGTGCTGCTAGTGTGCAGCGCTCTGGAATATAAAGCATGGAAATAATTGAGTAGATTAATTAGCTAATGTTTGCACAGGACCTGAAAAATATCAAGAACTATATAATTGCTAAGTAGAGTAGATTAATTAGGTAGTGTTTACCCAGTGCTTTGTAAATGTAAAGGCATCACAGCAGTGCTTAGTGTTATAATTAATTAAGTTTTCACTCTGGGATGCCCTGCTGCAGTTGTGAGGTGGGACCATGGTCTCCTGTCCACTGGCAGCTGTGTGCTGCTGCTGCTCTGGCCCTGCTCCCTCCTGGCCCTGTGTGCCCAGGCTTGAGGCTGTGTGATGGAGGTGCCAAAAGCCCTGCTTGGCACGGGCCACTGCTGCTCTGGGCACTGAATGGCAGAGGGAACAATGTCACTGCTGAGCGTGTGAGGAGCAGTTCATGCCCAGGCAGCTCTGAGCAAATTTGTGCTGCAGGGCCACGGTCTGAGCCTCACTGCTGCATTCTTCCTGAGGGCTTGAGGAGCTGCTCCAGTGCCTGTGGCTGTAGCTTTGTGGGAGGAGGCTCAAGGGTGTGTCCCTGGGAGATGCAAGTCCAACGGGTGCTGGCGGCTGGGAGCCGAGGCAGCCAGGCAGGCTGCTGCCATGACTGCCTTGACACCTTCTTCATCTGCCACAGAGCAGTGCCTCTGCCATCTGCTCTCACTTCACACTTGGAGATGGGCTTCCCAGTGCCTTCCCCCACTTCTGTTCATATCTCTTTTTGCACTTTGGTCTTTGCAGAGAGAAGAAATGCACGAAGAACAGGAGGCTGGTGGAAAGGGAATGGGAAGGGAGTGCAGTCCTTCCCTGAAGGGCAGCCAGGACCTCACAGCTGGCACTGGGGAACTGCTGTCTGCAGTCCATGCCCTCCCTTCACAGGGAGCTCTGCTGGCCTGGCCACAGACTCAAAACTGACTGACAGGGTGCACAGGAAAGAGCCAAGAGAAGCTTGCTCCATCTGCTGAGAAAGCAGGTCTGCCTTCAGCTGCGAGTGCAGGTGCTTGGAGGACTGTGACTGCGTGCAAGTTTGGGCACCTGTCCTTGCCACATGCTGGACTCTGCTTACAGACCATGAGGTTTTCTGCCCTCAACTCCTTGTTGAAAACAGGCTTTGTGAAATAGCTGGGAGGTGAAAGCACAGAACTTGCCTACTAGCTATATCTTTGATTTATTTCAAAATTTTCTTCCTCGGGTTCAATGGATGGAGGTGTGGAGGAAGTCTGAAGCAAGGAGGGAGGGAAGCAGAATGCCAGTCATGGGAGGCCTGGAGCATGCAGCCAGTCCCAGTCCTGCTGCCCTGGGAATGCTCTGTAATGCCTGCATGCCAGGCAAGAGGGAGTGACTTCAAAGCACATCTTTATTAGGGTACACTGCTTAGCATCAAAGAAATGTCAGGGCTGCTCTACACTGACTCTCTGCCTGCAGCACTAAACTAGCCTGTCATTCAGCAGTCTGAGTACAAACCACAGCTGCTGACAGAGTCCTGGAAAAATTTATTTTTCCACATCTAATTGCCCTTTTTGCTTTGTAAACATAAAGGTTGAAGCTTAAACTCTGACAGCTCCAGTAGCCTTTTGCTTAACTCCTTAAAAAAAATGACATTCGGCATGTTAAATTTTGCTTTTACTGCAGTCTGAAAACTCACAAAATCTGCACGTTTTTTTAAAGATCATTGAAGCATTTCAGTACTCACTTTGGGAAAAACCCTTCAGCTCACAAAAAGACAAAAGCTGGTGCCTGAAGAACGAAGACCTTTCCCCACAGCAATTCAGGATAAAAATGCTTGACCAAAAGAGGCACAGCAAGCAATTGGCATTCCACCTTTCCCTGGGAGCAGATTAAAGAATGCCTATCTGCTCTTGTTATTGTTCCAGAGAGAAATGAAAGACCAAAGACAGGAGAAAAAGAAAACAAAAACTGTTAAAAAGCAAAATTGGATGTATCATAACAGCCTGAAAACTTCCAGTTCAGCTTCTTCAGTGATGTGGGTTCTCTGCCCTGGAAGAGAGTCTTCCAAAGCGGGGGGATGCACTGCTCCCCAGACTCTGCTCTGCCTCCTCTGGGAGCCTCCTGTGGCTCAGGCTTTGAACTGCTCCTGCTGCAGTCCTTCACCACGAGAGATGCACGTCCTGAACCACTTCAACCATGGAGAAGTGATTTTGTAGCCACAGCTCTTGAAGAAAGATCCTCTGTTTTTCTGGGAGGTGCTGCCCATTCCCTCCATCTGACATGAAAACAGGGCCGTTGCATCACCATTGTTGTCTCTGCAGAGACCCTCCTGGCCTGGGCTCTGCCCACAGAAGAGGAGCAGGCTGCCCTGCCCCCAGCCCCCAAACCTGCACGGCACAGACATTGTGCTGGCCCCTGTCCCTGCACCCAGCCACCCCCTGCTTATGGATCTGTGTCTGTGAACAAGTGGCAAGGTGGTCAGCACTGTCCTGAGTGTCAGATTCTCCCTAAGCAGCAGCTCTAGTGGGCCATGGGGCTGAGCTGGGGAAAGAGGGACTTTTCCTTCCTGCCCCCCCTGGTACTCTTTCCCTTTTGCTGTGATCCATGAGGGTGCTCAGTGCTCCTGGAGTTAGCCATTCATCTTACTCAAATGCAACATGCTTTCTGTTTCCCTGAGTACTGGGTGTATTGACTGTGTCTTGGCCAAGATCAGCACACAGGATTCATGTTTGCTTGTGGAAGGCTGGAGGTGTGATCCAACACCGTGTGTTTTATGGCACCTGTGTTGCTGCACTACCTTGAATGCTGAAGCTGTCTGAAACTAAGCTGTTTTGAAAACAATTAAAGCTTCTTACATGCACAACAGAAATGCAAAAAAAAAAAAATGCTCAAAATACCTTTTAAGCGAGTCCTTTGATTCAAACTGCAAGCTTGAAATGAAAAGTGGAGGAGACATTTCAGGACAATCTATGTCTGTTACAGATCCCAGATGTCATCAATAAGGAAACAACAATGATGGGCAAATTCTACATTTCCTGTGCAGAGCTGAGCACAGGCAAGACTGTGCTTTGTGCAGCTCAAGGAGTAGCTGTTATACCATTACAGCAAATAATGTCTCTGTTAATTTTTCACCTTTTTTATCTTCCAGTTTGCCCAAAATTAAATTTCATTTTGTTTAGGTGCGGCTTTCAAAAAGGCATTGAAAGATGACAGTTTTTCAGCAGGCCAGGTCCAGAGAATGGAATGGAGCTGGGGAATGGACTGGAGCACAAGTCTGAGGAGCAGCTGAGGGAGCTGGGGGAGATCAGCCTGGAGAAAAGGAGTCTCAGGGGAACCTTCTTGCTCTGCACAACTCCCTGACAGGAGGGCAGAGCCAGGCAGTGGTTGGGCTCTTCTTTCAGGTAACAAGTGACAGGACAAGAGAAAATGGCCTCAAGTTGTTCCAGGGGAGGTTTAGATGGATGGGAATAGGAAATTAGGAAAAATTTCTTTCCAGAGAAGGTTGTTCACCTCCTGACAGTGATGAGTCAACATTCCTGGAGGGATTCAAAAGATGTGTGGATGTGGCAGTTGCAGACAAGGGTTAGTGATGATCTTGGCAGGGCCAGGGGAATGCTTGTACCTGATGTTCTTAGAGGGCTTTTCCAGCCTCAATGATTCTGTGACCCCAAGTAGGCTGTCACAGTAACTAGCAGTGGCATTTTTCCTTGGCATTCACTATTTAGCCCAGTGAGAAAGTGACAAATTCATTGCAGATTTAAGTCTTTCCACAGAGAACTGTCCTGGGTCAGTTCCCCAGTATATCTGCAGTATCTACACCTACAACAGCTGTGGATGGTCAGATGCTCCTGGCATAACAAGGTTCTGGAAAGAGATAAACACAGCAAATGTATTCAAACAGGAGATGTTGTCATGGCTTAACCCCAGCCAAAAACTCAGTCCCACACAACTGTTTGCTCACCTTCCCCCCTCAGAGGGATGGGAAGGAGAATCAGGAAAAAGGGTATTTTTCTGTCGATTAAAATAAGAACAGTTCAATAATTAAAATAAAGTAAAATATTGCTACTTCTACCCTGGAGTTCAGTAGAGCTGACTTTGGCCTCTTCAGGGATCTGCTGTCAGTGTCCTTTTCACAGAATGTCTTCCATACTTTTCCAGAGATTAAGTTTCTCTATCTGGTGCATGTTTTAGTTCCTGTCCTCCAGAGTTCACGGGTAGTGTTTGGTTCCCATCTCTGCTGTTGGCTTTAGTTTTGTTCCTGCAGACATATTTGACTACTTCCTGGCCACTGTTTCATGGAGGATGTAAATTTAACCAGAGGTGTTGTGGTTTGACACTGGCCAAGCACCAGGCACCACAAAAGCCACTCACTCACCCTCCCCTGCCACAGATGGGCAGCATAGAGAAAAAAATTAAGGAAGGGTTTATGAGTTGAGATAGGGACTGGGAGAAAGCTCTTCAAGGGCAAAACAGGCTCAACTTAAAGGTACAAAGTACAGGTGTATAGGTGCAAGTGGAGGAACCTTGTGGAGATGCTCCCTGGTTATCACTGGACCACATCACTCTCCTCTTTCATTAGCCTTGTTTTAGCTACCCACTCTTGTACTTCTCCCTCAGTCCATCAGACACTTCATTTCTCTCTTGCAAGCTTCAGCTGATAGGCATTTTTGCTCTTCACCAGACAGTGTGTGTTCTTGTCAGCTGCCAGGTAGCTGATCATGATTAGATTGTAGTTGTGATCGTGATTTCCTGTCTTTCAGGCCTGAACAGATGGTGTGCTGCTCCCAGTCCAAGGCTTGACTGTCACAGTGCTTCGTGGCTTGGCCAAATGGCAGTTGTGGAATCTGTGCACATGAAACCTCTCAAGGAGACCATTGTAAGGGAGAGGAGCAACTGTGTTCTCTAAGGACCCTGCAAAGGTATACCCACTTCAGAGGAGTGCTGGGATGCTTTTGTTTATTGGATGCAGTCCTCCAAACTACAGTTCTGTTCCCCACCTTAGAAGTCTCTTGCTGTCTCAGTCTCTCAGTATCATATTTAGGCTTGATATTTTAGAAAGTAACTAGTGTTTTATCCAGTAAGAGATGCCACTTTTGAATTTTATGTTACAGGATCAATAAGGAGCAAAGGAATGGGGCCCCATATGATAGGCCTGATAATGAATTTGCTCCCAGGATTTCCAGATTTCCTCCCTCCTCCGGTAGTTTTCCATTCTAACATAACAGGTTTTCCTATGTAGCAGCTGTACAGGGTAACCTGGTGTGGCTTCTTCTGTAGATGTTATATTGGGGCTTGCATCAGTGACAGGAGCCCCCCGTGCTCGAGGAGCCTGGTGCTGATGGAGCTGTCAGGAAGGGGCTCCCCTGCACAGCTCAGCAGACTTGGCAGGATTCTGACTGCCGCGGGAAGACCCGTGAAATGAATGATCATCAAATGTGGCCGCTGCCTGCCAAAAAATAACATTTCTCCTGCACCTCATCCCGTAACAAAACAGCTTCTTCTCGTAAAATAATAAGCTTCCATCTCTTCATTTATTGCATTGCATGGGAATGACTGGCACTTGCTCACATGTGCCAATTTATTAACTAAATCTCATTTACTAACTGGGAACAAATTCTTTTTCTTGTAGCTGCTGAATGCAAACGAGGTTGGGCTTCAGAGCTGCCCCGGTGCCAGGAAGCTTCCTTGGCCTATTTGTCCCTGTGTCAACGACAGTTTCCCTCTGCCAGTAAAAAACTCGTTTTCTGATGGCCCCTGCTATGCATGAGAGGGTTGCTGAGCCCCAGGCTAAGGGATGCTTACACAGGAGGAAGACCAGGCTCAGAGACCTGTCTCTGGTGCTGAGCTGCAAGAGCTCTGTTCTAGTGCAGAGGAGCACTGAAACTGGCAGGGATGTTTCTTCCAAACGGTGTGCCCTGCCCAAGTGACAAAGAGACAGGGGCCAGCCTTGGAGCAGGCCACTTCTAAAGGGCAGCCCTCAGCCGTGGCCTGTGCCCCATCCTGGCAAACATCTCTGCAGTGACACTGCACTGGAGAGAACGATGTTCTAGAGCTGTGGGGGTACAGCAAGGCTTGCTCCATTACTCACACTTGTGACAAGGGCCACCCCATCACTGCCTGCCACAGCATGGGAGCTCCTCAGGACAGGCCAAGGGCCAGCCAGGACAGGCAGAGCCCAGGTGGGGACCAAGGGGGAAGGCATCAATTAGCAGGTTTCCCTGCAGGGCTTGGTAGGTTGCCCAGGCTGCTCGCTGTTCTGAGATCTCCCTCTAGCTCTCCCACAGACAATTTTCCCTGGGCACACCCTCTTGGCTCAGCATTTCCAGTTGCTCCCTGGGGGAGCATCTTGGACACCCACTGCACCCATCAGTCCTGTGCCTACCTGCAGTTCCCAAAGAGTGGGTAAAGTGCTTTCATGAAACAGCCTGGTACTCACTTCTCAGGACAGGGTCACTGTACTGGCACTCACTCTCTGCCAGGAGACAGTCTCTGTGCAGAACACGGTGGTGCCTTTCAACAGAGGCTTTGGCAGTAGGCAAACAGGTTGAATTTTGAAATCTCTGTGAGGGGCCAGTCTGTGATGATTGTTTGCTTCTTTTTCATACCTGCCTCCTGGTTTAATGCTTTTTCCCAAGAAGGGAAAATAACAAAAAAGATAATTCTTTTAAAACTGTTTATCTGAGAGCCCAGGTTGTCAAGCTTTATGCTGCTAGATAAATCAAACTAACTAACTGAGTTAATTTGTCTGACCATAAAGTGGATTCAATAAGTATAAAACAAAACTAATTGGTTTGCTTCCATACAAATTTAATCATACTGTAAAATGTGATCAATGCAAATAAAAAGCATTGAGTAGGCTGATTATCAAGTATCTATAAAGAAAAAAAAATGTACTTTATTTCGGGAATTGAAAACTGTGTGGGTTTCCATCTCTGTAGTGCTCATCCCATGATGTAGACCCAGTCCAAATGTGCTGTGCAGGCAGGGGCTGTGGACAGGATCCTGAGAGGAAGCACTCAGCTTTCAGTGAGCTTTGTGTTGACTGCTGCAGCACTCTCAAAGAGGCCTCTGAGACCTCAGGAGGGACAGGAGGGCAGGGGTCAGTCCCCTGTCAGTCCCTGAGCCAGGCACAGTCCCTCTCCTGCTCAGGAAGGAGGAGCAGAGAGGAGCACTGCAGAGTCACAGTGGGTGCCCTGACCAGAGGTGACAGTCACGTTGGTTTGTCTGCTGTTGCCCCACCATCAGCTCCTGCCCTGAGCTTTGGGGAGAAGCACAACTGGGAGCCTCTTGCTGTGTCAGGCACCCTGGAGGGCTTGCTTCCCCTCACTCCTTTCTGCCTTCTCCCCAGATTTTGAGGTTAAGGTCTAGTATCTCATAAAACATAGTCATGTCATAATTTCAGCCTGCAGAAAGTCCTTTCCATGCAAGGGCTGGGATCCATACGAATTGCCCTGTTCTATATCTCCAGCTACAATAAGGAAACTTCACATGCTGATATGTTTCTTGATAAATACCTAATATAGCTTAAATAATTATTTAATGCAGACAAATAGAAAAGAGAGCATCCATATGCTGTATTGCAATAAATAATACTTGTAACTTGCTGGGCAGCAGCAGCAGCAGCAGCAGGAGGAAGAAAGGGCTCTACCACTGCTAGAGAAGGAGAGTCCAGCTGAGGAGCCACCATAGGAAGGCCCTGCTGGGTGCTCGTGGTGTTGAGGGACAGGCTAAGGAGGGATGAGAACTTTCCACAAGCCCAATTAACACAGGGCTGTTGAACCTGGTGGAGTAGAAGGAGCTCTTTGTTCTGCTGCTGGTGCTAGGTGGGGCTGGCAGGGTCTGTGGGCAGAGGGGCAGCATGGCCCAGCAGAGTGGTGGGAAGTAGGAGAGGAGTGGGTGGCCCCACACAGGCTCCCTGGGCAGCACCTCTCTCTCTCCTGCTGCAGCAAAGTCCCAGCACCACCTGCCCATGCTGTCTGTGCCCCTGGAGCAGGGTGCAGAGGTTCTCAGTGTGCTGGCAGAGCCTGGACTCATGTGCAGCCTTGTTCCGTGTCGGAATCCAAGGCATTCCTCTCCGTGCCCCGAACCCCGGTCAGGGGTCTGGGCAGCCCTGGCAGGAACCCAAAAACACTTGGGGCTTTGATTTCAGCCCATGGGACAAATTACCAAGCTTATATGAGGAGTCACAAGTCACAAAAGTTTAGACAGCACAGTAGCAGTAGTTAGAGGGTGAAAGGAAAAAATTTGGATTTGGTACAGGGGGGTTTAAAACCCTAAGATGGAGGGATTGGGGCGTGCTCTGTCCTTCTTCCTTCTTCTTCCTGACATCCAACTTTTAGGTGATGCTGGCATTTTTAGATTGGTTCAGAGTAGAGAGTCACTGTCTAACACACGTGTTAGGGGTTGGCACACAATTGTAAATATCTAATAGGTAGTTCATGGTATAAAAGACAGCACCAGCCCCGTGGGAGGTGTGAGCCTTGGACTGACCTGCTGGCCAGAGCTTGGCGGGTCAGACAGAAAATATTTTAGATAAGAAACAATAAACATCACTGAGAACATGAGCAGGAGACTCCTGACTCCTTCTTGGACAGCTGGGTTGGGAAAAGCGGCTTCCACCAACACCTGGGGTCATCTCAGAGAGCAGAGAAGACCCCGACAGTCCTGCAGGCTGGCACAGGGTCGGGCAGTCGCTGCAGCCTGAAAGAAAAGGGTAAAAAAGTATAGAGAGGCAAATGGCTCCTTGTGAATGGAACAGACTCCCAGCAAGGGTGCTGCTCTGCCAGGAGCAGAGCCTGTTTGCTTTTGGAGCTGCTCCTCCACCACCTTCCCAGGCTGATGTTGTGGGGTTTGTGAGTACAGCTCAGTCTTTCTTTGAGCTCCACAGTCAATGACTGCTTATGGGTTTTTGCTTTGCTTTATAAGCTCAGTGGTATTTGGGAAAGCATCCGGATCCCCTCCATGAGCTCTGACAGATTACAAGGGCTGCACTTAACTGAGTTCACAGTGTTTCACTGGGTCAGACACACAGCAGCAGGGCTGAGGAGATGTGCCTTGGCATAGCAGAGGATAAAAAACTACAGCAGAGATGGAAGATAAGTGGCAATAAAAAGTAAAATGTGGAGTGTCTGCCCTTTAAAATATATTAGGCAGTTTGTAAATAAGCTCTGTGTTTTTAGGATGAATGCAGAATTGTTCGGTCCCTGAAGAATCTGACCTTGAAGAGAAGAAATGCTGTGGGCAGCTTTCAAAATGTTCTCAGAATGATCAGACAGAACAATTGCTCTTGCTTGTTATTTCAGCAGTAGGTGGTGTGTTTGGCTGGTGCAGTTTGGGAAGAAATTTGAGCTCCACCCTCTTCTTTCTCTCAGGTAACTTCAGTGTGCAGTCAGAGGCAGATAACTTGAGGGTGAAGTTACCAAGTGTCTGGTGAGATTTCCAAGGATGCGTCACTCCTGGCAGTTGGGACAGTCTTGGCTGGGTGACTGGTGTGCTGGTTCTGACAGCCAAGCTCCGAGGGTGTGAAGCTGAACCAGAAGTGTGCAGCCTGGTTCTCGCCACCTCTCTTGGCTGCCATGTGCTGCAAAGCTCCTGCCTGCAGCCTCCTCCTGGAGGGAGGAAAGAGCTTCTGTCAGGATGTGGGTGCCTGAGCTGTGCTGCACCTCTTCTCCAAGGCTGCTTGGACACGAATCTCCCACCTCTCACAGTAGTGAGGCAGCCTCTTTGAGGTGGGGAGGACTTTCTGCTGATGCTGGAGATGTTCCCATTTGTGTTAGGTACTTAGCTTTTTAGTGGGGTGAAGTAGTGAGCTTGTGAGCAGGAGACTCTGTGGGGAGTAGGGAGAGGTGGGGTTTGGCTTTTGTTCTGGTAAATGCTGAGGAGTCAGATGCTTTCTCTGGACAGCTAGAGGTTCTGGCCCTAACTGGAAAAGGCTGCTGCTGATTTGGGATTCTTCTGCTTTCAGGCAGCCTGGGGTAAGGTCCAGGTCTTGTCTTCTGCTGCAATGTCTCAGTCTTGAATGAATGCCATCCTACCAGCCTCTGTTTGGGCAATATGGAAAACAGTGGCCCTGCAGATTCTTTTAGGGCTATGGAGTGAGCGGAGCGGTGAAATGAACCATAGCCTGCCTATTTTAAATATGTTCTTAGAGAAAACAGAGATTATTCCCCACATGGAGGAATAAGCAGCAAATTGATCCCTGCACGTCCTGATGCAGGGAGCCAGAAGCCCCTTCTGCTCTGGGCTCTGGCTGAGAAAATGTAAACAAACTCCAGTTTTATGTCTGACCAAGGAGACATAAACCAAGCATG
Organism: Urocynchramus pylzowi; assembly: GCA_013397555.1. Taxonomy (NCBI): domain Eukaryota; kingdom Metazoa; phylum Chordata; class Aves; order Passeriformes; family Fringillidae; genus Urocynchramus; species Urocynchramus pylzowi. Next base: position 167,960 of record VZRH01008175.1, read on the forward strand.
TGTTGTAGCCTTTTAAATATGTTGACATTTTACAATCCATCAAGGCCTTTAATTGTATTTTGAGTGAGTTGTTCTATATGTAAATACTAGTTAATGTTGAAATTGTTTATAGCCAAATTGTCTGTTTATGCAAACCGTGTTCCAAGATCACAGAGCTTCTATTGTACCATAAACATGTCTGTTTTATTTAATGTTGGAAATGTTTCCTTTGGCTGCTGCAGCTCTTCGGCGCTGCTAGTGTGGGGGCGAGTGCCAGCCTCCCCGTGGGGCAGAGAGATGGGATGGCTGCTCCAAGAGCTCCTGCTGTGGCTCTGACTCGCTGAAGCTGGTCCCCCGGGATGGTGTTTGAACTGCTTTTCTGCCTCCACAGTCCATGGGCTGTGGTATCCTTCACAACCTCGGGGAGCCCAGTGGCTGCCTCCTCTCAGTCCAGGCTGGGTGCAGAGCCCCGGAGGTGCAGATGCTGCTGTGCGAGGGGAGGGATCCCTCTGGCATTCCTCAGTCTGGCTTGTGTTAATTCGGCGTTTTGGTGCAGAAGATGGCCAGCATTAAAACCCAAACGGCTCCTACTGGGTGTGAAGCGCAGAGAAATCAGCATTCTGCTCCTGCCTGTGCTGCGCCCAGGCAGTAATCGAGATCACCACCCCGAGATAAATCTCTTCCTGCCACGGACAGAAGGGAGAAGCAGTTACTGTGGGCTTTGCCTCCAGGTTTATCACCACGGGGAAGCACATGCCAATGAACGGCTGATCCGATAGAAATCAGTGGCGCTGGAGCGCTGGGCTGGCCTGCGGGGCACACACGCGATGTCCGCGATCCGCGGGCGAGGAGCGGGTCCAGCCGCTCCCCTCTCAGCTGGCCTCTGTGCCCAGGCCGTGCTCCTTTCCTCCTGCATTTTCCAGTCTAATACCACTGTTGATCTGGCCTTTGTGTTTGCTCAATGTCAGCGTTCCTCGGGGAACGCTGCAGAGCACTAGCAGCTACACAGCCTGAAGGTGGGCTCCCATATTATTTCTTCATTAACATTTGTTGTTCATAAATATATATTCGCTCCTATTTATCACAAGAACGCCGATTACAAACCATAAATTCTAACTGTGGGGAATATTTCAGTCCAGTTTTATTAAAAAGTGATTTTTTAAAATGTTGCCGAGGCTTTTAGCCAGTTATGTGCTACTAAATATTTAAATCTGTATCTCTTGCGGCATGCTGAATTACAGCAAGGGGATATTTAATGTTCCCATTTCTCCAGCATAAATCTGTGAAAGATTGACTGTAAGAAAAATACAGTCAGGAACAGCCCACGTACTTGCTGAGTGCTCTCTCATGCCATGCACCCACTGGCACGTCCCTGCCCCTGGCAGCAATCCAGCCTGGAGGCGGGTGACTGCCCCCAGCCATCCTGGGTCACCCTGCAGCTCTGGGCCGGGGCTCTGGCCGGGGACGTGGCAGAGCCCTCCGAGTCGCCGGGCATCCTGGTCTGGCACACGGCTGTGAGCGCCGGGGGCTGTGAGCGCCGGGGGCTGTCACCTGCCGATTGCTGTGGGTTTATTGTTCGACCGTGTGCCTGCTTTACGACATGAAAAGCTTTCGACAGTTAAATGGTACTAATATTAACCTCTCCCTCGTGGGCTCTAACAGTCTCAACCATTAAAAGTGTGATTAACAAATTAAGTCATCTGGAAGGGATTGGCATGTGGTGTTAAACAATGGTATAATTAATTTTTTTATGAAGTCTGAACCCCTGGCTGCATGGAGAGAGGATGCCCTGTTGCTCTTGCTTGATAGCTATGGCAGCAGCTAAATGCAGTGGGAGGACTGAGCCCTGGTATGGTGCTGGTTGCTGGTTCCTAGGTGAGGAAGAGGCAGATCAGGACAGCACTGGGGCTGGCGAGGCAGACAGGCTGCCGGGGCCTGCCTGAGGCTCTGGGGTTTCTCATGGTCCTCACTGAGCCAAGGGCTCTCCCCTGCTGCAGGGGCACGAGCTGGCTGCTGCCTGGATGCCCCAAACACAGCCCTGTGGGCACAGGGATGGCAAGCACTGCGATGTGGGGCCAGCCCAGAGTGAGGCACTCCTGGCACTCTTCTAACTTGCTGGTGCTAACCACTCAGCACACTATACATGGCAATTCTATTCTGATGTGGAAAAGCTTTAAAGCACATACACCTGCTGGCAGGTGACTCTAAAAAGCTGTTATTTGCTTCTGAAAAGCAATCCAAGATTGCCCGTAAACAGCCTATTTGGGAACAAGTAGGGGCTGGGGCTGGCGGTTCCCTCCCACTACCCCCTTCTCTTTCTTCTTTCACCTCTTTTTCTCTCATTTTCTGGCCCTGTTCATGGTCTGTGCTGGGGCTCAGAAACTGAACCACCATGAGGAGCAACCCCCCTCTTGCCCCCTCCAGCTGTGTCCCAGGCCTGTCCCCATCTCTGGCTCTACAGTGTCCCAGGCATTGCCAGCACGCTGAGGATGGTGCTGTGTGTGGCTGTGAAAACACACACCACCTAACCAAGCTTCCTCATGGAGGAAAAGAATCAGACAACTTCTCTTCACTGCTGGAAACAGACCTGGGGTCTGCCAAACTGGGGGGGCTGACCCTCTGCAGAGGGGCTGTGCTGGCCAGTGAGGCAGGGCTGGGTCTGGTGCTGGAGAACAGGCTGTGTGCCTGGGACAGCACAGCCAGGCTGGGTCTGGTGCTGGAGAACAGGCTGTGTGCCTGGGACAGCACAGCCAGGCTGGGTCTGGTGCTGGAGAACAGGCTGTGTGCCTGGGACAGCACAGCCAGGCTGGGTCTGGTGCTGGAGAACAGGCTGTGTGCCTGGGACAGCACAGCCAGGCTGGCCTGGGACAGCACAGCCAGGCAGACAACACTGCCTGCCTGCTTCCCACGTCCCGTCCCGGCAGACTGAGCGAGGGATGGAGGGCACAGCCCCTGCAGTGGGGCTGCTGTGCTGGGCTGGAGGCTCCTGCAGCTCTGAAGGAGTCACTGTTTGAGTGCTGGCAGAGCCACGTGCTGCGCTTCACTGAAGGCACCGAGAATATTCATATTGTGATTTATTCTGTTCTGTTTCTGCATTGATTTTAATTAAGTTCAGTCTCTCCTGCCAAGCCTGGGGAACACAAGCAAAAATTGAAAATGTTGAAAGTCAGCCTGCTTTGCACTTGAGTCTTCCCAGGCTTCCATAGAACAAGAGGGAAGGGGCCTGTACCACCACAAGGGCATTTCCTGTGCTTTGCTGGTCCCCAAATAATAAACATAAAATTAAAATCCTGTTAGGAGAGTCACAAAAGCTATTATAGCTCAGCAGCTGATATTGACTGTGATCAAATCTTTTATGTGATTCTCAGCATTCTGGCTGCTCATGTTCACACCTTGATCATGTAAACGCTGGCTTGATTTTTTTTTTTCTCCCACACTGAAAAAAAGCAAACAGATTGAAAAAAAATCCAATCAAATCCTACTGCATCTGTTTGTGTCATACTTTTGCCATGAGCAGCAGCGTCTGGTGATGCTGTGTGGCCTCTAAAGACAGGGTCCTCCTGGGAACAGGTGCTGACTCTGGCAGTGGACGTGCCACCCCTGTCCTACACAGCACTGGGGCTGCTGGCCTGGAAAACCCGATGAGGGCCCCGGGAAAACCCTGTGATCAGCAAGGGTGTCATTGCTTATATGGTGTCATCCCTTGGGGCTCACCAGTGGTGATGCTGCTGGCCAGGGGAGTGGCAAGGATGCTCTGTAGGGCCCCTTTCATGGACTCAGGGGTGATGTTGTACTTCTGCAACCTGCAACTTTTAAATAATCTTTGCATGTCTCTTGAATATTACAGGCAAGCAAAAGTAGTCCCCAAAAGTTACAATCCTTAAATCAGAAACTGGTTTAAAGAACCTGAGTTATACAGTTATCTAGCTTCATGATATTTCTCAAAAGTTAGACTCATTCTTCATATCAGATAGGGTGATAAAAGCATAAAGGTACCTCTTATTCAACTCTAATTTTAAGTAATACGGTCATCAAATTAGACATGAAGAACTAGGAGATCTCAGCAAAAATTCTGAAGGGATATAAACCAGGGCGATTTACTGTTTGCCAGCCTGTGCTCTCCTCTAGTCATCAGCAGTCATGGTGACTTGGTTTCTGATAGATGTCTGCAAGTACCTGCACTAATCTCTTTAGAAACCTTAATGACCTTGGGTCATTATTTCACTTTTTGAAATATTTTAACTACTAGGGAATAAAAATGGCAAGATTGTTGCAATAACATTCCAGGTCACATCCATCTCACTTTGGCTAAAGGTCTGGATTCTCTGAAATTCTCCGAAAAAGCTCACCTCCTGCTCACCCCCTACAGCAGGAGATGAGCCCAGCTGGCTGAACCTGCTGTCCACCTTGCACACCTGGTAACTGGTGAAATGCCAGGGGGGATGTTGTGTGCCATGGATCTGGCCACTAGCTGGTGGCTGTCAACTGCCCTGAGGGGACAGAAACTCACCTCACTCCGTGTTCTCACTACTGAACCCACTGGCTATTTCAGGAGAGAGGAATTGTTCTTAAGGACAGGGTTAAACACACAAAGAAAGAGGCCCACCAAAACTGGTCAGGAATGGAGCCATGGGCAGAATGAGAGGTGACAGGGTGTGTGGCAAGGGGCTGTCCTTTCCTGCCTGTGTGTCACCCATGGGCTGGGACACCCGGGTTCAGCACTGCAGGAATTAGGCAGAACTGCTCGAGAAAAGCTGCCTGGGGCAGCTGCTGTGACAGAGCTTGGGAACACCAGAGGAAGAGCACTCAGAAGAGCTGTGGGGTACTGCAGACAGCCCTGGCAGTCCTCACACCAGTGAGATGGACCCAGGATCCCTGGGATAGAAAATGCAGGCAAAGAGGAAGGGCTGGGTGACAGCCTGATCCCTGCCATGTGTGAGCTTGGCACTGGCAAGAGTGAGGTGTAGGCTGGAGACTCTTTCCATTTCCTCCTCAATGTGACTTCCCTGAGTGCCTGCCATGTAGCTTGGCACAGAGAGCAGGGGCAAGGCACGAGAATGAGGGGCATCAGCAGGGCTGGTGGGCACAGTTTGAGTGGCTCAAGGCAGAGCAGTGAGACAGTCCTGATAGTCCCAGCCAGGAGTTTTGGAAGGGACTCTAGGATTAGTGGAGACACACTGGTAACAATAGGGCAGGTGGCACACTCCCCACTTAGGGGAGAGTGTCCTGTGTGGCTCTGTCTTAGTAGATAAAATATCAACATTGGTGTAAATGTCAGCTGGTTCTGAGCTGGTGTTACTCAAACAACCTTCTGAGTGACAGAAAGTCTCCATTAGGCACATTTCTGGAGTCCTCTGGCTGGCTCTTGCCAACATATATATATATTGTCCACAATAAGTATTGCAGTCTGGGGCCCAGGCTTTGGATTACCTGATGAAAATTAATTAATTAATCTTTTCCTAATTGCAGCCTTGTATCACGCATCAGTTACACGATTCTGAGAGGGGATCCACCAGGATCACCTCCCTGGTGGGAGGGAGGGAGGTGATCTGGCTCCTCCCAGCTGGGGCCTCTGCCCTCCAAGCCCTGTCCCTCATCACCCCAACCAACGCTGCTCTCCAGCTCTGGTCCCCAGTGTAGGTGTCAGGACTTGCTGGTGCTGCTCCAGATGTGGGGGCTTGGTCTGCCTCCCCCAGACCACGGGATTCTGCATCAGGAAGCACCGACTGGGGCCACTTCCATCCCTCAGGAAGTGAGCCCCTGCGTGAGGCCAGGAGGGCCAGGCTGGGGTCTGTCCAGAGCTGTGTTCCAAAGAGGCAAGGAAGTTTCAGAGCCTCCTTGCTCCTTCAGTGGAGTTCCAGGAGTCTGCTTGCTTTGCAGCAGCTCCTTTGCTGACTGCTGAGCTCTACTGCTCTCAGAGGTGGCTGCTGAGGGGATGGTCAGAGCCCCTCTAACCAAGGGGGCTAATGGGAACTTCTTAGAGTTGATAGGAAAGGAAACATGTGCCAAGGTTTGCTGTATTTGATCCTTTCCTCTCTGTGGTGATGGTCTGCTGCAGGAATGACCCCCATGCTGCATTTCACATTTGCATTGGCCCTAAGGCAGCGCTTCCAAACCAAGGCAAAGCCCAGCCAGAGAGGCTCACACCAGCGTGTTGTGGTCCTGTTGACACCACTGTCTGGTGCTGAGGCCTCTGGTACTGTTGTCACTGCTGAAGTGGCCCAAGAAGTAGGGCATCCCTGGCCCATGGTAGTCCAACCAAACTCTGAGTGCTTTTGGGAAGAACTGGCTGCTCTGCTCTGCGTGGTGCTTGACACCCTGCTGGCCAAGGGCCCAGCGATGGCACCCACTGCACCAGGGCACAGGGGCCACATCAGTACCTGCAGCACTGAGCTCACCCTGCCATCAGGGCAAATTGTTATTTATGCTTTCAGACCCTGCTAACTCACAGATAATTAATGTCAGGAAGCTGCCATGGTGCCGTGGCTAATAGCTCAGCAAAAGGAGACACAATGGTCAATTAGCAGCTATTTGATCTGACAGTAACAGCAAAGGGCAGATCTGGCTGCCAGCCCCTCTGTCCCCCTTCCTCCCTCCCTCCCTCTGTCTCCTCCTGCTCGTGTCAGGGCTCCCGTGGAGACCACTGGAGGATGGAAAGGACCCACAGACACAAGCTTTGCCCTGTGCTCGCTGCAGCTCATCGGGGCTGGCACGGACACCAGATGCCCGGCTGGATGCAGAGGTATGCGCCGGCATCGGAGCCATCCTCGCCACCCAGACTCGGGGACAGGGTGGAACAGCAGAATCCACTGCGGTGGCAGACTCCCTTTACTGGAAGATAAACTGTTTTCCTCTGGAGAAGCCCACATTATGAATTTTGCAATATTGTTAAAGTATTAAATTAGAAAGAGACCTCAGAGCAACAGAGAAGTAATATCTGCATATGTGAGGCCTCCAACTCTAGGCAGAGCAATATTAGAGGATTTGTGAAGTTTAACACTATTGTCTTATCTCAGGGCTGAGGCCATAAAATGAGACAGCATGATTCACCTGAAAATAAAAACATATTGAGGATGAGGCTAGATCTGTTCTATCCCCTCTGAGGGGATAGTCAGTGACCCAACCTGCTGTTTGCTGTCACAGCTGTGACAATTTCCCCAGCACAGCATCCATCAGCTCTGCATGCAGTAGGGCTGGGAAATACCCATTTGTTTTCAGCACCTGTGCTGCTATCACTGTCAGGGTGATCTGGGACCCAGCTCCCTGAACTGGGCCAACTGTGGGCAGAGCAGACTTCTGAGACCTCCCAGGGGCTTCTCTCTCTGCAGGCCACTCTGCCTTTGGAAACGCTAGGCACTTCCAGGGCTGTGCTACTTTCCTCTGCCACTCTCTGAGGGACATTAGTGTCAGGAGCTGGGATTAGTTTTGCTTTTCTATAGCAAGAGACTCTACACTCAGTCTCCTTCAGAAAATTGATGCTTTAATACTCAGTCTTGTCCAGTGAGGGCTATTCCTAGAATAGCATCTAATTAAGCGCTCTGGCGCTGTCTGTGATGCACCACTGATCTGCACAGGTGCACTTATCTTCATCAGCTCTTTGAAATCAGCTGCAACTGAAATTAGAATAAACTGTAAAATTTATAGGCTGTTTCCTTCCTTTGTAATTAGCACCGTAAGTGTGTGATGAGAGGCCTCAGGCCAGGGGAAGGAGCCATTGTGTTTTTCACAATGTACCTGTCTTGATCTGCAGCCTGGCCCAGCATCATCCCCCCTAGATGGAGCTCTGCAAAAACATTTGGAAGCCAGGAAACAGAGCTCTCCGGTTGCCCTGCAGTCCCCGTGGACTGGTCATTAGGAAAATCTCGGTCTTTGTGCTAGGGTGGGAAGGAGCCAATTCCGTGGTCTGCAGGCAGGAGTGGGATGGGGCACCCTCAGTGCAGTTAGAGCAGGTGGGTGCTCCGGAGTGGCCACCCCATGGGTGATGGGCAGACCCTCTCTTCAGCAGAGAGGGTCTGGCACTGGCAATGGCCGGGCTGGGCTGTGCTCTGCCAGCAGAGCAGCCCTGTGGCCAGGGCTGTTCCTTCTGCTCTGCCCCTGGGGGACTCTGGGCCACTCCTCAGTTCCAGGGTTGTTTCTCTGAAACCCCCAGTGCTGCCTTTTCCCTCCTCTGGGCCTGCAGAAGGAGCATTTGTTTTGTACAGGGTGAGCTCCTTGGCACCAGAACTCCCCTTGTTATTTCTGTGAGTGCCCCCTGGCACACCACGCTCTGGCACTGGATGGCTTTGCTCCTGGGACAATGGGATGCTGGCATCAGAGGATGATGTTTGCTGGGAGTGGTGCTGCCTTTGTGCCTGAGCAGCTTTGACTTCACTGTGCTCTGATCATCCCTCCTGCCCTCAGCCCACAGCTCTGCCAGCCCCTCACCTTCTCCAGGGCTACGGGAAGGCTTAGTCTGTACCTCTGGCTTATGGATGATTGAGCACGAGATGGAATTTGAGCTTAGGTACAAAATCTGGCATTTCACAGGTCCCAGACCAGAGAAGATGACTCTGCTTATCCAACCTGACCTATTGCCAAAGACATGGCCAGAGCAGGAGGGGTGAGAGGAAGCAGCTGCCCAGAAGGATTGGCAGCAAAAGAGCTAGAAGGGAAAGCTAAAACATCCAAGGCACTCTGGCTATTTGAAAGCCCAGCAGGTGCAAGAGGCAGTCAGTTTTGCAAAGTGGTGGGGATGTTCATCCTCATAATCCTTCTCTTATCAGCCAGAAAATCTCAGACTGTAAGTAGAAAAAAATTGTAAATGACTAAAAAGAAAGTTTGCCTGTGTCATTGCATGAAAGGGAGAAGGGAGATCAAACCCACAGTGACAGCACAGTTGATAAGCCTGTGGAGGAATGAAGGGGAGAAGCCAGAGGGGTGGGGGCACAGGACTGAGGCAAAGGAGAGCATGTGTGATGCCACCACGGTCACTGCTGGCTCTGCAGACAGTGGGATGCTGCCAAAGGCCTGGATGGTGTTGCAGACAAGTTTGGCATTAATGCATCCAGACAGGGAAGGCTGAGGATAGGGCTGGAAGCAGGAATGATGCTGTGGGAAGGAGTGGTGTGCCTGAGACTCTTCCCAGGACTCCCCCGTACTGGTTTCCCCTGGAAATGAGGAGTGGTAAGAGAACAGAGACCACGACAGGGAAGGTGCTCTGGGGTGCAGGAGAAGGAGAAGCTCAGTTCTTCTTACACCAGTGTGGAAGTAGATTAAACAAGTTGTGCCTTTCTCTTTTGTTACCTCTTGAGACATTTTGGGTAACCTCTCTGAAGACAACTCATGTGAATCTCCATCCAGCAGAGCTGCATGAATCTTCCTTGACATCACTTACACCACACAAGGACTGGTGCAACCAGCTTCTGTTTTCATGAGTACTGCACTGAAGCTGGTGGAGATTTTCCTCCTGAAGTACTGAGTCTCAGAGAGTGGCCAGTGTCTGATCTGGAGTGCTTGCAATAGCAGGGCAGCTGCCTTCTTGGTATGGTACAAGTGGTGTGGCACATACTGCTGAGCTAGCTCATGACCCAAGTTGCTGGCCACTCTTCCCACTGTATCCATGGCCCATGCCAGTGTGATTACTCCTTTGGTTTCACAAGCACTAAATTAATGCACAGATTTAATATACATAAAAAAGACATACTGCCATAAAATCAGCCAGCTGAGTATTCCCCTGAGATGAAAATGAAGGGCTGCTGTGCCTCAGACAAGCTGGTTCTGGATCATTTCTCTATTAAATATATGGTGAAGTCTGACTGAAGCCCTGGTGTCCTCGTTGCTCAGCCCTTTCTAGGCCCTGGATGTCATCCTGTTCCTGAACTTATGAAGGCAAAGCAACCTGCAAGCAGGTTCTCACTGTCCACTGGAATCTGGGCTGCAAGTCTGCAGGGCAGAGCTCCCATCAGCACCCTTGAGTCCCTGGGGTCTGTCCTGTGGTGATGCCACTCACAGAGAGCTTGTATCTCCTGCACCTGGGCTCGGGGACAGAGTGTTTATGAATGCAGGTGGTGGATTCACCATGTGGTGAATTCTGCTGCCTTGACAGATAGTTGGGAAGATGGTTGGATCAGCTGCTGGCCCTGAGGAAGTGGCAGGGCTCGGTACAGTGCTCAGAGACTCCCCAGAGGGCTGGAGTTAATGTGTTTGACTTGTACAGCAGGAGCAAAATGTTTCACTGCCTCAGAGCATGGCTGGGGGAGCGAGGGCCGGGAGCTGTGTCCATCCTGTTTAACAGGCAGCAGCAGGAACGTGACTACCACTCCAGACAGCTGCTCCTGATGCTGCTGTGCCTTGCAGCACTCGACTGGTCCCTCTCCTGCCATCCTTGCCATGAGCTGCAGCTTAGCCTGGCCTCCCTGACTTGGGTGCTGTGCTCTGAACGGGGCATGTGGCATGCTTGTCCCTGGCCATTCCCTCAGCAGAGGCTGTTCTGAGCTGACAGCAGGGATTGTGCACAGTCCAGACACCCACAACCCCCTCCCAACTCTCCCTCATGTAATTCTGATGGGCATATAACACAGTTCAAGGCTTACTATACTCCTAGAAAGGAGGAAGCTTTGAAAGATCCTCCCAAACCAAATTGCAACTGCAGAGCAGCTAGCTCTTGTCAGCATTAGTGCTCCTGAGCAGCTGCTGGCAAGGACACATGGGACAGGGTTTGCAGGTTCAGCTCTTGGCCTTTCTGGGGCACCTTGGCTGCTGTGCCAAAAGGAGGAGGCATGTTATAGCTGAGCCTGGAACATTTTGTAGTGGCATTTCTCTTAACAGGTTTATGATCTTTTCTGCCTCTGCTGGGAGCCCAGCAGGACTGAATAAATCTCCAGGCCAACAAAAGCCCAGGATGTTTTCACAATTGCCAGGATTTTATTAATTTACAAGTAAATTATTGCATTTCTTCCTTCCTAACAGCAGCTTCCACTTAGATGGGAAGTCCTTTCGTGTATTTGGGTCACAAAGCCAGTAAAACTCTGCAAAGGATCACCTGTCAAATATTTGTGCCATTAATGCCAGTAACCTGCAAATGTGAAAAGGTGAATTTGATGCTTTCATTTGCCAGGTATTGCAGTTCTTTGCAGAAGGAAGGGACTGCCAGTCACCTCCATGCCATGGCAGGTCCTGGCTCTGGGAGCAGAGCTGACTGTGTCACCTGGCTGGTGGGACATAAGGCTCTTGCACAGCCTGCAAGTTCCACCAGCACTTGGTGCAAGCACAGACTCTTCCTCCATCACATCTTCTTTAAGTTCTTGATATTTCTGGCATAAATTCATACTGGCACCTTCTTTGAAAGGACCCAGTTGGCATCAGAACCTGAAAAAGCTGGCCTATTACTATGATACTTCTCACTGCTTCTGGAGGGAAATATCTCTATTTTTATCAGTGTTTTGGCACCTGTCAACCCCTCCCATAACAACAGTTAAATGAGCTGCAGAGACCAAAGCAGCAGGGCAGGGGTGTTTTTGGCTGGCAGGTGGTGTGGGGGATGCTGGCAGGATTGCAGCTGTGGCCTGGGCAGGCAAACTTCTTCCTCCAGGAGGGGAGAAGGGCCAGGATCTGAGCTGCACCTCAGTGGCAGGCAGCACATCAAGCAGTGCCTGCAGGAACCTGTGGTGACAGTGGCTCGATCTGACTCAGCAGAAGCTTCACCACCCACGTTTTCATACCCACCTTGGCAGGCTGCTGTGCCCTGTACAGGCAATGGTCCAGGCATGGCCTTCACTGGCAGCTTCATGCAACCCTCAACTGAGCTGCTTTCTATTGCCCTCTGAGTCAAGGTGGGCATCAAATTGAGCTTGTGCCTGTGTTACCATTTGGGGCCCCTGTGCCATGACAGGTGGCTCTTCTCTGCAGCCCAAATGCCCCTTGGCCATGGATTCTGTGCCAGCTGTGGCTTTTGTTGTGCATCTGCAGGAGAGCATGGGGCAGCAGGTGTAGCTCGACAGCTCTCTTTGCAGAACTGAGGAGCCAAGGGCACTTTTTCAGCTGTTTTCTGTCCCTTAAGAGCTGCAGTCCCAGATGGACCTTTTTTGTCTTTGTGAGGTGGACCATGAAGGAGGAAGATACATGGGCACAACCTGCCTGTAGAACATCTTCTCCCTGGGGACAGGCTGATGAGGCAGATGCCACCCTGGAAAGCTGTGGGAATCTGGGCTGTGGGATCTGGTCCAGCAGTGCAGCGTGGCCATGAGGCTTCCCACAGCCCGTTCATCCCTCTCAAGTCTCCTGAAGCCAGTGGGTTTGCATGGCAGGCAGGGCTCCTGCCCACCAGGTAACAACAACTGGGAAATATCTTCAAGTGATTAAAAAATTTAAACAGGTTAATTATTTCCAAAAAGAGAAAAAAATAATTAAAATGGCTTCTATGTGTACATTTAAAATACAGTTCATAATTTATCTGAGATTTTTTGTTCAACGATGAGAAATTAGGAGGCTTGAAACTCTCCAAAATTTTGTCTGCTGGGGAAAATGTTTAAATTATTTCTTCTCCTTCCTGTGACTGGTATTGGAGGAGCAGCACCACCAGCCATCCCCAGGCCTGCACACGTTGCCCAGTGGCTCAGGAGCAGGCTGAGGGGCTGGCAGAGGTGTGGGGCCTGATGCAGACTGGGTGCTGCTGGGCAGGGTCCTCCTGGGAATTGGCTCAACAGGCCCCACATGTCCTGTGAGGGCTCCAGGACAGGTGGCCTCAGCCCACCTGAGGACCTGTGCCACTGAGCAGCTGTGCCAGTGCCCTGGCACGGGGCTGGGTTTGGCTGGGGGACTGGGCCTGAAGGCCAGGGCAGAGGGCAGGCTGAGTGCCAACACCAGGAGCCCAGCCCTGGGGTGTGACTAACCCTAGGGAACATGGCAAAGGTGGAAATGAAAGAGCAACAGCTGGAGTTCATTGTCCACCCCATGAAAAACTCTGTGTCCCACCCATACATGAAGAGGTGAGCATATGAGCTGCTCTGAAAAATCCTTCATTGTCTATGGAAATGCGTTTTACAGGAAAAGAAATATAGTGAATTGAAAATAAATGGCATTATTAGCAGAAAGGGAGTCCCTAATTAACCAGATATAGTCCATTACTGTAGCCTTCAATTCATTAAATTGCATAATTACATAAAAACACTGTTGATGTGCTATTCAGTATATCTGGTATTGTCTTCCTAATAATTAGCTCCATAATTGTCACTTTGACAGGGTAATTAAAAATGTTTAAAGATGTTGTGTCAGCTTGTTCTCCTTTGCTGAGCTCAGTTGGATGTCTCTGGAAGATGATTTTCTACCCGGCTCAACCATGGTTTTGTATTTGATTTATGCCAATGTGTTACAGGAATGACCAGGCTCATGGATTACTTTGATGTTCCTGTTAGGCTGATTTTTAAGAGTAGGAGAAAAATAACTTCAGATGTCATTTTCATTTACTTTTAGGAAATCTGTGATCCCATCCCCTGGTTCATGCTACTGGTGATGTGACTTCCAGTTTTATGAGCAGAGTGTTGTGAAATCTGACATTTTTTAGCCCTAAATCTCAGTTCTGTTTGCTGTGTAAAACCTTTCATTCGACATCCATTTTTTATGAGGGGACGGGAAAAAGCAGGAAATCAAGGCCGTAGCTCTGAGGTGTGTGGCTGGGTGTGGAACAGGCAGCTTTGCCAGTGCAGGTGGCTGTGCCTGGCTGGGACAAGGCTTCACGGGGCTGGGACAAGGGGCACGGGTGTGACACGATGGTGGGGAAATGCTGCAGAGAAGCACAGGAGTGGTGGGTCCATGTGCCACTGGAGAAGAGCAGGTGACATGATGCCCTGGGTGGTGGGGAGCAGGGCAGGAGCCTGGAACTGATAAACTAGCTGTGGAGACAGCCCAGGAACAGTGCAAATGTTGTCCCAGGAGCAGAGCCTGGTGCTGGGAATGTGCTCTTGTGGACGTGGTTCCCGGAGTCTTTCATGGCAGGCACTCTGTGTTCTGTGTTTAGCAGCAGTGATTGCCACTTTGGATGGTCAAAACCCTGACTGGTTTTCCTTTTCAACAAAATAAACTCTGATATTCATTGCTGTGAAGTGATAAATTAGTCTATCCTCACACCCAGGAGCTTTGCCAGCTGGATTTTGGCTGGATGAGAGTCTGTTTGTGAAAGCTTTTAAGGATTTTTGAAAATAACATGTTTTGAATTGTTAAATGAATGAAGTGATATGATCTTCTGGAATAAACAGTAATCACATGGAAGCGAAGTTTGAACTTCTTTCTTGGCAAAAAAAAAAAAAATAATCTGACACTTTTCTTTCTTATTTTTACATTTGTATTTGTATTTATTTTTGTTATTGGACTGTCTCTTACACCATGTATTCTCTGCCCCAGCAGGCTCTGTGGAGACCATACACATACCTCAGTACCTACAGCACAGGGCGAGGGAGTCCCCTCACAGCTGTGCTGTGTCTCCATGTCCAGATGGCCCCATTCCACCACCCTCCAGCCATAGCTTGGATTCAGTGTTCATAATTGCTTCACTAACAGAGAAACTTTACAATCTGTTGCAGGCCATTATATGCAAACCCATGTCCAAATAATTGACCCCCTGCCATCCAAATTGCAGAAGTGCTTGAGTGATTTGTAATCTTACAGAAAAGGTTTGTATTCAAAGTATTTCAGACCTACATGAAAATATAATTGACAGTGAGAGAACAAGGTGTAATTTTGTAGTGGCTCTGTCAGGAGGTGATCACACACCCATCCCTGCACTCTGGATGTTCTGCAGCTGGCAGCGGGGTCCCTGACACGCTGTCTGGAGCTGAGCTGGTGCCATTTACTCCTCTGATCTTCCTCAGTTGCCAGCCCCATCTCGCCCCTCAGCCATTCGCCATGCAGCTGGCACAGGATCGAGTGCTGGGGCTCGAGAAGGGGTCTGGCTTGGCAGGGCTGGGCTGGCAGGGCTGGGCTGGGCTGGGCTGGGCTGGCAGGGCAGGGCAGGGCAGGGCAGGGCAGGGCAGGGCAGGGCTGGCAGAGCTGGGCTGGGCTGGCAGAGCTGGGCTGGGCTGGGCTGGGCTGGGCTGGCAGGGCTGGGCTGGCAGGGCTGGGATGGCAGGGCTGGGCTGGCAGGGCTGGGATGGCAGGGCTGGGATGGCAGGGCTGGGCTGGCAGGGCTGGGCCCCAGGAGCCACCAGCCCCACACTGCAGAGCCCAGGTGGCCACGCAGCACCAGCGTGCCCGGAGGTGGCCGTGGCAGCTGGGGAAGAGCACTGGGGACCCTCTCTCCACCAGGGCTGTGGCTGCTGGGCCATGTGGGAGCGGTGCCAGCCTGGGAGGCGCCAGCTGAGCCGATGCCCGGGCTCAGAACGCCTTGTTTATAATGAGCCATGCATGGGAATGAATCCTTAGGACAGGAAGGCAGGGAATGCGACATAAAACTGTACAAAGGTTTCTAGAGAACCAGCAAGGTCTCCTCTAGGATGATAGATCTCTCTTTAAGTCATAGGAGGAAAGGCTCCTACAAAGAGTAATAAATTCATAAATTTCTCTAGTCACCAGGGTTATTTCCAACAAAAGAATTTATTGCCTGGCATACATTTCTCTGCTCACAATAATGAGATCTGGGCTCCAACACATGACATTTATGAGTGACATTATTTAAAAAAAAGAAGGAAAAGACATAGAGTCTTTGAGGAAAATATGTGGAACAAATCTGCTGTTCACATGTACAGTATATTCATACTCCAAACACTGCAGGCTGAGCTGGGCTTCAGCCAGGGAACCGGCAATACTTTTGTGGATGTTTTCCTGGGAAAATGCACTGCAGTGGAACTGCTGACCCTGGATGGTCTCCAGACTGCTGCACCCCAGCCACCACCAGGAGTTTCGAAGGTGTCCTGGGCTCAGCCATGCCAGCAGCCAATGTGCAGGCTGTACGGAGGGATGAGTTCCCCATGCCAGATGCCAGCGAAAGGCAGCGGCAAAGGACGGGCATGCCTCTCTGCAGGGTGGTCACTTTCATGTTAGATTTGTAGGGAGAAAGCAAAGGCATTACTGCGCAGCAGGACTGGAAATGCAGCTCCAACCTGGGGTAGTGTTTACTCAATAAAACAGATGAAAACAGTGTCTGCAGCAGCAGTGAGCACAGCAGCAGCGGCAGCTGCAGGGCCGGGCCGAATTATGCAGATATGTCTGCTGGAGGAGGAACTCAGCTTACCTTTGTGTCTTGTAATGAAACTTTACACTTGCTCAGTGCATTTTAATTAACTCTCTGTGCCCCTCCTGCCTGTAGGAGGCATCCAAACGCTCTGCGTGGTGCTGGCAAACTCGCGGCTTTCTGCAGCCTCTGTAGCGAATGCTTCCAGAGCTGCCAGGGAAAACCATCATCCTCAGCCTCTTGCTGCCAGGGAAAACCATCATCCTCAGCCTCTTGCTGCCACACGCCGTGTGCAGGCGCCTGCCCAGGGCGGCCCCGCAGCAAACTGCCCGGAGATCATCCCAGTCGGACCGGGGGCTGGATGCCAACAGGCATGGGGAAGGGAAAAGGCTGTGCAGGGAAAACCCGGGCTGTGGGAGAAGGTCAAGATGTGACCCCACTCTGATCAGATGGAAGATGCAACTGTCTGGTTTGGGGCTGGGGGTGATGAACAGAGGCTGGCAAAGCATGCAGGTACCCTGAGGTGTGACACGGACCACCCCCTCTCAGCTTCCACTGTATGCAGAGGAGGTGACCCTCCTTGATCCAGTGTGAGCATGCAGAGTCCAGTCCCATGGGACACTCCAGAAATTATCTGCAAATGTGATTGTCAAATGTGCTTGCTGTGTTAATCCCTCGTGTACCTTGGTTATATGGGCTTCAGTTATGTCAGGGAAAAAAACCTAGGAATTATACTGCAAAGTTGTTTTGCTGGATAAATGCATCTAATAGGATAGGATTTATAAAATGCAGTGATGGAATTTGGTGTGATGACATCTCTCCAAGAGCACTTCGACTAGTGAAGGTAATACCTCCCCAGGGAGCACTGCATGCTCTACTTGTGCTCCAAAGGGATATTTTCTGGGAGTTAATCCTCTGATGGGAAGGCTGTCAATTATTGATACTTCATGTTTAGCTTTCCTACAAAGCTAGAAGTCTTCTGGAAGCCTTTAGATTAGCAGAATGATTGAATAATTGATATTACACCATTTATAGGATTTTGAAAAACTCACAGTGCGGGTTGTCTGGGGAGGAGCCTAATTAAGGTGCAATTCAGCCAACCCACCACCCTCCTTGTTCTCCACCCCCTCAATCTGGGAAGCAGCAGGTACAGAGGGAGCACATGGCATTTGCATTGCAGAAAGAGTGATCAGAGTGACAACACTTCGTTTGCATTTTTACTAAGCAGCATAGAGGTAAGGAGAGAAATAAGGGAAACATCCCGGACAGCCCAGACCACAGCATGAGGTGTTCCCCACATGGGGTAGGTGTCTGAGAGCCCACTTGCAGGCTGCCAAGGAGATGCCATCCTGCTGCAGGTGGTGGGATGCTGTGCAGGTGCTGGGGTGCTGCACTCTGGTCCAGGCTGTGTGCATGCAGAGAGGTGAGGATGGGATCACCCCTGAACTGCACTGGCACTGGACAAGAGCTGTGTCTCTGCACCCACTCTGGAAAGAGGTGTGTGGCACTGGTGCTGGACATGACAACCCTCTGCATGCTGAGGGAGCCCAGAGGTCAGCTGGCAGCCACTGGGCTGTCCAATACTGGCAGTGCACATCACTGTCCTGCCTTTTCCTGCTTCTGAGACTGGTATGTATTGCTTGATCCTTTAATTCAGCTCAGCAAACAAGCTAAGTCTGGCTTCCTCTTCATTATTCTTCATGGCATGCATGGTCTCCCTGTGAGCACCAGTGCTGAAGACAGAACTGTTCAGGGTGGGGGCACTCGTAGAGCACCTGCCAGTCAGCACCACCCCGAGGCAGGGACTCTTCCAAAAAGAGTTGCCAAAAGCCACATGTGCCAGAGGAAATCTGCTTTGCAGGACCATGCTGGATCCCCCTGAAAGAGCCCTGCAAAAGCCTTGTGGGTGGGCATTTTGGCCCCTTCCAGAGGATTCCTGTTCCCAAGGTATTGGGGCAGACCCTGGCAGTGCTGACAGGAATGTTTCCTCCGTGGTCAGAGAGGCCAGAGCTGCCTGGTGTCTGCAGAGTCCTTCTGCCAGTTCCTGGACAGGTGCTGCCAAAAGAGAACAGATGGGATGCTCCAGGGTGACCCACAGAGCATCCTGGGACACAGCCCAGGAGGCACCAGCCTTCCCAGCCCCCAGAAACCCCTCGCCCCAGGCACAGCTGTGGTGCCTTTGAAGAGGAGCCCCGGAGCATGTTACTATAGTTACTGCAGGCTCAGGGTAACAAGCACAGAGATATTTAAAAATTGATTGTTCTAGCAACAGCTCATCCATGTTTGGCAACATCAGGCACATGATGTCAGCTCACTGCACTGGGCTGTAGCCTCTGATATCCCTGTCTGGGAATTGCTGATGTGCAGGGAGTGCCTGCTCCTTGGAGACCTGCACAGTGGTCTGTCAGTGGCTGTGAGCAGGGGGAGGCTGGAGGTGGTGTTGGGGCTGGATTGTTGGGAGAGCTGTGCTGCAGCTCTCACTGAGCCTGGTGCAGGGACTGTGACTGCTGCCAGTGTGTGTGTGAGGAAAAGGCTTTTTATCTTCTCTTAATCCATCACCAATACTGATTACAAATGGGTACTCCAGCAGCTCTTAGGGCTTTACAAGGCAGCTGCCTCCTGCAGATGTGGCCTTGTGTCCACCTGCTCACAGAGCCAGCAGCGCTCTCTGCCCACCTGGCTGCCCCATGTCCAGGGAGCCAGCAGTGCCCTGAACCTGCCTGGCTGTGGCCCCTCCTGGACACTGCATTGATGTGCCAGGGCTCTGCTGACTGGGGCTTGCCAGGGCCAGGAGCAGCTGTGGAGGCTCAGGAGACAAAGAGCCCGTGGGAACAGCACCTCAGCACAGCCTGGCCAGGGCCCTCCACCGAAGTGTCCCTGGGGAGGGGATGCAGTCAGCAGCAGTTTAGCAGTACTGTGGATGCTGAAGAGCACTTCAGAGCTCTTTCTAGGGCAGGGAAAGACTGGCTGAAAGAACAACCAATACTGCATTTGTTTTGTGTGCAGGAAATGGCTGCCACAGTGTTAGGAATTTAATGTATAAAGTGTTTTCTAGTTCCATGTAAAGTGTTTTATATTTCATGTGAATTAGCCTGAGAGCTTGTCCCTCCCAGTGCTTCTTGCAGAGCTGAGGGCTGGTTCCCTCAGCACTGGGCACTGTTGCTAGGTGCAGGGGAAAGCTCCAGTGTTTGGTGTGTCTTCTTTTCCAGATGCCAGCACTGACTGCTGAGAATGTGGCTGACCTCCAGGCAGGTGTCACCTGGAGACAAACAGCTCTCACTGGGCAGATCTGATTTGCTTCACATTGTGGCAGCAGTGGCACCAAGTGTGTGGGACGTGCCTTTCTTACAGGAGCAGGGACCAGTTGTTTCTCAGGTCTTGTCGGCTTCAGGCCTTTTCTTCCAGTTCTTCCTTCCATGAGACAAGAGGAGCACAGAGGGATGGGGCGGGTGCTGGTGCTTAGTGCACACTGAGAGGAGATGAATGCAGGAGGACAATGCTGCTGGAGGCAGGAGAAGGCACAGAAGCTCCCAGCAGCAGGGGTGGGCCAGCACCACTCCTGTCTGATGCGTGAGTCACACAGAGCCTGGAGAGGAGAAATGTTTCAATCATTTGTATTTTATCTGTGAGGGGGTTAATTGCACTGATGGTAAAGACAGGCATTGGCATGACAATTTGATTAGAAAGGAACTCTGGTTCTCAAAAAGATGTAGCCAGGGGCAGAGGTTCTCTCTGAAGCAGCAGTTTTTACCCTGAAGGCTGCATTTCCTGTTGTGAGCCAACTGGGGAGAGCTTTGGTATGATTTCATGCACCAGTTGGTCTATCTTATCTAAGTTGCTGCCTGTGCTTATAAATCTCTGGGCAGGAGTGATAGGATCTCAAGGCATTCCTGTCTGTGCAGTAAGAAGTTTGAAAAGATACATTAACAAGGTTATTTAATTGCTGTGTATCAGTGCCAGGAGCTTTGCTAATACACAAGAAGATTCAGAATTGCTGCTTTATGAGAGTCCATTGCAACCATTTGTTGTGTCTGGGACCTGCTGGGAAAGTTCACTGAAAAGTTACTTTGGAAAACCTCTAGCCAGAAAGCTGTTGGAAGGGATTGGGAGGCAAAGATGGTGGAAGGTCCATCTCAGCAGAAGTGCTCTTGCGTCAGTGGTGCTGGGTGTCCTGGTGTGTAGGGTATGAGGTGGGGAGGTGGCTGATGTTTGCTGTGGAAAACAGAATGTGTGACTGAGGAGGAGGATAGCTCCATGTGAATCTATGGAAAGAGGACAAAAAAACAGGTTTATGTAGGATATTTTGCTTGGAGTCATGTGCCTGGAGGTCTCATGCTACCAGAGCTAATATGACCCCATGTTTCCAAACCCATACATGACAAGTTCCCAGTTCTGAGTTGCATCCAGCAGTTCTGTGCTAGCCCTTGTTTTTTCCCAAGGAAAAGCAGCTGTTAACCCTTCATCATTAATCTTGTTAACCCTTCTGCAGCAAGGATATGGTCCCTGAACCCGACCTTCCAGGTAGCTTTGAAGGGAGAGCAGGGGGTGTTAGGATTCAACTTGTTTCTTTTGTATGAACACAATAAAATCTAAGTAGTCATCCCCTCACAGACACAGGACAGAGTAGGTTGAAGCTGAAGTTTATCTATTGCTGGTATGGCTGGAGCAGAATGCCTGGGTCTGCCAGCTGTGCTGAGGTGGAAGTTGATGTCTAAGAGAAGAGTTGGGAAGAGCTATGAGGTTATGGAGAGTGAATTCATGCTGTGGGGTGGGAGCCTGCAGGAAAGGATCTCTTATTCCTTATCAGAGACAGGCTGTGGAAGCAGCTTCCTTCAGCCCCTGCTTAGGGGACAGAGCTCAGGTAGCAGACACTGTGTCTGGAGGACAAAGGTCTCTCTAACTAGATGCAGCTGAACACAGACAAGTTTAGATTAGAGAGAAGCTACACAGTGGGAACTGAATGTAATTAAGCACTGGAACAATGGACCTCAGGTCTCTTCCTCATTAGAAATGCTAGCTGTGAAGATCAAATGTTTTCTTTCTAAAAAAACCTTCTGGTTGCTCAAACTGGAGTTAATCTAGAGTAGTCTGAAGGTTTGTGCTGGGCACAAGGTCATCCTGGGTGATCATCACCTCTCTGTCCTGCTCAGGTGAGACCCCACCTGCAGTGCTGCATCCAGCTCTGGGACCCAGCACAGGAAGGACATGGAGCTGTTGGAGCAAGTCCAGAGGAGGCCAACAAGGCAAGGGATAGAACACCTCTCCTATAAGGAAAGGCTGAGAGAATTGGGGTTGTTCAGCTTGGAAAGGAGAAGGCTTTGGGATGACTTAATTGTGGCCTTCCAGGACCTGAAGGGAGCTGACAAAAAAGATGGAGAGAGACTTATTACAAGAGCATGTAGTAACAGGAGCAGGGGAGTGGCTTCAAACTGTCAGAGACTAGGTGTAGATTAGATATTAGGAAGAAAATCTTCCCCTTGAGGAAAGAAACGCTGCAGCTGTTGCCCAGAGCAGCTGTGGATGTCCCATTCCTCTCAGTGTTCAAGGTCAGCTTGGATGGGGCTTGGAGCAGCCTGGTCTAATAGAAGGTTCCCTGCCAATGGCCAGGGAACTTTAAGGTCCCTTCCAACCCAAGCCTTTCTATGTTTCTATGATCGGAGCCCTCCTGGTCTTGTTGCCCACAAATGCATACGCATGTAGGATTGCGACTCCGGTGCCAGCGATGGAGAGGGTGGCGGAGAAAGCCCCACGCTGGGCGCCAACTGCGACTCCACACTGCGGTCACTGGAGCTGGGATGTGCCGGCTCGTTGCTGCTGGCGTGACCGGAGGGGGTCACAAGACGGGCCACCCCCAGGCTCTCTTTCCGAGAATACCTGGGTAGCGGTGCTGTCTGCGGCGTGGGTGACGCAGGCGGGTGTGAGTCACGAGGACCCAAAATAAAGGAGTGAGAGAGCGAACACTTGTATGCCAGCCAAGGAAGCTTTATTCCCCAACAGGACCGGGGTGAAGTGCCTCAGTGGGAGCAGGGACAAGTGTCAAGGAAAAAGGGGTCTGGCTAGCTCTTATAAAGGGAGTGGGCGTAGGAGGGTGGAGACGNATCGTGAGGGAGGTACATAGGGGGAACCAGGGACCAAACCATTTTTCAAGCTAACAGAAAATGACTAATTATCACAACAGAACCAACAACAATAACTTTAAAAACACATGACGCCACATAGGATGGTTCTGTCATCAGCCTGGCAAGGCCTGAGTGCAGGGCTCCAGACAGGCAGCTGCAGCAGGGTGGGAGTGTCAGAATGAGATGTCTGGAGAAACACAGTGGAGAGCTGCCCTGGTCTTGGTGATGGGCCTGGCAGGGATGGAGTGGGCACTGGGGAAGCAGTGAGGGCAGATGGCAGGTCAAAGCCAGGTGTGAGGTTCTTTAAGCATTGCAGAGACCGAACAGCAGAGCAGCTGGTCTAGGGACTGCAGTGTCTGCTTGTGGGGGCTGCACAGGGCAGCACTTGGGCTGTGTGTGCTTCTTGGGCAGCTGCTCTTGCTTGGGAAAAACAGCCCTCAAAAAGCTCCTCTCAAAGAAAACTCTGAGACTTTGCTTCAGATGACATTCTTTGTTGATTTTATTTTTCCTTCAGCAATTCCTTTTTAGGGGGAGAAATCAAAATGCCAACACTGACTTGCTCAATAAGCCCAAACCCATGTGGTGAATTGCGGTTTCATTGAGCTGAATGCTCAGGAGGGCTTTCCCCATCCTTCCAGGGCTGACCATTGGGGTATTGCCCTCAAAGGTTGTTATCTGTGTTTGTCATGGTCCTGGCAGGCTCCCTCAGCTGTCAATTTAGGTTGCAGCTGCCTAGAATGGATAATATAGAGTCTTATTTGCATGGCAGAAATATTTCAATATATCAACACACCTTGAATGCCTAAGCTTTAAGCCATACAGTGTGCAGGTTCAGTGTACAGGAACAAGGAGGGACGAGGCAGTGTTGTTGCTACTCAGCTCTTTCAGTCAAGTTGAGCAGTGTGCAGCCTTGGGGACTCCTGGGTGGGAGGTTTCCATGTACACTCCTGCTGCCTCAGGCACATCCTGGAATGGCTGAAGCAGTGAGCAAGTGTCTGCTGACCTGATGCTTCCAAGGGACCAGTCCAGCACCTTCCCCTCATCTCTGCTAGTTGCCAACATCTCTTTTGATAGTCCTTTTGTATGTCTTTGTCAGTATCTGACATGCTGCCTTTTCACTCACCTTGGTTTGTGAAAGCCTTTCAGGCAGAGGCTCAGTACCAGCCTGTGGCCCTGCCCTCTGAACTTGTGCATCCCTGTTCCTGCTCCTCTAGCTCTGGCAGGAGTGGAGGCAGGAAGGCTTATGGGGCCCTTAAATACATTTCTGTTACTCTAGAGTCTTGTTTAGTTTTTTGTGCATTTTCCTTCCCAGTAGGTAAATGCAGATATCTAGGTCAGCAAAGCTATCCTGCTCCAGCCCTTGTACAACATCTGCTTTCTTGCCACTTGGTAAAAACTCCCTCTCCTTCTGTCTCCTACATGCAGCTCTTCATCCTGAGCAGCTCATGCACTTTTTGGCTCTAGCAATGCTTCATGCTCACACCTGCTCCATGCTCTGTCTCTGCCCAGGGTTTGGGAGTGGTGACTCCTATGATGAGTTAAATGTTTGAGCCCTGAAAGCACAGTTGCTCCAGGGGATAAATCCATAGCAAAGGAGTTGGATAGCAAAGGAGCAAAGGAACAGGATGGTTCTTCTCTGACTGACCTTCCCACTATGCTAGAACAGTTAATTGTGTTGGCCACATCTGGGTGCCATGGTCCTGTCCTTGCTCTGCTGAGCAGGAACACAGCTCAAGCCCCAAGTGCTGATGGAACACATTCTTTCTCCACTTGAGCTGCTGACTTTTAGCATGGGCCTGTGTAGAGACAGATCAGCAAGGATTGCTTTACATTGACAAAGTATGGTGCCCTGTGTAAATGGCTTTTTTCCAGACCAAATAAGTCCTTTTGTCAGATTTTCCTGCTGTATAATCCCCCACTCTGTTCTTTGTTTGACCTGTATTATTCAAGCTCCAATTCAGTTCTACCTTTGTGTAAATCAGGTGACCAGACACTCTCCTGTGCTGATTCATGGCTGGCACCACAGCACCCTCTGACAGATGTAAAATGTTTCTCTGTGCAGAAGCCCAGCTCTTGCTGACCTTCCAAGCAGCACGTGTGGATCAGGATACAGACAGAGCTGTTGAGTTAGACCCGTGCAGTGTCTCCTCTGCCATGCTGCCTTTTGCAGTGGCATTTAAGTAGCTTGTAGCATCAATTTTTATTCCCTATACCCCCATGTAAAACTTCTTATTGCTGATAACTTGTGATGCATTCAAAGCTC
This sequence comes from Urocynchramus pylzowi, assembly GCA_013397555.1. Lineage (NCBI taxonomy): Eukaryota > Metazoa > Chordata > Aves > Passeriformes > Fringillidae > Urocynchramus > Urocynchramus pylzowi. The sequence continues at coordinate 192,462 of VZRH01008175.1, forward strand.
TTTGTCTTTTCCTGGAGGTGGACAAGTGGATCCAGACAGCAGAATTTTCATCTGGAATGGGCAGTTACTGGACTCCTGTGGTGGTGCCTCCACTCTGGCTGCTTGACAGCCCTGCACAGGTGTCTCCTCCCAACCTGGACTGGCGGTTCCAGTTCCCTTCTGCATCCCTGAAAAGGAGCTGTCACTGCCTGCACTGAGCAGGACCCCCCAAATGCTGAAGATGCTTTGAACATGAATCAGCCTTTTGAAATTCTTTTGGGGGAGAGAGGGGCTCAGGATACTATAGACTGAGGAGCTGGATGGAGATCTGAGGCAGAGGGCACTGCCTATAGCAGCTTGTGTAGCCTGCTGTCCAGAGAATGCCACTGTGCCAGTCACGTCATGGTGCCAGGCAGGTCATGGTGCCACGACCTCCCGCATTTGGAGACAGACAAGGACAGCACCCCAGACGGTGCAGACTGGTCTATAACATCTGCTATGCTCTGAGAAAGACACTTGGTGTCAAGTCCCCCAGCCTGGTGGGAGAAGGACCCTCTAACAGGGAGGTGCTTGGGAGCCCAGCAATGGGCTGGCTGCCGACTGTGTGGAGCTTTGTCACTTGTGGGTGGATTGGTGGGCATCAGACAGGTGTAGCCTGGCAGATGGGAGGAAGAAGGGTCCCATGTGCTGCGGGGGAAGGCTGCATTTTCCTGGAGACCACTGCCCATTGCCAGAACCCTGGCAGGGGTCTGGACACAGCACAGGCTTCATGGGATGGAGACACCCCTGGAAGTGACATGGGGAGCAAACAGTAGAAATGGGATCTGTGACCAGCCAATGGGCCACAGGTACTTCTGCTGATGGGCTCCTTGCAAGGGTGTGTCTGATCCTTCAGAAAGACTTTGTTTCCTCAAGGGCTGATCTTGGGCAGCTCCCTGCTGCTTAACTGGGTGCAGGAAAGGGCAGCGCATGGAGCACTGGTTTTATTTGTGCAGCCTGTGTGAAGTGATGTTTGGATGGTTTCAGTTGTGTTGTCATTAGGACTTATATGGAAGAAAAAAACCCTTGTGCCTGTAACTGGAAGGTGAAAGCTAACAGCTGGTCTCAGCTATTATTATACATGCCAGAAGCAGTAATGATTAAAGGGACGGCACTGTGAGGTAAAGAGATGCCATCCTGGAGCCAGATGACTGGGCGATACAATTAAGATAAAGAAATCACATGTTGTTGGCAATAGGGAAGCAGGAGTGATGAAATGTGTGATTGGGAAGTGTGGGAACAAGATGAAATTAAAGAAAAATCACAATGTAGAGCAGAAAATGAGCAGGACTAGGAACAAGAGATGCAGTTGTTGAGAAGATAAGAAGAGCAGAAATAAATTGAGAGCAAACACGCTTGGAGTAGAAGTGAGGACATACAAAAAGAAATCTTTCCAAACTCCATAAAAAATAAGTTGGTGTGCTAAAATGAGAACATTGCAGTCTAAAGGAAATGACAACATTAAACTGTTGGCTTCTACAGTCAGTGCTTGGGGAAGGATATAGGAAACCCCTCACAGGCTGAGCTGTGCTGTGGGAGACTTTCTGCAAAGACCCAGCTGTTGCAGCTCCAGGAATGGAGCATGAGGGATGTGCCAGCAGCGATCATGCAGCCAGGGAGCCTCCTGAAGGAGCTCAGTGGCCGAAGGTGTTCTGCAGAAGGGCATGCAGAGGTGCCGGTGGGGAGATGGACCCGTGGCACAGGAGCAGGAGCAAGCTGAATGAGGGAATGTAAGCAGAGCAAGCACTTTCACTGCTACGAGTTTCCCACTGAAATGCATCATCCTTGAATGGGATTGATCACTCCAGATTTCCACTCCTCACTGCTTGACAGACTTTACGATTGTCCTTAAAAACGGTTTTGGAGTGCCTGATAATGAGTACTAATTAGATGTGGTCACCTAGGAGACAAGGGGGATTCCCAAAAATCAGTGCCAGAAAATGTGGTAATCCACAACTAATTAAGAAAAAAATTAATTAGAAAAGCCCTGTGTGTTTGCAGTTGCGCAATTAACAGTTTGTGGGGGGAAGAAGTTCTGAGTACAGCATAAGTCTAGCGAAGTTGTGTGTCCCAAAAATGCTGTGGCACCACCAGTGAGGTACTGGTAGCAGGAATGATGCAGCCCTACAGGCATCTGCTCTCCTGGGCAGAGGTGCCAGGGTGTTGGGGCGGCTCATCACCTTCTTCCTACCTCCCTCCCCTGCAGCATTTCCTTTTCTAGGCTTTCTGAGCCTTTCTGAAGATTTTGTGGGGGCTGTTCTCTGAAATCAGAATTGAGTTTCCCCTCCCAGAATAATGGAATTTAGTGGAATTTAATTCCTGCTAGGCTAATTTCCGGCCAATAAAAATAGCTGCATTGATGATGCCTGTAATCTGTGTCCACTGCCGCCATTTCAAGGGGAAATATGACCTAGTGGTGGTGAAAACAAAGAACATGGGGACAATTTTGGGGTCATCTTGGTGCTTGTGCTCTACAGAAGTCTTCAGAAGTCCAGTTTCTGCTGGGGCAAAAAGTGACTGCCCAGCGTGGGGGCGTTTCCCCCGGCTGGAGCCGCGTAGGCCCAGGGCCTTCCCAGCAGCGAGAGGCCGCGCTGCAGCCGGGCCTGCTGCGTTCTGGGGGCTCTGAAGGCCGGAGGGACTGGGGGATGAGTGCTGTTAACGGGTGTGGCTGCGTGGAGCATCCTCCACGTCTCCCTCCAGCCCCGGAGCTCCCACGGCCCCTGGCCATGCCGCAGCCACGCAGAGCCGCGCTCCTGCGGGGAGCTGCTTCTGCTCCGCACAGAAGGGAGATGAAGCAAGCACATTATTGGAAAATTGTTTTGTTTAATATAGGAAATTGGGAGGTCTACTAAATCCTAGCTGGGGATGAGGGCAGAGCTTACATGCTTATAAACCTTGTAACTCTGGCCTGAGTCATGTAGATGAGAGTCTGAGCAGTCCCTGGAGCACAATTAGGATAGGAAAGTAGCCTGCACTGATACAGAAAGTCCACGTTCTACATAGAAGGGAGAACTAAAAAGCAGGAATACATACTTAAGTATTTATATATTCTGCTTTTGATATATGAAATATCTGGCAAGGCAACATTTTTGCAGGAAAGGATGTGGGTGTGACGATGCCAAAAAGCAAAGCCTTATTTTAGGACACATTAACATGAGTGTTGCCTGTATGGGCCCAGGTATAAACATTCCCCCTGCATGTAATACCAGAGAATAAAAATATTTTATCTCTTAAAAATAATGAAATATATATTTCTTCTAAGAAAAAATACAGAGAAGTTGTTGAAGTACTGGAAAATTTTGAGAGAGATGCTGAGATCCAGAATATATGACTCATGAGGAAAGGCTGAAAGAATTGAGTGTTGTTGACCTGAAATGGAAAAATAAGAGGTGGGGAAGTGACAATCTTCAAACAGAGGAAAGGTTATTGCACAAAGGACAGCAATTCAGTTGTTTTCTGTCCTTCTTAGGCCTAAATTTCCATGATTTTTGAAAACCTGCAGTACTGTTTTTTTGCAAATGAGGTTATAGATGAGGACAAACAATAATCAGTTTCTCTGAGTCTGCCGTGGGAAATGCCTGCTCCTTCCAAAGGCATTTGTTACAACATGGGGAAACCCAAATGCAGGGACACTGTGGCTGAGCCAGCTGTGGCTGCTCGGGGCTGGGGTCCAGAGCTGGACACCGTGCCAAGGATGGCACTTACCTGCACGGGGGCCTTGGTAGCCAAAGCTAGAATGAAGGTCTCCTGGAGAAGTTTTTGCTTCAGATGACTTTAAAGCTCTTTATGCAGTATCCTCATGCTTTTTGTGGGTACAGGTATCATTATTTCATTATGCTTTCATGTGAAGTGTGAAAACTATCTTTACCAATCCTCTTAAATTAGTTAAATATAATATTCAGGGAGACAGGAGATAGCGAAATGTTAATTGAAACTGGAGAGGTGTTTATAGGGTGATAGAGTGTGGCCAGCTGTGACTGAAATTAATGTTCAGGGTCCTTGATAGTGATTCATATTCTAGAGTTTATTAAATATTTTCAACAGCAGTCAAAGCCACATGGTGTAGTCTACTACACTTGTGAGAATCCTTGGTGCAGGTACATGGACTGCCAGGGAGCAGGTCATGCAGGATTGCTTTTAACTGGACCGGTTCCCCACGGGCTGCTGTGAGGATGCAACAGGCATGTTGTACCCTGTGGGCCTCCTTGGGCCAGTCCATGTCTGTCACATCCCCTCCCCTCCATGTGTGGGCTCTCCATGGGCTCTCTACGAACAATTGGAGGCAGAGCTCTTTCCCAGAAAAAGGCTCAGTGCTGCTGGGCATGCTGCACTGGACAGAGGATGCTCCCCACAGCCGCAGTGTGGCCCCGCTGCCCGTGGCTGGGCATCCCTCAGCTTGCTCAGGAGCTGCTGAGCTGGGCAAGCCATAGGAATGGGATCTGTGGCTCATTATCAGCTGCTCATTAGTAAAGACAACCCAAGCCTTCACCTCTGCTTTCCCATGCAGTAACAGAACAAGGAGCTGTCCCTGGCTGCAGGGCACATCATTGCCGAGGGACATGGAGAGCAGTGTCCTTGGACGCTGGGAGGCAGGCTGGGGAGGGCTGAGTGTGGGCAGGTAATCGGTGACTGAAGTACATCTTTTACCTTGCACTCCCTCAGCTCTGTTGCTCTGTTGCTTTTGTCTATCTGAGACTGTCCTCCTGTTACCAGCAAGCCCTGTTAGCTCAGAGGCATCCCTCCTGTTACCAGCAAGCCCTGTTAGCTCAGAGCCATCGTCACCAGTTCACTGCTGCAGCCATTTGCAGTCATGTGCACTCCTGGGAAGGGAGAGAAAACACAACTTAGCAGGCATAAGCGATGGTGAAATGTTACAGGTGACAGGCTCAGCACTTTTGCAAACCTTCTGCTTGCCAAAGGCAGCAGAAAACATTTGAAACTATTGAATACTGCAGCCAATAAGAAGATGCAGTAATTTATTGACGTTTCTAGCTTCTCTTTATTCCTTTCATCTATCTTTGTGCCTGCCCTGGAAGGCTGAAATAATGAATGTTGCTGGTTTTGTAATGAAGTTAGGTAAGCTGTTCACCTTTGGCTGGGAGGGCCTGAGCTCTTGTTATAGGTTCCTGACAGTAGCAGAGGTCAGGAAGGAGCCCTCCTTTGCTCTTCCTGGGTGTGTCCCTCCTGTGGGAGGGAGTGGTGCTGGACACGAGTGGGCTGAGCAACCTTCCAGTCTCTTGTTGCAGGATGTTCATGGCTATGGTGCTCTCAGTTTCTGTCATGCATGCAGCAGAAGTCCCTGCCTGTGCTAGAAAACCCAGCAGCTCCCAGATGCCCACCATCTACAGGGATTGGACTTTTCTGCTCTGAAATACTGAAGATGTTCAGGCTCTGCATGTCTTTTCTTCTTTATGACAAGGCTTTGGGCTCAGATCTCATTGTCTTTGCAGTTAGGGCTGTGCAGTCTTGTGCTTCCAGCATATGCCATTTCCCACAGCTCCTGAACCCGACAAAATGGTTCTGCATAATCCCATTGGCAGCTCGTTAAGCCATCAGCACATCCCAGCACTATGGAGAGAGGCAGCATCCATGGGAGGAGAGAGTGCTGAAGGAGAAACCAACCTCCAGAGAGCACCATCCCTGATGATGCTCAGTGGACTCCTGCCTGATCAATTCCCACTGTGAACTCATCCCTGGCAGGAGCTGCCAGGCCATGGAAACTGCTGCTGTTTGTGCTGGTTTTCCTCCTTTGGAACAGATGCTGCTGTGCCACTTGCCGTGTGTGGACCATCTGGTCTCTGTTAACACTATGGTGCTTGTTTCTGAGGCTGTGGACTGTCCTGCTTGGGCTATGCCTGGTTCATTTTCTTAAAAACATCGAAATGAATTATCCTTGTCATGCCAGTAAATCAGAGGTCCTCAGTAGAAAGAGGGAGCATGAACTTGTTGTGCCAGGGATTCCTGCCCTTCCAAATTTCCAGGTACAGTTGGAGTATCTGCCTCCCTGGGTAATGTCCATAACCCTGGATCTTTGACTGGCAAAGCTTCTTCTTTCTTGAAGCATTTGCATTATCTGAATTTGAGGTATTTTGCTACTAATATTACAACAGTAAGCACAGACAAAAGGAGTTATCAGCAACCCTCAAATTCCATGGCACTTGTCACTCACTAGAATATTTGCAGATTAGCTAACAATAGTCCTCAGAAATCAGTAACTATTTTCAGTGTTCCTTGTGAATTTGCAAATACTAATGCCAACTGCTGCCTGGTCCCAAGAATGCCAGGAACAACAGGAATGTCTCCATTGCTGTCCTAGACAGAGTGAATGGGGAGTCTCCTCTGAGTTTATTGTGAAGGCAACTGTCTGCAGACAAGGCAGACTACTGAAAATGTAACTTTTCAAATGTGTGAAAATGAGGTCTACTGATTATTTCATTGCAGAGAATGGGAGACATTTAAAATACTTTTAGGAGAAGTCTTAGTCTGGATCTGAGTGCTGCCTCATGAATTGAGGTCAGCTGGTGTAAGCTGTGCAAATGTTCCAAGCCTCTTGAGCTTAGGAAGGAATTTAGAAGACTTTGAAGTGCTCTTGATCTTCAGAAGGACATCTGCAGCTAATGGTCTGTGTGAGCACACCAAGAGCTGCGAAGTTATACCAGCGCTGTCTTGAGCCTGCTCAGTCCCACCAGGCTTCCAGGACCCTTTAATACAAGTTCAGAGACTAGCAAGTTGTAAAAAATGCACTCTTGTGCCAACAGCCGATAATCTAGTGCTGGTTAAGTCAGGTGTAAAATGTCATACTGGGGCTTTAACTATGGTGTTTGACTGCCTGCTGAAGTATGGCACACAGTGTTACAAGGATTTCAATAAAAAGGTGAGTGGGCAGAAACTCCAAGCTCTGCTGTACAATTCAAGGTTTATTTTGTAATTGTATCTAAATAGAAAAATGTCTGCTTATTAGATATGCAGAGTAGCAGAATAGTAGGCCAAATTGTTTTAATTCCAAACCTAATAAGCAGCAAAAAAAAGCTTTGCTGTGAATTCAGGATTGATATTGGTCTTTAGGAACTGCTTTTTCATCTGTCTCTTTTCTCTCATTAGCTGATGGTGCCAGGAAGTTCTGTGCTAATGAATGGCTACAAAGTTCTCTGCAAGTCCTTCAGATGAAATACCCACAGCAGCACAGCGGAGGGTGCAGTCACCTCTCAAAGGATGCTGTGTGCTGCCAGCCAGGACCTGAAGGCTTTGCTGTGCTGGATTCAGATCAGACACGGAGCTATGATCATCTCCTGGGGATGGGGGAAGGTTTTGCCTTCAGTCTGGAAGTTGTGGGTTTAGCACCCAATGGAGCCACACCGACATCCTGGACACAGTCTCTGGGACACAGATGCATTTACTTGGCACAAACACTTCACAGCATCAGTACAGGAGGAGAAGCCTCTGATCTGACACAATCCAGCCTCCAAGTCCCTGTCTGCAGTACACATCTGCTGCTGAATCTGGCACTGGAGCTGATCAGTATCCCCTGGCCTCCCTCCATCCTCGCAGCCGGCAGTGTCCTGCTCCTCAGGCAGGACTCAGTTGCAATCCCCTCTCACTCTGAAGCCCAGAAGTGAAGCAGAAGGTATGAAAGCCAAGCTGGGGTCTGTCTCACTCTGGACCTTTTGCTCTGCCTGGAGGTGGTGGAATCCATGCCCAGCTCTGTGTGAGGCAAGAGCAGATGCCTTTGTGACAGCCCCAGCAGGTGTCCTGAGCAGGCTGGGAGGTGTTTTTGTGTGGCAGCCCTATCAAGGCTGTGGCAGTTTTGTTCCTGTCCTGATGGGTTGCTCTGGTGAGATGCCACAGCATGGTGGGACATGCTGGTTGCCAAGGACAGGGATGTGCTGTGACAGAGATGTCTTCTCAGTTCCTCCAAATTCCAAAGTGGTGCTTTATTAACTAAGGAGAGCAATAAAAATGCACAGAGCCACTGTGCTGAGCATCACATGGTCCATGACAGAAAGACAAATTGGACAGCTAATAGGTCATATGAATGGCAAGTTTAGGTGACAAGCTGACAGTGTGACACAGCAGAGTTGCAGCAAACAGATTGTGGGTGGTTCCTGACAGGCCTCATTGCCAGTGTCTCTGACAGTGGGACAATGGCCATTCCCCCCTGCGAAATGGGAGTGACAAGGTGTTTCACTGGTCAGTTCTGCATCACTCCTGGAAACAGCAAGCTCCTTGGGGACATTTCTGAGGAGCTGCTTCAGAGCAGGGCAGGTGCCCCTGTGCTGGGTGGGAGGGGGCTTCTTCTGCACCCCAGGCGTGGGCTTGCCACCAGAACAGGCGGGCAAGCCCAGGCAGCTCTATCTTTGCCGTGGTTCTCTGGGTCCAGGACAGGAGAAGCCAGTTGGGTGCTCTCACAGTAGAGGTCCCATGGCAGTGGCAGAGCCCGTAGGTGGATCCTGCTCTGTGCCAAGGAGGCACCACGGCCTGTCTGACTCATCACTGCCCGAGTGCCATGGGGATGCTTTGCAGGGGATGAGAGCCAGGTCCTCCCAGAGCCCAAGTGAACCTTTGAACATCTTTGTTCTCCCACACAGAGCTCTCTGACTTGCTTGGATATCACTCAGCACGTGTTGTGAGTGAGCACGATCAGAGCCATCAGAATGGAAGTGGAGTGTGCAGGCTGTGTGACCAAGAGTGATCTGGCTCAGTGGGAGAGCTCAGAGAAATCTCTAGACTCTTAATTTTTTTTGTCAAATGGTCACTGGAGGGTTAATGTAATTTTGATTTTAATTACATTGCTGGAGGGCACACTTACGCAAGGGAAAAGACATAATTACCAAGACATTTTATTAAGATATTATTTAATTTTATTGATGTGTCACAAGCAAAGGCACAGAAATGTTCAAATCGATATATACTTACATCAATGTTTAATCTACTTTCAGCATTTTTGCCTGTTCTATTTATGCAGTTACTAGTTGATAAATTAAATTCCTGGAAATATGCAGAACATTAATGAATTTTCAGCAAATTCATGCCTTGTGTATTTGTTACAGTGGGAAGCCAGAACACAAACAGGCTTTCATCTTCTTTCAGCAAAATTTTATGACCCTCTGCCTTGCTGCTCACCATTACCAGGTCACATGTGATCTTTTTTCTTCCTTGGTCACCTTTTCCAGAGCAGGATTCAGACCTCGAAGGTCAGGATCTCCTGCCTGGAAGGCAGACTCAAGTGAGGCAGGCTGTCAGCCCTGGAGCAGAGCAGGGTTATGCTGTGCAGTGCAGGTGCTCTGGGCCTCCTCCCAGCAGTGCTTTGTAGTAACAGTTCTGGCTTTTCTGTGGAGCACCTGGGGCTGCTCACTGCTAACGGCAGAGAGGCATTTACAGGATGCGAGTGTGCAACTGCATTTGTCACTCATTCCAGGAGGCAAAATCTGCTTGGATCTGACAGAAAAACCCCAGCCAGTCTAGGGGGCTGTTACACAGGGGCAGCTCCTGAGCAGCCAGACAAGAGTGACAGCAGCACAAAGCCAGGCAGCCTGGCAGTGTCAGAGGAGCAGGATGGGGTTCAGAAGGAAAACAGAGCTCCTGGAGAGCTCATGGACCAGGCTCCCCAGAATCCTTCTTGCTGTGCTCTCATGCTGAGGCTGACACAGCACAAGGTTACTTTCACATCCAGACAAAATCAGGTTCAAGATAAATTGCAGAGCAGTGAACCATCTTTTCACCCACATTTACAGCTGGGAGAAGAGTAAATGTGACCTGAATGGTCAGAGATACATGGTCAGAAAAAACCCAATGTCTTCATCCCATGAGGTTTCTGCTTTTTTCTCTAGTTTTTTTGTTTTTTTGTTTGTTTTTGGTTTGGGTTTTTTGGGTAGTTTGTTTTTTTGTCTGTTTGTTTTTTTTTTGTTTTTTTGGTGTTTTTTTTTTTTTTTTTTCTGTTTGGGAAGTCTTCCTTCCTTTCTCTCGGCCTAAGGAGCAAGTTATGGATGGCCAGCCCAAAGATGGGCCTCACCATGTGCTGGTTTTGCCTTTCCTCTCCTTGCACGGACAATTGCCTTTTCATCTTTCCACTTTTCAGGCTCCTGCTTTTCCCAGGGCTGCACTGCTCCTGTGCATTGTACCTTACACAGGGCACCCTTTGCACATCTCCACTCACTGCCATTTGCATCCAGCTGCCTGTGCTTGAGAAATCTGTGGTGGAAACTCTGATCCAGATGGCTGCTGAACTACCCTGACTTCAGACAATTTGTCACCGGTGGAAGGATTGATGTTGGGAAGCACTTTCTGAGATGCCTTTTATCTTCCCACATTCACGGTGCTGCAGCACAGTTCCTCAGTTGTCTCCATCTATCAGCTGTCCCAAGTTCATATATTTTCTCCTGGTTCAGCTTCTTCCAAGTCATGCAGGTGCCACTTTCAGGGAGTGGTTTTGCCTTCCCCCTGTACAGGTAGGTTGGTGTGTGCTCCTGGGCTGATTTTCATTAATGCCTTCCAGATGCTGCCTCACTGGTCAGTTTTGCAGGAATTCTGGCATGGCCCTTCCCTGCCTCCCTGCAGAATTGAGCCATCTTTTTTCCCAGGCAGTAGCTGCCATCTGCACCAGAAGGTTAATTTGTTCCTCTTCCCTATAACTGCATTTATCACGTGGAAGTGGTTGTTGTGGAAAATATTGATCAAACACTGGCTTTTCCCTGGCTGGACTGAAACAGAGCATTCCAACTACTCAGTAGCTCAGGATTTCACGTTGTGTGCAGCAGCTCTGGAGAGTGTTTGCACGGGGGTGTGTGTGCACATATGTTTTGTGGTGGGGCAGTGCACAGTGGCTGCTGCTATCTCTGTTTCACCCTCCAGCACTTCCAGCAGCAGCTTTTCTGGAGCTGGATGTGTGGGCTGACACCTTGCACAGTGCAGGTTTCCTGCAGCATTCAGCCCCAGCTGGAGGCCGGGGGCAGCTGTGGTGGACCCCCATGTGTGTCCAGGAGGAGGGAGGGAGGGAGGGATGGATGGATGGAGGCATGGATGGATGGATGGATGGATGGATGGATGGATGGATGGATGGATGTGTGTGGAGAGGAAGTGCTGTCCCTGTCTGGGAGCAGAGAGCTGGGGGTCTGTGGCTTGGCACTACAGAGAGTGTGTTTGGATGTGAGCTGGTCAGTGGGAATGCTCTGTGTTAGTCTGCTTGAGAGCTAAACTCAGCCCTTGGCAGCTGCCTGGTGGCTGTGGCAGCCCTGGGCTGTTTTGGAGACTCTCCCAGCTCCCTCACACTGCCCCAGCAGCGCCTCAAACGCCTGCCACAGTCTGAGCTCCAATGCTTGTCTCTCTGTTAAAGAACAATACAATAGCAACAGCTCCTGGCAGCAGCTGCACAAAACTGGGTTGTTTTGACAGCACCTTATTTCAGCCCTGTGCTCTGGAAGTCTTGTGGGAACATTTCCTGCAGCAGCTCGTGGTGGCAGAGCTGTGCCACAGGAGAATGTACGAGCTGCCCTGTGAATGATCACGACAGGTTTAGTGCAAAGAGCTGCCCCTGGTCTCCACTGGGTGCTTTCCAGGCACTTATTGACCAGGGAAATAAGGGCTGGGGAGCACGGCCCTTGGGCACCTTCAGCAGTGAGGCAGTGGTCCCGGCCCCACGCTGGCCCTGCACGTCTGTGTGGTGGGCTGCATCCAGGTGGGGATGGGCTCCTCCTCCCCATCCTGTCACAAGGAATCAGGGGCATTCAGGTAAGGGCTGGGGCCATGGCAGAAGTAACAGGGGGCATCCAAGAGCAGTAAGTTTGTCTGCTGGGCTCTTCATCTGTGTCCTGGTGGGCAGAGCAGCTGAGCAGACACCTGGAGAGTCAGGAGCAGTCTTTTTAGGAAGGCTGAGCCCAGTGAGGAGCTCTGACCTGGCATCGTGGGGACAGGCAAGGAACCAGCCTGGCTCTGAGAGTCTCAGGTGCAGGGAGCCCGTGTGCTGAACGGTGGGTGCTGCTGGGGCCAAGGTGGGAGCACAAGGAAAGCAAGTGCTGAGAGCCTGGCACTGCCCAGGACGCTGCCAGCTGGTGCACGGTGTTCACCTCTGCCTGGAGCAGGGTCAGCCCTTTTGGCCGCTGTCTGCCCCTTAAAGACGAGCAGAGGAGCCACCAGAGGAGTTCTCCTTCTGCTAGAAAGAGAAAGCCGCTTGGCCTGAGGTGCTGCCTGTTAGCCGGCAGCGGGCTGTGGGTGCTGCATGCGTGAGCTGCAGCGAACGGCAGCTCCGGGAGGTGATGCCGGGACCGCTGAGCTCGGGGCTCTCCACCCCAGCCGGGAGCCGGCAGCCCCAGGCAACTCCAGCCTGCTCTTTTTCTGCAAAATCTGGCACACTGTCCAATACAGATTCACTAGAAGAGCTGTACTCTGCCAGTATATGAAAATTTAATTAGGCAGTAAATGCTTTCTGCTTCCAAGCCCTGAGGCTGAAGAAATCCAGAATGTCTTTGGGTTCCTTAATGGGACAATTGTCCCCTCCAATAGGCTGTGAATGGTGCTAGTGACATTGGGCAAAGCCTGCCTTCTGCATTACATTTGTGCACTTGCTGACCCGCCGGGGCATCCCTGCCTCCCCCTGAACGCTCCCGGGGCTGGGGGAGGGTCGGACGGGGTGAGGCAGAGGGACCTGCTGAGCCTGACCCCTCTCACGGGTCACTGAGGACACTGCTCCTCCACTGCAGGAGGAGCTCACAGCCGTACCAGCTCCAGGGCTTTTATCCCAGCTCCTCTTTGGAGGGTCTGTGAAGGCTCAGAGTCAGGATGAGGGCAGCAAGCCCCTTCTCCCCATGGTGGCACCCCTCCTTGCTGGCACTGTGCCACCCTGCCCTGAGCTCTTGCTGTGACACCCCTGCATGAATGTTAATATTAACGTTTGCCTTTACTTCACTCTCTGCACTGTGCAGGGGCTCACAGCTTCAGCAGACACAGATTTTCTGTCCTGGCCAGTGTGTGTACTCTCTCCACACTGAATTAGATACAGTCCCTTCCTCAGAAAGCTCAAAGTCTAAAATGAACTATAATGCAAAATAAGGGGCTCCTGTGCTGTGGAGAACCCCATTCTGCTGGAGTCATGACCTCTGCCAGTGTCACAGCCTGGCTCTGCTGAAGGCAGGGCTGTAGCTGCCCTGTTCCACAGCTTGGACAGAAAGCTTCACCACTGAGCAACCCCTGAGAGCCCAGCTCTGCTGTTGAGCCTCCTCACCTGGAGAGCTGTTTGTACATTCTGAGTATTGATTCTGAAAATGCAGCTTGTCCTTGTAATTCAAAGAAAGCAAGAAATTTTTAAGCACTGAGAAAGCTCCCAGTTCTTTAAAACCTGCTTGGCTTAAACTATGACAAAATGAAGTATTTTTTACATGTCTTGATGTCCCTTTGGGTGAGGAAAAGGGAAATTGTTCGACACCTTTCCACAGGAACCCAAATGATGCATATATAGCAGGAAACTCATTAAAACACATTTCCAATATCAAAGGACCATTCCTAATCCCTGGCAGCCTGCTGCTTCAAACAGCAGCTCCAGCCTCCCAGCTGGTGTGTTCGCTTCTGGGACAGCTGCTGCCCACTTCCCCGTTTGCTCTCCTGCTCCTCCCTAGGGCTGCACATCATCCACATCGTTCACATCTCCATTTGGAATGCAGGAAATACCTCAGGAACAGACACTGAGCAAAATGTAAATCATGAGCAGCAAGGAAGCTGCTGCCGTGAGCTGCGCGGGCCCCACGGGCTGTCGTTGGTGTCACAGCACCCTGTCCAGCTGTCACCCCTCTGCTGCTGCTGCTGCTGTCTGTCTGTCTGTCTGCCCACACCACGGGCCCAAGACCGAAATGGGAGGCAGCACATGCCAGATTGGCAGCTGAAAAATTGGCACTTTCTTTTCTTTTATTGTAATGCAGAAAATAATTTCACCTTGGGGTCTGGGGCAGCTCAGCAAGTTCCACAGCAAGCAGACCTTGGAGGCCAATACTGCTTTTCACCCAGGCACTGGCAGGAGTGGCCTGAAGCAGCTGCACTCCCTGGACAATGGCATCTGCTCAGAAACCTTCACCCTTCTTCAAATCTGGTGCCCATGAGGAGCATTGAGAAAAGCCTGTGATTGATCTCCTTGGTTCTGACTAGTCCCAGGCTCTTGAGGCCATGAAAGTTGCTACTGGGATCTCACTCCTCCCACCTGTTCCCAAAACTTCAAAAAGAGCCTCTCTGAGATTTTACTCTCAATGTTTGAGACACTTGTCACTTTATGAAATGTCTTCATTATTTTAAATTGAGGGGGTTGAGAGAAACTGTTGTTATTTATAGATATCTGTCTGCATCAAAGCACTTATCACTGTCACACCCCAGAGCCTCCAGTAAATGCCTGCTGATGGCCACTCTGGAGATGCAGCTGGACAAGGCAGGTTGTCACCTGTGCCCCCCACCCCGGGCTGCAGCCCCCGCCAGGGTGGGTATGTGTCACCCCTGGCTTGGAGCTGCTCACTGGGAGGCAGTGCCACAGCCAGCAGAGCCTCCAAGAGGGGTGAATTCTCCCAGACATCCCTGTCACAGTGGGACTGCTGCTGTGACATGGCCCAGGACACCCAGGCAGAGCATTGTGGTGGGCACAGTGCAGCTGCCACAGCTGGGGGTGCTGCTTACTGGGTGGAAGACTGCTGGTCCCACGGGGGGCCTGTGTGCCTGTGTCCTCACCCGGTGCCCAGAGCTGAGTGCAGTCCCCAGCAGGATGCCCGTGCCACTGAGGGGTAACCTGGAGCTGAGCTGGAGCCGGGGGGTGCAGGTGCTGTGCGTGGGCAGTTGTTTTTCGTTCAGGGAGAATCGATTCTCCTCGTGAAACAGCCTGTTAGTCACTCACAGCTCTCTGAAATCCACTGCTGGGAGGGTGGCTCAGAGGGTCTTCACAGCTGCTGGGCCTCTTTGGAGTAGGAGCCTTTGCATCTCACAGCCACATCTCCCTGGGGAACCCATCTACCCATCCCAGCCCTGGAAGAAGTGTTAGCATACAGGGAGCAATAAACATCCTCTGGCTATTATTTTCCATTTGCGTGGTCAGCTCAAACAGACAGCAGCTCACAGCAGGGTTTGATATGCCTATATTGATTTTCTTTATAGATTAGAGTGATTCAAGCAGTTATAAGGTTAATTTCAGATGATTAACTTCACCATATTGTAATATTTGATTTAGATCGGCTTTCAAACACTTTCCAGCTATTGATTTTCAATATCACACTTCTAGCACTGCAGCCAAATGTCATTTAAATAAAAGGTTGACAGAGTAGAAAATATCCACATCAGTCCTGGAAATTCTGCCACATCCAGCCTGGATCAGCCCGGGCATTCCAGGGAGAGGAGTGTGCTGCAGGGTAGCACACACATCTCCAAACCAGGCTTTGGCCAAACTGGTGCTGGGCTGACTCAGCCCCTGGGTGAGGGTGGCTCTGGCCTGGCAGGGTCTCACCAGCCAGGGTCCCCCCTCACTGCTGTGGGGCCCGTCCAGCAGGAGCCAGCGCTGCCCAGCACAGCCACTGCTGTGTCCCTGTCACACGGGCCATGGGGACCGTGGCGTCACTGCCATTGGCAGGGCTGCTGCTGTTTGCTTTGTGGCATTAAAACTCCCGTATAAAAATCAACCATGAAATTGTTGGATATCAGGAGAAGTTTGACCTTCCTCGTGGCTTCAGACAATCCCCCCTTCCTGGGGAGGTGCAAGAGCTGTAAAATGTGTAACAGGTTTTCTTTACATCAGCTGAAAGCAGCTGGGGATTTGGAGACCGTAGGAAAATCACATGTATGTAATTTTATAGGAAGCCTCTTCATAAAATATGCAGCTGGGACATGAAATCTTTCCTTTTCAAGGGATCCTCACTCCTCAGAATGTGCCAGCCCAAGGGAAGGTTAGTGCTTATGGTTTTGATAAAGGCACTGGAGATGGGGAATGTGAGCAGGAAGGACTTGTGTCCAGCACCCCCTTTGGCAGAGCACATGCAGGGAGCTTTGTGCTGTTTTAATGGCTCGTGTCTCCTTCTCTCTCTCACACTTTTATTTTCAGGGGCTATTTTCTTCCTCTCATTTTGGTGATGTGCTGAATACAGATGAGACTTAGAATACACAGAGCTATTAGACTGACACACACTCATTTTGTAGGTTTGGAAGAAAAATAAACCCCTGCTCAAGGTAGCTTGGCACAGTCAGGAAATGATGTGAGCACCTGGTGGCAAGAGTCCCCTCACAGCCCAAAACCTCAGGGCCACTGGTGAGTGGCCTGTGCATGGACGTGTCCAGGCAGGGGTGGGTGCCCCACCAGCCTGGTAGGGGGCTGGAGCCCAGGGCTGTGCCCTGGGGCTGCTCTCGCCCCTGCCCCCGGGAACCTTCTGGAACCTGCCTTGTCTGGAGTGCCCAAGTGCCACAGTTGATGTTCAGGCCATTGCTCTCTGTGCCTGTGCCTCCTGAGGTAGAGGGGTATTGCTTCCCATAAATTTCAGGGATTCTTTACAGAGTGCCTGGCTGGCCACAGTGGTTCAGACTGAGCTGATGAAATACTTATTTGTCAGATGAATTGTCTGGTTAATCTTGTAATTTCAAATTATTTATTTATAAGTCATCTGCAATAACTAATATTTATATTGCTTCATGACCAGCAATGGTTTGCCCTTTCTGAAGATAAATCCCCATACACCTGCAGCAGCTATGGCCTGAACTGGGGAACAACAATCCAAGCAAGTAAGGAGTGCTCTGTAATCCCCTCACAGGCTGCAGAACATGTGTATTATCTTCAGCTCTTTCCCACAATTCTTCCACATACACTTTTTGACAAAAGGAGACTGTACAGACCCCACAAAGGTCAAAGCTATTAAAAATCTTTTCAGTGAGCAGTGCTGCATATCTCCAAACACTCACAGCTCTCCAGGGAAAGTCAGAACTTGCATTTTTCACCTCTAGCTCTTCTAGTCCTGTCCAGCTCCCACTGAAAGAAACCTGTGTGGAAAATCACCTCCTGAAGCCCCTGGGTTTGTCAAACCAGGCAGATGAAGCAGCCGTGGGCTTGTCCCTGCTGAACCCAGGGAGATAAACGCATCTGCTCAAGTAATTCATGTGACTGGAAAAATACAAGACGTGAGATTCAAGGCATTTTAAAATACAAAGGAACATTTGTTCAGTAGTTTTTCAGGTATCTGTTGAATCTGTATTGCTTAAGAAAAACATGTGGCCTAAATAGACCTTGCAGTCTCTGCTGCAAGACCATATGTCTTGGCAGGATTTTGTTGCTCAGTGTCTGTACCTGCTTTCACCTCGTTGTGACATGCCTCAGAAGCTCCCTCCAGGAACTTCTGGGTTTGAATGATGTGCATAGTTGTGTCATTTGTGTTTGAGGCTGAGTTGTCTGCCTGCCATCCCACTCGTATGTTAAATGAAAGCATTTCCTGTACAGCCCAGGACAGCTCCCTGCTAATCCCCTTTGTCCTGCAGACATCCATGATTTAAATCTGCTCCCTGTTCCTGCTCCTTGGCCCCAGCTGGGAAAGGCTGTAGGTTCTGCACAATTTGCTGTGTATGGCCAGTGATGTCACCCTCACACTGGCGAGGTTTCTGAGAGATGATGTGAAGATGACATTGCCTGCAGCCTCTCAGTCTGCACCAATTAAACAGAGAAATTAAAAAATGTCTGAGTCAATTAAAAAGAGGAATTAAACAATGTGATAAACAGGAGACAATGGAGACAAAGCTGGCACATCTAAGGACGGACACCCAGCACAGCAGCCACATGAACAGCTGTCTGTGTCAGGGCAGCAGTGCCTTCCCCAGGCCTCTGCAGCCACCTCTCTGGGACGTGGGACCTGTCTCACGGGGGCTGGCACCTGGGACTGCTCAGAACCCACTTCCAAAGGGATTTCTCCTCCTTGGTCTGGCCTCTCTGCCTGGCACCTTCTCTCCTGTGCCAGCAGCAGAGTCCAGCAAATCCCTTTCCTCTAGGCACCTGGGCAGATGTTTTCTGGCCTCGGGAGCTGGGTGCTTGGTGAGGAGTGTGGGGACTCCAAAGGGCTCACAGAGCTCTGGAAGGGCAGCACCCCTTGAACTCAGCCTAATGCATCATCTCAGCCTGGAGCTCAGATATGAGACAGGCCAGCCCAGTAGTCAGAGCTGCTCTCTGTGGTCACAAACATGGCATCCAGCTTAACATGTGCTGGAAATGAATTCTTAATTCCTCCAGGAATATGTATGTTTGGGTGAGCTAGAGTGTGGCTCGCTGAAAAATAACAGTCTGCAGGATTCCTCACTGCTGCCCTCAGTGTGCTGGCAGAGGGGAGAGGCTGTCTACAGGCAGGACAAGTCCCTCCTGGAGGCTAGGAAAGTGCAGCTGGAATGTGTTTTCCAAATAACTTTACAGAAAATTATAAATCAACACCATAGCTACAGCCATGTTTGGCTCAGTCAGGGTGGAGCAGCTTGCAGAGGCTGCAGGAGGGAATGGTGCTGTGGGTCAGCCCCTGACGCCTTGGGAAGTGTCACTGGCACACTGACACCCTGGGCATTGTCCCCAGAGCCACTTCCACAGCCTGCCTGCATGGCTCAGCCTTACAGCTCTGCGGGTCCCGGTGGGCAGGTGATGCTCGTGGCAACCACCCCTAGGGTCCTCAGCAGAGGGTGTGCCAGCAGCTGGGCTCCTGCTCCTGGCTCTCCTGGGGCTCCTGGACCTCCTGGAGGGGCCTTTGTGTCCCAGAACCACAGAGTCAGCAGGACTCCCCAGCTCACTGCAGCACACCCGAGGTGTGGCTGGTGTTGGGTGTAACAGGCACAGAGATTCCTGTACCCTTGGAGAGGAGCACTCAGTGGACAGTCCATCACACGCCCCTCTGCCCAGGCTGGAAGCAATCCAGCTTTCACCAGGCTTTTCCTACAGTCGATTGAGTGCCTTTTCTTTCCCAGAGCTGTTAAGCAGCTAAGCCAGACTCTGTCTTTTCTGTATCTAATTGGCACTTTCAGCTGTAAGTAAGGTGATCTACAAATCATTTTGATCTCTGCTCAGTTCTTTGATCTTACTGTTGTTCTCAGGTGCATATAGTGACAGCACAATTAATTAATTGCAGGCTGATAATTGCACAGTTGCAGCATGCTCTAGTTCATGTCTAGAGTTTTACTAGTTGAGTTGCCAGGGTTTGTCATCAATTCTGGCAAACAAGAGTGATCTGAAATAGCATTCGTTGACCTTTTCAACATCGGTGAGCCCACAGGCAGAGTGCACACGCTGGGGAGGAGCCCCAGCCTCCTGCATGGGAGGCACTTAGCACCCGGAGCTGACAGGCATGAGGTGCCCAGCTGCAGACTGGCAGCTCCTCAGGATGCTGGATTATTTATTAGTGAATGCTCTATGATGCTCACTACATTCAGCCTGCAGAGAGAGGAGAGAGCTGGACAGCACTTCAGGGAATAATCCAGAGACCTTTGCTAGTATTAACTCTTCTGTATCCTTCAGTCTGAAAGGGAATTAATTAAACCTCGTGCTGCAGGGTTTTGATCCATCCCTGCTGCAGGACAAGATGAGTCCCAGCAAGAGAGTAGGATGTTCTGTACTGGATGTTCTGCTTTGAAGTGTCTGGCAGGAAAGTAAAGCAGATGCATCAAATCAAATGTGATTTGTTTGTGCTGGTCCCTCGGCTTATGCTTTCCACAGCAGGGAGGTGACATCACTCTCCTAATCCAGTGCCACAGGGCTGGTGGGCTGGCACTGTGGGCAGGGATCAGTGCAGTGCCCGTGGGTGAGGTGGGTCCCCTTGTGGGAAAAGGCAGGAGAAGCCTTTTGCTAATGCTGGTGACTGAAGGACACGTGAGGGGAAGCCCCAGTCCTCTGGGCTGGGCACACATCTTCTGGAGCCAGCTTTGCTCCATCCGTGCTCTGGCAGAACTCGCTCAGCTTTTGCAGGCTTGTGCTCCACAGGCTGTCAAACCTCTGCCAGAAGAGCCAGTGGACAAAAGAGCCTCGTCTGTGTATTCTGCTCCCTTAAAACTAGGCAAATATTTCAGTATCTGTTGAAGAATATTTGCATTTTTATGGATAAATTCAAGAAAAAAGGCACCACACAATCCCAATTTGCATCCCTTATTTCCATAGAAACTACAGGAGCCTTAATTGCTTTCATGTGCTTTTGATGAAAATTGAGTGGGGTATCTTTATCCTGCCATAAGGTGGGAAGAAAAATTGGCATTCAAAATAATATCTAATGGTTCAAAGGATACTTTTGCAAAACAACTTTCTGTGATTTATTAAACAGCTTGGTGTTTTTCAAATAATTGGAAAAAAAAACTTTCTAGAAAACTTGCTGCAAGCCTTCACTTAAGTGCTGCAGATTGACATCTGCGGTGTGGAGTGAGGGCTGCGTGCCGTGGCTGGTGAAATCGAGGGCATTCAGCTCCTAATCGAAGGTCAGACCCTCGCAGGGAGCAAGAAAGAATTTGGATATTGTAATCTATGCAAGCCTTTTTAACTGTAGGGGTGGGAATGATGGTCAACAGCGTGCCAGGAGGAGAGACTGGGGATCAGGACCAGCCCTGGCCTGGGCTACTGGCACAGGGCTCTGTGGGCAGGGAGCGGCCCCGGGGCCTGCCCAGCCGGGAGAGGGGATGAGAGGAGCGGGATGAGAGGAGC
>VZRH01008175.1:213376-236045 GCA_013397555.1 Urocynchramus pylzowi
GGTCGGGGCTGGCGCGGTGCCCGTGTCCTGCGGAGCCCCGGGCGCCGCCGGTGCCAGCTCATCACGGTGCGGGCTCCTCCTGCAGCGGCGGGCGTGCTGTGCCTGCACTGCTCAGCCTGACACGAGGCCATTTATATTTGATGGTGTTTGGATGAATTATGCACATAGCCACTAAGAGAAATTTAATGATGAGTTTCGTCTTATTTTTTTATAGATTTCAGCCTTTGAATTAAGCACCAGTTCACTCTCAGTGCTACAGGCGATAAAAGGGAATATTCCAGTCCCTGTGTCCATCACAGCTGCTCTGCCAAGCAGAGTTAACAAGTAAACAGTAATCGCCCGCAATTATTGCCCATTACGTGCTCTCTTCACCTGAGATCACACAACAAAGGCCGAGTGTGCTGTCGCAGGCGGAGTCGGGTGGCAAGGAGCTGTCAGGATGAAATGACAGCAGGGACCTGTCAAACGCTGGCTCCGTGAAAGACCTAAATCCTCTCTCGATGGCCCCTCCGTGCAGCGCGGAAGAGCTATTGCCGTGTAATTATAAATTGTCTGTAGGGCTTATCTCAGGTTTAGGGTTGACATTACAATAATAGGGTGGGTGAGCTTTATTTAAGGGACAGTGTGTGGTGTACACACGGCAGTAAAGGAGTGTGGGGGGTGATTAACACCGGCACGGCGCCTGTGCGGTCGCTGCTGCCTGGTCAGAGGAAAAGGAGCTTGTGCAGCCGTGGGCTCTGCTGGCAGGTGAGCAGGGTCCCACCGGGACAGGCCAGAGGAAGGACTCCTGTTGCCCAGCTCTGGATGTGCCAGTGCCACCTCTCCAGGAGCATTCTGCCTGAACACTTCATCACCAGCAGAGAGGGAAGGGCAGGTTTTTGCTGTTTTACCGACCTACTGGAGATGCTTACTTCAGGGATGAATTGAATTATTCTCAGAATTGCCTCTTCTTTTCTTTTGCTATTAAAAAAAAAAAAAAAAAAAAAAAAAAAAAAAAAAAAAAAAAAAGAAGGAGGGGACTCACACAAGNCTCTGACTTTTGCTGTTAAACTGGGAGAATTTCCTCTTTTTTTTTTTTTTTATTAAAAAAAAAAAAAAAAAAAAAAAAAAAGCAGAAGGTGATGATCTCAGATGTGGAGCTGTAAGTCAGGAGGGATAGATCCTGTTGGAAATACCTCATTCATTTTGCCCACTATTTTCCTAGTGTGTTTCTCTGGTTCTACTTTATTTTAAGGATGAATTTTCTAAGGATGGATCTCCTACAGTGTTTCCATGCTAGTAGACGTTAGAAAGGGAGGATGTAGAAGATGTAGAGAACAAGCCTTGCACATGAATGTTCAAGGTAATGTCTCCTTGAGCCAGGTTTGCCCTGAAGACAGGTGGTCCTGAGCAGCAGTTGCCCCCTGCCAGCCTTGCCTGGGCGCCCTCTCCTGTCGCTCTGCCCCCTCCTGCAGTGAAGGGGCAGCAGTGGAGGGGACAGAGGGGCTGCTGAGAGCCCGGCCAGCTGCGGGGGGATCCGTGCAGCAGCTCATGGTGGTAAGCAAGGGCAGCACAGTGGGGCTGCAGCCCTGCCTGCAGAGCACCCCCCCAGAGCGGGCTGGCTTTGGAGTCAATACCTGAACCTGGCTTTTTGTACTGGGGTAAAAATAAAGAAAAAGCCCTATGTGGATCCACAGTCTCTCTTCAGTTCAAACATGCCTGAAGTTTCCGTGGGAGCTCAGCACCGTGGCAGCCCTGGTTGCTGTTTCAGCTGACCACGCTGGGAGGGCCGCTCGTCTCTGGGGCTGGTTTGGGCAGCAGCCCCTTCAATCTCCATGTGAGCTGTTGGGCTGCAGAAAATGACAGGGATCCATTGCTATTTCCAGAGGAAATGCAGTGTCTGTGCTCCGAGTGCCTTGGCCCTGAGGGTGCAGGCAGGTACTGCAGGGTGAGATTCCTGAGGATGAGGCAGCCTGGGAACTGCCCAGAAGCTGGGCTGGTGCATGAGGGCACTGTGCCCATTTCTGCAAGCTCTGACCCCATCTCAGCCAGTGAGACTGGTGGAGCTGGTGCCACTCAGGGGAGTTAGCAGTGGTATTAACTGGAGGAAACACTATAGAGTAAGTATTAGCCTTGTATTATGTAGAATTTTAAAGCGCTTCATTAATTTACAATTCCACTTTTTATTAAATTAATTTGCATTTTAATGAAAAAAAGTAAGTGGAGCCAGCTCTCTTCTTGAAGTGGCAATAGCATGCCACCTGTATGTGAATGAGTGTGCTGAGCGAGCTGAGGTGGCCTGGCGAGCTGCAGCCCTGAGGGGGACTGTCCCCAGGCAATGTCCCCTCCCTCCCCTGGGTGGGGGGCTGCAGCTCAGGCTGGGGCTTCCACTTCCTCAAGTGTGGGGGAAAAGGCTCCAGGAAAAGGCAGGAGCAGGATGCAGTGATCCCACCTCACAGCAGGGAATGGCCCTTGCTGCGCCACCGTGCCCTTCTGACAGGGCCATCTCGTGTCCCTGCTGCCAGGCTCTTCCTTCCCCAAGAAAAAGGGGCTGTGGCAGCAAAACTCACCGGGACAGAGGAGCCCCAGCAGCCTCTCAGCATGCAGGGCAAGTGGAGAGGTCAGCTAAAGGTTAAAAAAGTAAAAATTCCCATTGCTGGGCCCCCTTTGGGATGTGCAGCTTGCCTTCCCTGCCAGTGCCAAGGGCCCTGACAGGTGCCCGTGATGCTCAGTGATGCTCAGTGATGCTCAATGATGCTCAGTGATGCTCAGTGATGCCCGTGATGCCCAGTGTCTGTTCCTGGCCTGGGATTGCTGCTCTTCAGGGACATCAGCCTCATGGCCCTCCTTTGGCTGGCAGCTGTCAGTTCTGGAGTGCAGCAAAGCACACTTGTGTAAAGTAAATAGCAGAGATGGTCCTGATACCACTGGTGTCAAACAGCTGTATTTAACGTGGGACAAAGGTGGTATGTTTCTCTGCAAGTTTGTTTTGTTGGGGCTTGGGAGGTTTTGTTGGGGGAGTTGCTTGTTTGTGGTTTTTGTTGTTGTTATTTGGTTTGTTGGGGTTTTTTGTAGTTTGGGATCTTTCTGTTACTGTTCTTTGCTTAGAAGTTTTTTTTGTTTTGAGGGGTTTTATATTTCTTTGGGGGTTTTTGCTTGTTTGTTTCAGGGTTTTTTTGGATAGGATTTCAGGTGTGATTGCAGCTAGGCAAAGTAAAAAAAAAAATTTAAGAATCCACTAGCCTCTTTGCCTTCTGGCTCTGGGATCAATAAGTAACATCTCTGGTGCCTCAACAGCCTCCTAAACTCTTTACTGGAAAACAAGCATTTCTCTTCAGGGTTTCATAATATTATTATTTATTAATTGTTGTTGAAATTACTATTACTGTTGTTGTTATTAATAAAATTACCATTTCAGTTGACTGCAAATGAGATTCTCTCCACCAAACCATCTTTACTTCCAACCTCTCTTATCATCAGCTCTGCTGTTGACTTTGTAGCAGCAATCCCACACAGTCCTTGGCTTTTGAGACAGGTTAATTTAATAAGTATTTTAATTTTTAATTATTTTTCCCCAGTAGCAGCACCTGTCTGTAAGGGAACTTTGGCTGTGTTCCCTCACAGCTTGGTGCCACAGTGGTGCCAGCAGCTGTGAACCTCCCAGGTGGATCTCCTGGCCCGTGCAGCCAGAGATGATGGGAGTTTCTGGGCCCCAGGAGCACAGCCCTGTGGTCCCTTGCCCCTTAGAAGAGGAGCACCAGGGCATTGTGTGCATGTAGGCTTTTCTTAGAAAGGAAAATTAAGCAATAAACATCCACAGAAATGGGACATTTAAACATTCCAAGTAATTGATACCAGGAAAAAATATGATAGGATGAAATCTATTCCCGCAATAAACTGTCCATTAGTTGGGCCATCAGCATAAGCCTAATCTAAAGTTATGAGGATCCATTACAGATATAATCAAATACAATTTTCTATATTCCATGAATCAAAAGCATCATATGTATTAAGAGCCTAGTTTGTCTTTTTGTTCCTGCCTTCTCCTAGAACAGTGTATATCTGATTTCTTGTGTTATATTGCTCTGATGTCTGCTAAGGGCACCATGCCCTAGAAATTCACATTAAATAACTGAGAGCGAGTACTAGAAATGAAAAAAGTGAAATACTATCTAGACAGCTGGAAGTAAAAATATGAAAAGTGTTGCACTTACAGAAGGAAAAAAAGCCTATTTTTATGACTTGAATAGACAGCCTGGTATAAAGAGAAATTTCTCACCCAAGACCAGACATGCAGCTGGGCTGCAGCAGGCAGCCTGGGATGCTGGGTGTGGTACAGATACTGGCTCCAGAGAGCGTGGGGATGTGGCCACAGGTGCCAGGTGTGTCACACTTGCTGGCTGGAGGGCCACCTCAGCCCGGGACACCTTCTGGCTTCATAAGGGCATTTGCAGCCAGCTTTTAAAGGAGACCCTGCAGACAGGGTGAACCTGTGGCCAGACCTGTCTGCAGCTGGGAACTCTCCCGCTATGAGGGCTGTTCCTTCCATCCTCAGTGGCCTCACTTCCTACTTGTCCTTCTTTCCCTTTGTTTTGTTCATTTTTCCATTTCTCACCACTGAGCAGCACTCCCTCCTCCATCAGCCCCTGCCTGCCTGTCCTTGCTCTGCTCAGCTGGGGATGCCTGAGCAGGTCTGCTTCTGTCCAGCCCATGGACATACCCCAGGTCTGACAGATGTCTCTGGGAACCAGTGGCCAGGAGACACTTCACCAGGAGAGCCTGCAGGGAGCTGCCATGGTTTGTAAGGGTTGCTGTTTCCCGCCAGGAGTTGCCCCCAGCTCTGAACACAGTTTTCCAGAAAGGTGTGTGTGGCCTGCCTGTGGCCCAGCACAGGGGCTCTAATGTGTTGGCAGGAGCCTGGAGCCATCTCCTGTCCTTGCTACCTCACCAATTCTCCAGCTGTCCTCTAGTCCCATCTGCAAAAATAAAAACCCAAAAAGCCTCTTGTGTCTCTCCAGACCAGCCCCCTGGTTTATCTGTGCTCTTTTCCGTGCCTGACCTGCCCTGCTTGGCTTTGCAGCATCCTGCTGGGAAGACCTTCTCCAGAAGAGCATTGGACACTGTGGCACTGCTGGTGCTCTGGATCTGCCCTGTACCTTGGCTCCATCATCTGGACAGGCTCCAGGGGTTCTGGCTGGGGTCTCTTGGTTCCTGCCCTCTGTAATGTTTCACCTTCATGGGTGGCTGTGAACTCCCAAGGGCAAATGTCCCTGCTGGGCTTGCCCTGCTCAGGGAACCTGTCTGAGGCTGGGGAGAGGGTTTGTTCAGTGAAGCTGAAGCTGTGGTGGGTCTTTTGTGCCAGCATGGGGGTCAGCTCTCAGGGCATGTTGCAGGTTTGCTGCTAAACTCTAGGGCGAGGAGCAAAAGATTGTAAAAGGATAATATTCTGTTGGTAATTTGGACAAAATTAGTGGCTGTGTAATCATCCTAAGTTAATCAGTGGATGTGAGATGAGAGTCCTGCCACAGGGGCTAGGAAGCACAAGCCTGCTGGGAGCACCAGGTGGGAGAGGGGTGACAGCTGAGTGGGATGCTGCCACAGCCACGACAAGAGGAGTGAAACTGGGATTGGATTTCTTTGCTAAGAGCTGCGGATCAGCCAGCTAACAAGGCAGTGAGTTCTGAGGGCAGAGGGAGAGCTTGGGACATGGTTAGTGCTCATTAGCAGCCAGAGATGTGAGAGCTCTCAGCACCCTGGTTCTTTGGGCTGGCCAAGCCTCTGGCTGTCCCTGGAAGGAGGGCGAGCACCCTGCTCCTGGTGGCACAGCTGCAGCAGCTGCCGACTGCTCCTCGGCCAGAACAGCCGCTCGTGGAGCTGCGAGTGCTAAAGGCTTGAGAAATTAATTTTGCCTGTCAAAAATTCAAATGTACACGTGTGAACTGTGGTTCAGCAAAGTATGAACCCACCTGGCTGCGCTCCAGCTCCGGGAGCGCCGCTCACCGCAGGGGAGAGGAGGCCAGCGAGTACCTGCCAGTGTAAGCTGCTATTGTCTTCCACATAAAACATGCCCTTAATTAATAGCTAGCATGAACCTAAGCCACTATCTCTGTTATCAATTTGTGGATGTGGTTGGATTGTCTGTCTCCCAGGACAGTAATATCCCTTCATCTTACTGCAAATTGCTCACAGCATCCTTCTATTACACAGGCTTAATGCTTGAAAAATAGAGATTTAATACTCTACCATATCAGACTAAGTGAGGTCAAAGCAATTCATATTCACGATCCCACAAAGCTCCCTGATGGTGTTCCTGTGAGGAATGAGATGTGGTTGATGCAAGCCAGTGTGTGAGGCCCTGCCCTGGCTCAGAGCTGTCCCGCACCAACAGGGACCAGGACAGCCAGCCCTGGGGGAAGGCTTGGCTCGCCCTTGGGGGAGAGTGGGTGCACTGGGTGCCCAGGCATGGTGGGTGGGGCTGGAGGGGTCCCTTCTGGGCTGTGCCAGCCTCTGGCCCCACGGTGTTGCCACCCATTCTTGCCTTTCCCATTCTGAAAGGTTTGGCTAGAGCAGAACGGCAGCAGCCCGTGTGTTTTGTGTGACAGGATCAGAAGCTGCTCCTGGGGTTCCCAGGGCACTGGAGGTTCCCTGGTGTGTTTTTAATGAGCTGGCTGAGCCTAACTTGTGTGCAAGTTTCCTCTGAACTGCTGGTTGTCACCTTGGCTCCGGGCAGAAAGCCTGGGAGTAGCATGTCCTGTGTTCACATGTTTATTTTTGTCCTGAGAGGTGTATATATATTGAGAAAAAAATAGTAGCTGGTGTTTGTGCATTTCCTCCCCAGCGAGAAAATACATATCTCCAGGGATGATGTGTATATTGCCAGGACACATCCCTCCTGCATTTGCTTTTATGTGTGTGCCAGGACATGGATTTCACCTGTAGCTTGTGAGAAAATATCTAAGCACATAAAATGAAGGGGAAGTTTAGTTTCAGAGGGATTTTTGCTGAGCAATTAAACATGGGTTAGGAGGCATATCCCTTTGCCTTGCACAAAATTGGCATAATGAACAAAATTCTCCTGGTGTGAGCTGAATGTCCAGCTGAATTTGCCAGCAAGACACTGAATGGGGAGCTCAGCTGTCCCAGCCCCAGAGCAACAGGTGCAGCTGGGCAGCCTCGGTGCTGCCATGCTGGAGCAGGCTGCCTTCTGCACGGAGAGCACTGGGCAGCAGCACTGCCCCCGAAAACACTGCCTCTCACCAGAAAGGATTGTTCCCGAGTCTGAGGAATGCACAGAACAAAACTGCTGGGCTAAAATTAGGTGGTGCAGCTCGCAGTGACGGCTGTACAGAGGCGCTAATTGCAGAGCAGAGGTGGCTCCGCAGCCGCTGCCGTTCCCTGCCGGGACCAGGTCCCGGTGACTGGCGGGATGCGGGGCCACTGGAACCCGGAGGAGGATTCGGGGGAGGGAACTGCCGGGCCCGCTGTCCTCCGAGGCGCGGTGACACGCTGCTGAGTGCTGACGGGTGGCTAATTGCTCAGGGCAGGCTGACATAATGGAGCAGTTCTGAGAGCACCTCAGCTGTGGAGGTCAGCAGTGATGCAGGAGGCTCAATTTTTCATAGCGTGCTCCTTGTATCCCACAACTCCTCCTGTAATGGACTAGCAAATTACCACACTATTTAAAAGGCAGCAATTTATAACATTTTGATAACTGCATGCTCCTGAGGGTATGTTATCCGTGCCTGCAGAGGGAATGAGCAGGAATCTGCCATCCCTGCAGCGTGGGCACGTGGGAGCATGAACACTCACACCTCTGCCATCCCAGCACCTCCCCTCCAGCTCAGGTCAGAGACCCAGCAGCTCTCCTGGAAAAGACCTCTGCCTCTCAGATCTGGGCTGCCTCTGTCCCATTCCTGCTCATTTCTACACGTCACTGGTGATGTTCCAGTGCCCACCCAGTGTCACTGTTCCCCAATGTCACTCCGTGGGGTCCATGTGTGCGTTGCCCTGGGTGCACCTGGCTGTTTCCATGCTTGCACTGGCTCCTGTCTCAGGAGAATTACTTCAATCTCCAAGGGATGTCCAAGTGGTTGCTCCCACAGAGGAACTGCAATCACGAGAAGGGGTGGGGCTCATGGAACCATACTGACCTGATTTATAAAGCCCCAAGGTCAGCAGACAATTATTTTAAAGATCTCTTCTTAACTCTTTGTGGGAAGGCACCCTGGGGCTCCATCCCAGGTGCAGCTGCCCTCGTGTCTGTGTAAGCCACCACACGTGTCTGGATGTGCCATTCACAGTGTTTCAGACACAAGCTGCCCTGCTGCTGCTGCTGCTGTGTTGCATGCGAGGAATCTGCCTTCATTTCTCACGGAGGAGTCTGAAGAATTGGGTGCCCAAAGAATTTACATGGGAACATACATCCCTCTCAAGTAACTAAACTCTCACCCCTGGGTCATGGCAGCAGGCTAGCTCTCCCTGCACAAACTGGGCCCTCTGCAATTTCCTCACAGAAGCCGCTGCTTTCCACAGAACTGCCAGGTGCCATGTCCTGGGAGGAAGGGAACACGAGACCCAGGTGCTGGTGTGAAGCTCAGGCACTGGTGCATCCCCTTGTCACTCTGTAGGAGTGAACAGAGCACGGGACAGCTCAGGAGCAGGGAGCCACAGAGCTGTGTTTGGGTGGGCAGCTGGCAGTGAATGTGCCCGTGGGTCTGGCAGCAGTGCTCCTGCAGTAGCACCACAGCAGCAGGTGTTATCACCTGTCTGCTTTCCCTCTAGAGCGGGGTAGCTGCTCCATGCAGCAGAGATGCATCCAATTAATCGGATGGATAAAAGTGGTTAATGCACCTCGGAGAAGCATAATTTAATTGGAAATTATTATTATGTTCTGCTCCTATGTAAAGAGTGTGAGAATCAGCACTAATGGCTCTGTATGAACATGACTTTTAATTGCTCTGAGGTTCTGTGATTTAAGCTTCTTTCTGGTTATGGTTTTGTTTCTCAGAGGCCTTCAGTGGGATGCAATAACACACTGGGGTCCAGTGAGGCACACTGCCACGAATCAAGGCTGTCACTGCTTTTTGTCCTGATTCTAGAGTGGAGCCTGAGTCCCTGATTTGCCTTTGAAACCCACAGGGATGGCTCCTGAGAGGAGCACTCCTGGCTGAGTGCTGAACTCCATCCCGCAGCTGCCCCGTGGGGGAGGCAAAGGCTGTTCCCTGCTGCACCGCGCTGTCCCGCTCCGCGCTGCCCTCTGCACCTCCTCTCCCCTTCCAGCAGGGTCTGCAGGAGCCTCTGCCCTCTCCCGGGGTCTGCAGGAGCTGCTGCCCTCTCCCATTCCAGCAGGATGCTCTGCCCTCTCCCCTTCCAGCAGGGTCTGCAGGAGCCTCTGCCCTCTCCCGGGGTCTGCAGGAGCTGCTGCCCTCTCCCATTCCAGCAGGATGCTCTGCCCTCTCCCCTTCCAGCAGGGTCTGCAGGAGCCTCTGCCCTCTCCCGGGGTCTGCAGGAGCTGCTGCCCTCTCCCATTCCAGCAGGATGCTCTGCCCTCTCCCCTTCCAGCAGGGTCTGCAGGAGCCTCTGCCCTCTCCCGGGGTCTGCAGGAGCTGCTGCCCTCTCCCATTCCAGCAGGATGCTCTGCCCTCTCCCCTTCCAGCAGGGTCTGCAGGAGCCTCTGCCCTCTCCCGGGGTCTGCAGGAGCTGCTGCCCTCTCCCATTCCAGCAGGATGCTCTGCCCTCTCCCCTTCCAGCAGGGTCTGCAGGAGCCTCTGCCCTCTCCCGGGGTCTGCAGGAGCTGCTGCCCTCTCCCATTCCAGCAGGATGCTCTGCCCTCTCCCCTTCCAGCAGGGTCTGCAGGAGCCTCTGCCCTCTCCCGGGGTCTGCAGGAGCTGCTGCCCTCTCCCATTCCAGCAGGATGCTCTGCCCTCTCCCCTTCCAGCAGGGTCTGCAGGAGCCTCTCCCCTCGCAGCAGCCGCGGTGTTTCCCTGCTGCCCCCAGAGGGAGGTGGGTGCCGTGGGGTTACAGCTGCAGGAGAGGGTTCCAAAGTCGCCCTCCACAGGATGCTCACCCGTGACGCTGACCAGCAGCGACTGTAGGAGAGATGGAGAGCAGAGCCTGTGTAGCCTGCAAAGAAGACAGCAAACCAAGGAAGGGAAACTTTCTCCCCCACAAAGCTGTGAACCCTCCCTGGCTCACAGACCACTTGTGGTGTCTTTTACAGCCCCTCCAGTTTACCAGAGTGGTGCTTATGGAGGTGGGGAAAATGCGTTTTTGCAACGGCATGGCAAATGTCTGTGAGGAAACAAGACATCAAGCTGCCATCAGCACAAATAGATCTGTGCCTTGTTTTCCTGCTTTTCTGGCTTTGGACAAGTGCCACCACAACCAACAATTTTCCTGTTCTTTTTTAGCTTTGCTTTCACAAGTATCTTAAACCAACTCGCTCCATCCCAGCAGAAACAGAATCCACTGATGGGTATAAAATTTAAAAAATCAGGATTTTTAATCTGTCAAAGAGAAGCAGGGAGAGCCTTTGGCTCCTTCATTGGGCTTGTGGCCGCAGAGTTGGACACCACTGGCCAGGCTGTGCTCAGTGGGCCTTGCCCAAGCCCGTTCTCCTGGCCCCTGCAGAGGGGGTAGCTGTGGAGAGTGGCCTGGGCATTGTTCTTCCAGCTGTTTCCCACAGCAAATCCAGGTCAGCGAGAGTCTCCTGGCTGCAGGTGCACCGAGCCACCTCCCTGGGGACCTCCTGTGAACAGGTGAGGACAGGGAGGGCAGGAGGTGGCTGTGGAGCTCGTGTCCACCCTGTCCTGGCCAGCCGGGGGACAGGCAGGCAGGTCTGCCTGTCCCCAGCAGTGTCCACCTTGTCCTGGCCAGCCGCAGCCCTGGGCACGGCAGGCGGGTCTGCCTCTGGGTCTGCTCCACCAGCACGTGCCTGGAGCCTGCCCCCACAGTCTCATCAAAAGAGAGTCCTCTCAAAACCCACCACAAGAGCCCAGGCTGCAAAGCTGTGAGCTGGAAGGAATCTGTATCCCAGCTGGGGTGGCTGAGGTGCAGGGTGGGACGGGGGACAGTGGCCCAGGGGGTCCCAGCGCTCGGGCAGGGCAGCAGTGCTCTGCCTCGCAGTGCACTCGTAAGTGGAGCTGATTTTATAAACAGCAGGAGTGTTTTCCCAGGCCACATGCTGAGCTGTATTCAAAATACATTTGTACGAACATCAATTTTTAATGCAATTTATGCCAAATGTTGTTGCAAAAAGCAGCCGTTAACATGACATTAATTCAATCACTGGAAATACAGTACGTGCTGCTAAATGAAAACATGTTATTAGTCAATTAGATTAACTGGATGTAACACTTCCAAACACAACGTAATATGGTTTCTACGTGGTTAATTACGTTGTACAAATTACATGGCAATAAGGCTTAGCACTGGACACACACATGCAATTAATACATAAGCAGAAAAACCAGCTTGTGATTCACATTTGAACTATGTAAAAATTATTTAAAATATTAATATCTTGCAAGCTTGAAATAAAGAGGCAGAATTATGCTGATACTATAATGGGCACAGGGTAATTTCTAAAATGGCCAGGAAGGCCTTTGTGAGGAGATCACAGATGTTCGTGGTTGCTTCCACGAGTTTTAATTTGCTTTGAAAAGACCATTTTAATTTTAAACAGGAACACTCCTGGCCCTGTTGGAGTCCCTGTATGCGCAGGAATCTGTCAGTGCCCACGCAAGCCTCCTTCTTTGTTTGTGTTTTAGGAAGGATTTGCACCCACTCCCGGGGCATGGTGCCAGCCCCTGGCACCAGCAGCAGGCACTGTGCCTGGCAGCCACCAACCCTCCCCACGGCCACTGTCCCAGCACACACAGGTGGGCGGCCAGGTGGGGACCCCCACGGCTCTGCCACCTCTGGGACCCCCCCGGGGGTCAGGAGTGCCCAGCCCAGAGAGATCTGGAAGGAGGAGGCTGTTTCTGGGAAGGACTCGGGCATGCAAGGCAGCAGCCCCCCAGTGCTGCTGCTCTGCAGGGAGGGAGCTGCACACCCAGACGTGGCTGTCTGCAGGCCCCAGCCCCGAGGGCAGCTCTCTGCTGCTGGGGTAAGGCAGCTGGCACCTTTGGGAGAGCAGAGCTCCAGGCCCTTGTGCCCAGGGGCTCTGGGAGTGGGGCAGTGGCCCCTCTCCCTGGGGAGCCTCAGGACCCTGTGCTGCAGCAGCACCAGACAGCTCATCACTCTGCACATGAGGCAGAAACAGGCAGGTCGTAGAGCTCTGGAAATGCAGTTTTATACCTATTGCTGCAATAATTATCACAGTGCAGGGAAATGGGACTTTCCCCCTCCGTTACGGCATCAGTAATCCTAACAGCATTCCAGAAGGCTCCGAGGGTGGGGGAGCACATGGAGGCACCAAAACAGTTTGGAGGGGGCAACCAGGGGCATGAATGAGAGGGGAAAGGAGAGAGGGGAAACCAGCTGCCAGTGGCTGACCCACAGCTGGGGTGCTGTGGCTCCACTGCTGGGGTTGGGTGCTGCACTGGCAGCTGCAGCCCCAGCTCCCGGTGCCCAGCCCTGCCCAGGGACAGGTGCTGACAGTGGCAGTGCTGGGTTGAGGTGTAATTCGACACAGCCAGGGACATGGTCCGGCAGCTGCTGTGCAGGGGAGTATGGCTTATTGGTCTCACAGGGAGAGAGGAAACAGACACACAGCAGCACACTGCTGCAGCCACTGACACAGCTGTGATAAAGCTCTTGGAGATATTCCTGTCTCATCTGCCTCGAGTAAATCAGAGCAAACCTGCAAACATCAGGGGACGCAAAATGCAAAAGCAATAGAGAACTCCTGACTCCCACTGAAGGCAGAATGTGCTCTGACATGACCACTGGCAGCAGAAGGATTTCACGTGATCGGGGGCTGCTTACACGAGGAATTGTTCATTATTTAGTGGCTGCTTAAGGGGCTGGGGAAACAAAAATCAAAGCTCCTGCTGTTCTCTGTGATGGAAGTGCTGCAGCTGCCCCTCTGCAGCCACGTTTACCTCCAGCCTCACCTGCACCGGGAGCTGGAGAGGTGTCTGGCTGCTTGCTCAGAAATGAAAGCACTGAGAATCAATCATTTGTTTACATTGTAGGTCTTGTTGAAAATCAATTGGCTCCACATGCTGTAGATCTGATTGCATTTTGTTAGCGGTCACAGGGAATGGTTTTCCCTTGACAAGTCTGTGTTCGTGGTTTCTCCAATGCATCAGTTGTACCAAGCTTTTAGGATAATTGAGACTGAGCAACAATCCCCTTTATAAATATTAACTCTGATATGCTTGGGAAACTCTGCCTCTCCTGGATGAATTTTTAACTAGCTTTTTAATCTATTGTTCCTTGTTAGAACAGCAGGAGCATTCCTTGGTGCCTGTTCCTGCCTCCCCAGCTGCAAGAGAGCAGCATCCCTGCCAAACCTCTCTCCTGGGGCAGGGACCCACAGCCCCTGGTCCCAGGGCAGGGCCTGCTGCTGCCCTGCCCATGGGTACAGCCCCACAGGGCAGGGACACAGGGCAGGGACACAGGGCAGGGACACAGGGCAGGGACACAGGGCTGAGAGCAGCCCTGCAGGGGCTGAGGAGAAGTTTTGTTTCTCCCAAAGGAACTGGGACACAGGGATGAGTTTCCATGTGGATCTTTGGAAGTTTCCTTAGGTGATGCCTGGGACAAGCAGAGCCCAGCAATGGAGCAATCCCTTGGAGCAGAGGCCTGTCCCTGTGCCCACCCACGGGGTGCAGCCTCAGCACCCAGGGACAGGCACCCTCAGAACAAGGGGGCAGACAGCACTGAAGGAGCCGTGGGAACCACAGAGGTGAGGGACCCCAGCCAGAGGCAGCCCCCTGTGCCTGGGGGCCCAGGACACACTGGTGGAGGGGTGTCCCCTGGAAGGGCATGCTGGGCTCGAGGAGCTGGGAAGGCTGTGGAATGGGCTCCTCTCTCTAGCAGGGGCTCCCAGGCCCCTCTGAGCCCTCCTTCCTATTTGGTGCTTGGTTCTGCAGAACGGCTGGTCACAGTCCAACAGCTCTGGCCTGGCTCAGCTGAACTGTTTCTTTTCCCCCACAATCAGATGTTGCCCTCTTTAATATTATCTGAACATCTGTCAAACTGTGGCTCTTTTTGTGAAACCTCTGTACAGGAAGAGACAAAAGGCAGCAGGGATGCTGTTGAAATGAAAGCCCTACTTTACATTTCAAATGCTTTAACAGATTTTTCTTTTATTTTTCTTTTTTTTTTTTTTTCCCCTTGGATTTTTAATAAAAGCTTTTAACAGACCTTTTTTTTTAAGGTGGTTTCTTGCCAAAGGACATGTCAGTGGGGATGTGAGGAAGCTGTTGCACTCAGAGGTTGCACAAGTCACTGCCCCAGCTAGGCTTGGTGTTCCAGGCTGGCGCGTGCCTGTTCCGGTGGAGTGGCTGCTGATCTTCCACAGGGGCAGGATGGATGGATTGCCTGGAGAACCCAGGCATGTGCTGCCAGCATTTGCCTAATAGGCACCTCAGAAATGTGTCCTGGGAGCCGAGCTTGCCTCCTGAGCAGCTGCTGTTTCTCTCCAGTAAGTATGTAAAGCTTAGCACATTCCCAAGTGCAGGAGGTTTCTGCTGGGGTCCAGAGGCTGCGTGCTGCCACTGTGGCTGGAAGGCGCCGGGGGAATTCCAGAGCTTCGTGATACACCAGCATCAGATGAAATAACAGTTCTTGGGCACTCACTCAGGCAGTACTTTCAGGTTTCTAAGCAGTCTGTATCATGCTGTGGCTGTTATTAAAATGCTCCTGTGGTCAGTGGCGATGCAGCTTGCTCTGAAGAGTGCACAGAGATTGAAGGCCAAGAAATCCATTAGTGCTCTCGCAGGCCAGGCTGGGGACAGCAGCCTTTATCCCACGGGGAGCCAGACCCTGACACTGCTCTGCCCCAGTCTGTGCTGTCTGCCCCTGGCTGGGCCACAGGAGATGGCCAAAGTGCCCAGGTGCCAAAGGGCACCTGCCCCCCTCCCGCTGCCTTCTTCTGCCCCCCGTGCTGTGGTGCCTTGCCCGTGGCTGCTCCACAGCCGCCCCTGGCACCCTGCAGGCAGCTCTGGTGGCAGTGCAAGGCACCTCCTCTGCAAGGAGGAAAATTAGATGGCTGGTGGCAGGCTGACTGCTGGCTGCTGGGAGCCGCTCCTCAGCCGAGGCCGGCCCAGCAGCCGGGCAGCCCCGGCTGTACCCGTATTGCAGTGCCTGGGGAGGGCGGGTTATTTCCTGACTGCTTGGCATGGCTGCAAATTTTAGTGGAAAAGCTAAACCAAACAGACTGTGGGGTGTCACAGTGTGTTAGCTCTGTGCAGAGAAGAGTTGTCAAACCTGCAAACAAGACGCGGGAGAAGCCTGGGATTGACGGGGGCTGGTGAGGGTGCGAGCGGCCGCGGCGGGCCGGGACACCCTCCTGGCTGCCAAACTCCCTCTCAGAGTCTGGAGCTTGAACCACGGCTGATGGAGGTGGATTTATTTAAATTGCCAGGATAAATTAACTTTTAAAGTCACAGCGAAAAAGTCTGTGCTGTGAATAAGGGCCATGAATATTCAGGCACATGCACTCATTGAATTAGTTTGTTGCAAACATATTTGGAGGCAGCTGTTCATTTAATAATCAGGGATAATCACAGAAATAGGCGACCAGTTACTCCATCTAAATTGCATGGTTAAAATTATAATTTTATAACTCTATCTCAGCAATTAGATTTAATAGCTATGGAAATCCAGCAAAACCCAGTCGAGGGAAAGCTGTTACTCCTTTAGTGCAGAAAAGCCAAGGTCAGGCTAGGGTTCCCCTCTGCCCACTCCGCAGAGACACTGGGGCTGGGGCTGTTTCCAATACTGCCCAAAGCACAGGGCCAGGACTTCTGGGCTAAACACTCCAATTCCAGCACTGAACCAGGCAGGGGTTAGTTTTCTTGGCATTTCCTGTCTTCATTACAATATTTGTCCCAAGAACAGATTAATTCCTCTCATTCTTTCTGCCTTTCCAGCCTTTTGTCACGGGAATGCATTTCACAGGACTGTAATGTGTGATACTTGCTCTGAGTTATGGCTCTGCCACACGCTGTAAAAGTTTGACTCTCTCAGTATTGTACATTTTGATTCTACCCCTGCAGGCTATAAACAACCCAAATTACCTCTTTCTTTAGCTTCCAAGAGGACTAATCCCCTGTCTAGTGCTTTATCAGTCAGTTGAGAAAGAGTGAGACCAACTTGCCAATCCAAACAGAATAGATTGGGAAAAGCACATCTCCACAACACGGCTCCTTGCCATAACTCACCAGCCAGCTCAGCCAGAGGAACCTGGTGCTGCAGTCACCTCTGGCTCTGTGACAGACCAGCAGCAGATGCAGCACCCACCCACCCATCGTCCTTCCTGCCCCATCAGCCTCTCTGCAGCCCTGCAGGAGCAGGAAGGGCTGGAATGGTGGGGGTGGTAGGCTGCTGGCTTGGACCCCTTTAACAGCCTAAACCCTGTGCTGCTGATGAGCTCAGTGCTGCCAGCAGCTCTTGCTGTCCCTCCACCACTGGCTGAGGCCCGGCCTGCTGTGGGCTGGCGTGGGCAGGGGGCTGCAGGGGGGACACGCCTCTGGTGGGGCGGGGGTCTCCTGAGCTGCTCCCTTTGGCCGCTGTCCTGCCCAGGCCTCGCTGGCTGGGCTCTCCTCACAGCCCCCTGATGCCCTCAGGCACTCTTCTCTGCTGGGTGGCTGCCAGGGAGAGGCAGGACACAGCTCTGCTTGGGGAGGGGGCTCTCCCAGGAAAAGGAAGGCAGAATTCACCGTGGGAAGAGGCGTCCTGGCCCCCCAGGGTGCCCTCCTGCCACAACAGGCATTTCCTTGGCTTAGCTGGAGCTCCACTCCTCTCCAGCACCAGGCCAGTGTGGTTGCTCCAAGGTTTAACACTTTATTAGAAAAGGAGAGGTTAGAGCATGTTCCAGAGGAGAAGGAAATTTATTGTTGCCCTGGCCCTGCAGCAAAGCAAAACTCAAATAACCCAGGTGCGGGGAGGACAATAAATCCCTGCTGGCAATCACACTGCTAAAGGCACGGCGACAGCCTCAGCAAAGTTTGGCCAGTTAATATTTCTCATATCTGAGTGAGAAAAATAGCTGTATTTAAAATTATATCTCTGCTGAATTACAGAAGGAGAAAGTCCAGATAGCTGTAAGGCCTTCTGAGCACCTTTCTGCAGGAGGTGAGGGTTTGCAGAGGGCTCCTGGGAGCAGCAGAGGGTCCCAGGGGTGTCTCCCCCTGTCTTTCTCTGCTGAAGGATCCCTCTGGGTAGGGAACTCTCTGCCCAGCCAGCCCTGGTGCCACATCCTGCCCTGAGCTGGGCAAGGCTGGCTCATTTTGTGAAGGGGAGAGCAAGATGAGGAAAGGGAAAGGGAAAGGGTAAGGAGTGAGGGCTCCAACAGGCACCAGGTGGTTAAAGCACTCAAGGGGGGCGAGGTGGGGCCCCAGCAGTGTGACAGGACAGTGGCAGTGTGCTCAGTGAGCCAGCTCAGCCCCAGCAGTGTGACAGGACAGTGGCAGTGTGCTCAGTGAGCCAGCTCAGCCCCAGCAGTGTGACAGGACAGTGGCAGTGTGCTCGGGGAGCCAGCTCAGCCCCAGCAGTGTGACAGGACAGTGGCAGTGTGCTCAGGGAGCCAGCTCAGCCTCAGCAGAGTGACAGGACAGTGGCAGTGTGCTCAGGGAGCCAGCTCAGCCCCAGCAGTGTGACAGGACAGTGGCAGTGTGCTCAGTGAGCCAGCTCAGCCCCAGCAGTGTGACAGGACAGTGGCAGTGTGCTCAGTGAGCCAGCTCAGCCCCAGCAGTGTGACAGGACAGTGGCCAGCTCAGCTTGCTCCTTCTGCAGCGGGATCAGGAGGGCACTCAGCACCCCAACAGCTCCCATTCCTTCTCCCTTTTAAAGACTCAATTATGAGAAACTTTCTCTTCTTAATTTTTATTTCCAGGCATCACTGTTGTGAAGCCAGACTTGTCCACTGAGTAAAGGTACTTGGCTGGGGGTCCTGGGAGCAGCAGGGAACACAAAGCAAAGGAAGCATTTCAGCTCAATGCGTGCTATAAATTTTCAATGTGTTTTTGTTTCGTGCTCCAGGTAAAGGCTACAGAAGCCATCAATCCTCTTCCTGGCTGATCCTGAGCTGCTGGTGTGCAGGTGGGCTGGGCAGCATCTGTCTGGGACACCCCTGATGGGGTGAAGGCGACGAGGTGTCCTGGACCATTTTGGTTTGCCTTTTAAAATTTTCCATAACAGAAAATACAAGCCACAGAGGGATATTTGGATCTTCTTGATGTGATGCCTGAAATACCTCGCTGTCAGCCTGCAGAGAGCTCTGGCACAGGAGCCAGTGTGATGCCAGCACAGCTGCCCTCTCCTCCTGCTCCACGTGATTCATGAGCTTTCACGTCTCTGCCATTAGCCTGTTAATCCAGCACCTTGCTCCAGCCACACCACGGGGGAGGATTTATGGTTCTTACAGATCAATTTCACTGTCCCAGGAGGAAGATCAGCATCTTGTTATGGGTAAAATGACAATAAATGAAACGACCATTAATTTACGATCTTGCCACACAGTGGCACTCAAACAGATTCCCATTAATGGCTTGTTATCATCACCTCCCATACTGAGCTAATAACAGCTCCTGGGAAAAGCCATGCTGAGCACTGGGAAGGGGCTGCTGCTGGATGGGAGGGATGCCAGCCCTGTCCCACAGTGGTAGGGCAGCCCAGCCCCCTGCCCTGTCCTGCCAGGCCAGGGAGGGAGGCAGCAGCCAGCCCTGGCATTCTGGAGGGAGATGCTGCTACTGCCCCTCCATGGGATTTGGGATCAAGAGCCTTTGCAAAGGCACAGAGAAAAGCAAGGCTGGGCTGTTTGCATCCCCTGGGGACACAGGAGCAGGGGCACATCTCTAGAGGGATGTGCTGGGCATTGGGGACCCTCATCCCATGCTCCTCCCCATCCCCTTGCACCGAGGATGATCCCAGGAGCATCACCTGCTGCAATGGGGCTCTGCTAGGCAGCAGTTCAATTTTTGATGCAGGTTGATCCCACTGATGGCAAGTGGATTTGGGGACTGTTGCAGACCAAGGCCAGTGTGATCCTTGCCTGGCTGAAGGCCACAGGGTCCCCACTGTCCCCGGGGCCACGGCCCTGTGTCAGGCAGCAGGAGCAAGCTGCAGTGCCACTGTGCTGGGGAGATTGGTAGATGGGATGGATGGAGGGTGCCAGGCAGAGAGGAGAGGAGGAGCTGACAGGTGGGAAAGAGCTTCCTGGGCAAGTAAAAACCTGATTTACTTCCTGGGAAATAAAAACCTGATTTTTCTATTTGCTTGAAGCTCAAAAAGCCCAGAAACATCAGCTTGACATTAAATTA
The DNA here is from genome assembly GCA_013397555.1 of Urocynchramus pylzowi. Classification (NCBI taxonomy): domain Eukaryota; kingdom Metazoa; phylum Chordata; class Aves; order Passeriformes; family Fringillidae; genus Urocynchramus; species Urocynchramus pylzowi. Next base: position 232,789 of record VZRH01008175.1, read on the forward strand.
CTTTTCAAAAACTTCTACAAAGCAGAGAATACCATAAAACACAGAACAAAGGGCAGCCTTTTTGTACGGAGACGTGCTTAATTTGGTCCAAAATGAAGAACTTAACATCCTTACTGAATTTGTTCTTTTTAAGAACATTAAAGGCATCAGGTGGACAAGCACCAAAACTCCTTAAAACACTGCCCTTTTGAAAGCGAAATAAATTGACATACCAAACTCACTGTCAGCAAACTTGCTTCTTTGCCACAAAATGTTTCATTTTCTGAACTGCTGCTGGCAGCTCTGCCATGCCTGCGTGGTGCCTGTCCTGGCCTGGTGCAGTGCCCTGCTGGCCTGGGCAGGGTGAGCAGCCCCGAGCTGCCCCAGCTCCAGGGCACAGCAGCTCAGGGCCCAGCCAGGGCAGCACAGCACTGCCACATCAGCTCTGCCAGGAGCATTTTGCTAAACACATGTTTTGCATGACAAGCCAGCATGTGAGGAGCTGATCTCCAGGAACACAGTTTTACAGTAATACAACAGTACAAACACTCCAGCATATCTGCCAGTGTCACTTTTATTTACAGTTAAGTGACCTGTTATTACTGACCCCTCTGCCACAAAGGCCTAATTGAGAGGAGGCCACGGAGCAAGCAGGGCTGGTGTGAGAGTGCATCATGCTAAATAATTCACAACGAGCACTGTGCTTCTTCCAGTGATATATGTAAATAGGAGCTCCGCAGTTTGTAGCTTACAGTCTGGGTTGTTTTATGAATTTTAAAAGGAGAAAGTCTTCATTCTCTGGTGCAGAACTGAGAGCAGTTTCTGTTCCCTGAAGTTCTGTCCCCAGGAGCCAGCTTCACAGGGCTGGCTGAGGCAGGAAGAGTCTGCCCATGGCCTCTTCCTGCATGAGCACTGCTTCCATCTCTTTGCTCCCGTGTTTTACCTGTGCCTTCATGACAGTCCCTGCAGGTCCAGAGGGTGGGAGCTGGCACCCCAGGGTGGGAGGGCAGCATTGGCAGAGAGTATCCTTCCCACACATCCTTCCCACACATCATCCAGCTGCAGGGACCTCAGCCCGAAAACCCCAACTCTGAGTTTCTCATCAGCTCAGGGAGGTGCCTCTGCTGCAGGAGGGAGCCAGTTTGCCCCCTGGACCAAAGCCACCAGCAGATCCCAGTCTCTTTCTCTGCATCCCAGGGCCAAAGCTTGTGAGGCAGAGCTGAGCTCCCTGGGGAGTGTCTGGGACCACGCCGTGCTGAGCCCCATGTGCTTGTTACAGCTCACATGAGGAAAGTGTTTACCTTTTATTCCACCTTTTAAATCAACATCATATTTCCTCTGTTTTATGAGAGCGGGATAAGAGGAGCTCTCAGACTGTCTCTTGAAGACCATTTATTATTTATTCATTCTGTTTCTACCTTGTTTTTCTGTCTCTCCTTACTTGAGAATTGTTCTAGTCCTTGATATTACTCCTGTCCCTCTCTAGTTCTTACCTATTCCTGCAATACCCTCCAGAGATAGGGTAATCACTCCTACAAAATTGACTTACATTCAATGGCAAAAAGCTTCATTAAAACCCAGGTAAGGCTCCCAAAGGTACCTTCTGTTCCTCAGAAATATTCAGCAAAGCTCATCCTTCCAACAGCACGTGCTGAGGGCTTTCAGTGCTGCCAGGCAGGGCCGTGTCTGGGCTCCTCTGTGCTCTCAGGCCAGCGGGGGCAAGCTCGGCCGTCCAGCGCTGCCTGGGGAACTCTCCCTCCCTCCCTCCCTCACTCAGCTTTTGCTTCCCCAGAGCTCAGGGTGCTGCCTACAAGCCTGGCACCTTTCCTCTGGGCACCCCCTGGGAGCCCTTGGGCCCTCCAGCTGCCTTCCAGACCATCCAGAGGGGCGATCCCACCCTCTCCCAGAAAAGCCTTGCTGACTTGGGCACGCCTGCTGGGACACACCTTGAGGTCCTGAGCGTGGGGCTCACCCTGCCCTGCCCTGCCCTGTCCCAGCAGGACACACTGCCCTGAGCCAGCCCACCCCCAGGAGCCAGGGCAGCTCCTCCTGGAGATGTGAGGGGTGGCGAGGCCGCCCTCCCCTCTGAGTGGCTTTGCTTTCGTGGTGCCCACCCGTGTCCTGCTCAGTGGCTGCTGCCCCGTGGCACTTCCTGAGGTGCTGCTCTGCTCCTGCACACCCAGGCTGGTGTCAGCAGCACGTTTTATAATCACTGCTTACCCTCCCTGCCCTTCCCTGCCCACCGTGCCTTTGTGGGAGAGACGGGTGGATGCTGCCCCTGCCACCACAGAGTGTGCTGCCTTCCCTGGGGAATCCTGCATGCCCAGGCTCTGTCCCAGCCCGGGGGCTGCCCCTGCCACCACAGAGTGTGCTGCCTTCCCTGGGGAATCCTGCATGCCCAGGCTCTGTCCCAGCCCGGGGGCTGCCCCTGCCACCACAGAGTGTGCTGCCTTCCCTGGGGAATCCTGCATGCCCAGGCTCTGTCCCAGCCCGGGGGCAGTTGCTGCTGGGGCAGGGAGGGGGAAGGAAGGGAAAACAGGGGACAAGGAACTTTCCTTCTGCTTTAGCTTTTCTTAATGGCACATGAGGATGGCTTTCCTGGACTCCAGGTGATCGTACACCAGGTCTCTGTGTCCTCTGCAAGCACAGCGTGGAGCTGTGGGGGTGGTCAGGGCACGCATCACCCGGGTGCAGCAAAAGCCTCAGGGGTGGCTGAGGAGCAGGGGCTGCCCCAGCCAGGGCTCAGCTTTGGCCCCTGGCATCTGATGGGAGCAGCTGGGGGCTGCCAGGGGCTGCTGGGCTGGGCTGATGAAGGGGGAGATAAAGGGGGCCCCTCTTCACCCCTCTGGGCTGCTCCTGGGCACCCACTGAGCTGGGGGTGCTGCTGGGGGTGCTCAGCCTGCTCCTGGTGGCACAAAACCAAAGCAAAGCAAAGCTGGTGGTGTGGGCTTTGCACCTAAGGCATGCCACAGCTTGACATCCCTTGAAGGGAATCCTCCAGGAAGAGTAAATGATGCTTGTGTAGTGTTGTCTGGGAATACGGTGAGACTGGAAAACTTGCCTAAAAATAACTGAGAAAGTCAATCTCTCCTCCTCCTGCAGCAAAGGAGTAATTACTGCTTTGTAAAGCTTTTAATTTTTTTTAACATTGCATATAAATACTGCTGCTTCAGAGTTCAGAGGCAGGGATTTTAAATCTAATCCACATTTAACAAGGCTATTAAAGAAAATGTTTAAGCTGCCAGAATTTAACTGATTAAAATATTTAATAAATCTAG
>VZRH01008176.1:0-60504 GCA_013397555.1 Urocynchramus pylzowi
TGTGAATGTGCAGGTGATTAACAAAAGAGGCCAATGTTGAGGGGAATCAATCAGCTGATTGATTTAATGTGCCTTAAGGGAGGAATAGGCACTCTGGCAACTCACTGAAAATTCAGGAAAACAGAGCCTTAATTCAGGTTTATGCCATATTCTGAATATTGGCCCATACTCAGCCTGACCCCAAAGCAGCTGGAAGTCCATACCTGAATTAAGGTTTGGAATCAATATTGGGCAACACAGCAGTGATCCCAGGATCTTTGTATACTGCATCTTTATCCCATTGTCCTCTACACTCGAACCATGACATATGGCCTAACCAGGAGGGAAAACACTTCTTTGAGCTTAATGGGCAGCAAATGGAGGGATGATTCCTTGGGATGTGGGAAGTAGTGTCCCTGCTGCTACTAAGCAATGGCACCCATGGACTGGAGCTCAGTTTGTTTCCTTCACTTTTGTAAAATGGAAATAAATATCACAGTATAAAATGTTAAGCTTACCTCTGCAATAACTTCTTGTTTAAACTGTGGCATATTGTGCACAAAGACACAGGATCCACAGATCCATGTTGCAAAAAGACTGCTCCAAGCTGCTTTTACCCAGCCAGTATCAGAGGTATTCCACATTATATCTGAAGGAGTCAAGTTCAACCAATACCTGATGAAAAAGCAGAGATGAAAGAAATGCTGCAAAGAATGTGAGAGACTCAGGCCCAGGTCACAGCAGGAGGCTTCAATTAGAAGATGTGGTGTCAGCAAGTGTGGTTCTGTAGAAAGTTTGAGAGAGTTGAAGAATCTTAAATATTCCCTGATTTCCCTTCCTTCCCTCCTGCTTAATATTTCAAGCATTTATTTTTCTTGTGTGCAGTGCAAAACATCTTTGTCTTGAGTTGCAGAATCTGGATCTAGAGCAGAACCCAAACAGATCATCTGGAATAGGCTTTCCCTACCTGGTGCAGTTGAGACATCAGCTAAGTCACAGCTCATTTCTCCAGGAAGCTAACCAAGTTACTTCTCTGGACCCTTGTTCACCAGCTTCCAACTCAGAATGCTTTGGGAAAGGTATCCTTTAACTTTCAAGGTGAGGAAGATGCAAGATCCGACAGTCGTGAAATGAGTGCATTTACTGGAATGTTATGGCCTCATGTTCAGTTTAATGCTGATCACAGCACTTAATCAGGACCCTGGGAGGAACTGTAAGGTAGTTAATACCTGCCACTGACTGCAAATCCAATGCCGTAACTGCTGTGGGACTGCACCACCATTTTTGGGAAGCCTGTAGTTCCACTGGTAAAATAGATCAGCATTGGGTCTTGACTCCTTGTCTTGACACATTTATGATCAGCAGATGCAACCCTTCAGAAGAAATGATATATTCCCGTCATACTGGAAGTCATACTCAAGAAATTAGTATTCCAAGAGCTGGATACTCACGCAAGGAGTTCTTTGAGGTTCAGCCACCCATCCCTGCTCCCTTGGCCTACAAGGAGTTTACTTTTCAGGAACTGGCTGCCAGGCAGGACAGATTCCACTGCAGGTGCCAGCGTGTCATCGGTAACAATGCACTTGGCCTTTGAAGCCTGGAGTCGGTATGAGATGTCTTTGGCTGTTAATTGGGATGTTCCTGGCATAAAGACAATTCCTGGAAAAAAGCAAGAAGCAATTGAGAAAACTCAGCATTTCCCAAAAATACTTGATTATGTTTCTCTGTTGATGCTGATTTTATCCATCATGTATGTTTATCAGTTTAAAAGCAGAGCAAAATAGATATATTGAATTATTAATGACACTAATTATATAAGTTCTTCCACTATAAATTCAGCTCTCTGCCAATGTATGCGGTCAAGTCTGGTCTTCAGTTGCAGCCATTCAGCCCTCACTGGCTTCACCAGGATGATGCCATTTGACTGGACCATGTCTGGCCCTGTGCTTCCTGTGAGGCTGCTGCCAATTCTCCTTCTAGGCAAAAGATCAGTTGTAGAGGTCACAACAGAATATTCCTGTTTGCATTTTCTTCACCCCAATCTAATACATGGCTTGTAGGCTCTATTTGCATTGTCTGCACCCAACAAGTCAGTGAGTCACTCACCTGCTCGCATGCAGGCCACATTCAGGAGCCACCACTCAGGAACACGAGGCAGAACTGCTACAACTCTGTCTCCTCTCTGCAAACCACAGGCCTCAGAAAGGACATTGGCTGCCTTCCTGGACAGAGAGCCCAGCTCCTCAAAGCTCCACTTCACCTCCTCTCCCTTATCATTGACCCACCAAAAAGCTGGATTTGCTGGTTTTCTTCCATCCTACAACACATGAGAAGACATTAAAATAAGAAAAGCCTTAAAAGGCTTCACTTCAGTATAAATCATCTTTGGCAACTACTCTCTTGGAGTGATACCCATCTTTCTGACAAACAAAATTAAATGGTGGCAGTACTATCCAGTACACATTAATAAAATTGTATCATTTGATATTTGTTCCACCATGTCCTGGTTTTGACTGGGATAGAGTAAGCACTGCTTAGCAACAACTAAGTCAAGGACTTTCCAGTTTTTCACACTCTGCCAACAACTTGCTGCATGAAAAGCTGGGAGAGATCACAGACAGGACAGCTGACCTGAACTGTCTAAAGGGATATTCCAACCACAGGAGGTCCTGCTCAGTTTATACCCTGGTGGGAAATTGGTTGAGATGTGCCAATCACTGTTTGAGGGAAGGCCAGGTGTCAATCAGTGGGCAGTGGACAGTTGTCTTGTGCATCATTCATCTTGTCTGGGTTTTGTTTGTTCCTCTCTCTTTTTTTGTTATCATCTCCCTTTTCATCACTACTATTTCTCCTAATACTTCTACAATCATGATAATTAATATTAATATTCTTTTTATTACTATATTTTTTTCAGTTCTTAAACTGTTTGTTCCTCAACCCATAGGTTTTACCTTCTTTTTCTCCTGATTTTCCTCCCTGTCCCACTGGATGTGTGTGTATGTGTGTGTGTGAGATCCAGGGGCTCTGTGGTTCTTAGCTGACAGCTGGGGTTAAACTACAATTCAAGGTCTATAAAATAAAAGACAAATACTACCTTTTCCAGTTGTGCCCACTCATCTAAGACATCACTTGCAAAGTTGAAATATTCTGGCAGTTCCTTTTTACCCTGGTTTATAGATTCATAATGAGAAATAATCTGAAATGTAAGAAGCCTGTTGTTTCCATGGAATTTTCTGGAAGGTGACCGGAGAATCCACAAACATTGAGGAATCCAGGATTTAATAAATGCTCTCATAATAAATGATGTTTTATCAGATGGTGATGGGAAGGAATCAGGTGTACACCTAAGGAATCAGTCACCTGGAATGAAAGGAAATACATTTAAAACCAGACAGTTATTCCATGCTGTCTAGTTTCTGATGCTAGATGAATTAATGCAAACCAGCTTGAATAAATAGGTTTGAATAAATAGGTTGTTTGAACACATCCATGTTTTCCCTATTATTTTATGTTCCTCCTTTTCTTGTAAAGGGATTGTGCACTGCTTTTCATTAGAATATTTGTCCTTTACTTTGTCAGCTGATTAATTACTCTCATATCTCATCTCTAAAATTTCACTTGCCAGTCGTTTTCTCAATATCTGTGTCTGGATTCCTGTAAACTTTATGTTACTTTGCCTGCTTACAGAAATAAAATACCACTACTTTTGAAGTGTTTTAGGAGACTATCACCTTGGCTTAAAACTGTCTCTGTAATTATGTTATGCCTTAAACCTGCACTAGATGGCGAGTCACACTGAATTTATGCACCAATAAAACTGATGAATCTCTGATTTATTTTCTTATGGTTCTGTTTTCTTTGCGGGCATGGAATAAACACAAAATAGACAGTAGGTGAGCAAAGGTGAAGTGCCAAAGACTTCCATTTGCTTTACACTTCAGCTGAGTGTGCAGCTTGGGAAAAGATACATGTTGTAAAATAAACTTGCAAAGGAAGTGCCAGCATTTTCAGTTTCTCCTAGTCTTTCCTACACAACATACATGTGGAAGAGACAGCATGGATAATGCCACAGGTATTTAAAGCCCAACCCTGAAAGTCAAGAAAACTGGATTTTCACTCACAGATGCTGAATCATCAGATAAACTTGTTTTGAGTGTAATGAAGTCATTAAGGATGTACCCATATATCTTAGGGATTTTTTCCCAAATTCATAGAAATCAGCTTTGCATTTAAACTTTTTTGTGCCATGATTTGTTGTCCTTATTTAACAGCCAGCAGTACATACCTGTCTCCCTGGGATTCTCTGCAGTTACTTTCACCTTTGCATTATTTATTGCAAGCATAGGTGTAGCATGAGCTTCCAGTGTTCAATGCCAATAAATAACAGTAACTGGCATCACTCTGAAACCACTGTATTTGTGAGGCAAACAAGAGAAATTGAGACAGAAGGTGCACATCAGGCACATCTCCATGGCTTTTGACCACATATTTGACAGGGTGTGAGTGGTAACTAAGTGGAAGGCTCTAGAATATTATTGATCCTGGATCCAGTGTTTCCTGCTGACTGGACTGTGACTTCTGCAGAGGGCAGATTATCCATAGCTCACAAACTACAAAGCACAAAAAGGAAGCCAAAGCTAGCTTGCACTGGTGAAGAAATGCACAGAATGTGACCTTATCTGCTCTATGTCTAAAAGAAAACATTGTTTTCCACCAGTTCACTTCCACTAAATCTCACTCTTTTCCTTATTGCAAACCTGTCCTGGCAGGATGAACTGTTGTATGATCCTCCTTTTTCTGCAGTTTCCTTTCAGGAAATAGAGGTTAGAAACCCTCCCCATGATGGAGCCTATTTCCTGGTAAGAGGTTTCCAGGAGGGATTTAAGTTGATGTCTATTTGTTATAGTGGCAGACAGGGGAAAACCAGCTCTCTCAGCAAATAGTTTTGTCATCCTACCTTTGTTCTGGGAGCCTTAGGCTGTGTTCTGAGCTTAAACACTACCTGCCCAGCTCAAAAAGGCCTTGTTAGTTTTAACCTGAAATTCTGAAAGATGCTTTTTAAGCTTACTAGTATGTTGCTTGAAAGACATCTTTGAAAAGGAGCTTGTTATGAAGAGAAAGAGACACAAAGTCAAATGGGAGACTCTTATCTTTCTGCTTCTTTTTCTCCTTTAGTACCTGATAGCTGAATCTGTATTTATGTGTGATCTTATCTTGCAAGCAGCCTGAATACACAGCTCCTGATTTCATTAGGCACGCTCTACAAGTACTAATGGAACACATCTCAAGGTGCATTACAATGCAAAGATTTTGAGACTGATAGAAAAGAGTTTGCTGGGAGCCCAGCCCCACTCACAGCAGGCATGAAAACAGAATAAATTGAAGCAATATGCCCCCCAGGATCCTTCACCCACAGAAAATGGAGGCTACCACATCAACCCCCATTATGAACATTCCTTCTTTTTAGTAGTGCCCTCCTGGATAAAAAGTCTGCTAAAGGCATAAGGTGCAAAGAATCACTTGCTACTCCTCAAGAAGAAGAAAAAAAGAGTAATTACTGAAGGAATTTCGTCTTGATTCTACTAATCCAGACCCACCTGTTGTCAAGTCAGCTCTGTCCTTTGTGCCACTGAAATACTCTGTCCTTTGTGCCTGGTCTCCTCTACCAGCTACAGCTTTGGGGGTAAAGTTCACAAATTTCATCAGAGTTTAAGGGTCAAAGATGTTTCTGCTACAACTACGGTCTGGCAGGTGTTTACAGAAATAATAATTCCATAGTAAATTGAAGGAATTCCACAATCTCAATATTTCTGTAAGATTTTTTTTTTTTAAATGTTCTGAAAGGACTGTCTAGGGAGGCCGCACAGTTCACATGCACAGCTGATAGCTATCCTAGGGATGAATTGTTACATTTAGCCCCCCTTGTTTATTGTACATTAAACTGTGTTACCACTGAAAACCAATGGCAAAATCTTCTGGTTTAACCCAAAAAATAGTATCATACTTGAGCTGTAACTTGGCACTTAAGTACAGAGTGGAGCCTCACAGACAAGACATTGAAGAGTTACAGACATTAAAATTACCTGTGCAAAGAAATGAGAGTTTTTCCTTGACTTCAGCACACTCTCAGTCAGATCTACGATTAGTAGATTCATAAGTTCAAGAGACAAGCAAAAATTAGGCAGAGGAGCAGCCCTCAAATACTGTCCCAGGTACCTGACCTGCTGCTTGGTCTGAAGCCTTGACAAGAGAAGGGTGTCTAATTACACCAGCACACTTGGAATGCACTGGTGCTTCTGTAGGCAAGTGTTACCTCCTGTGCTCTGTCACCTTTTCTCTGGGTTGTTTATTTTCAGAAACAGTAAACCAAACTTCCTCATACTTCTTCCCAACTTCTCCATCCCCTGCAACTACTTCTAAAGATGGGGTAGTACTTAACTAATTTAATCTTCCCATGGAAAGGTGCAGTTGGCTCCACTGGTGGTAGACTAATCAACCTTATCAGCCTCTTGGTTTGGCTGATACAGCTGCAGACATTTGAGTGGCAAACCCTACTGCTTAATGCTATTTTGCTTCTTTCTTTCTCAGTATCTGGATAAAGGCAGGACAAGATGAAGACACATCCATTTTTCTTTCTTCTATTGTTGTTTCTCACAGGCTTCCTGGCAGCAGACAGCATAAGCCCAAATGAAGCTAAGCTAAAGAAAACCAAGCTCCCCAAAATAAAGAAGGAGAATCATGTTCTCTTGCTGAAAAAGAATAATTTTGACAGAGCATTGAAGGAAACCAAATACCTCCTGGTGAAGTTCTGTGAGTATCAATTTCCCCTCCCTTACCCTGGTGTCTCTGCAGAGAATGACTGATGTTGGGGCACTCAAGAATGCTTGTTTTACCATTGCTTTGTCCCCTTGTAGTCCTTGTTTGTTTTGGTTTCCTCTATGTATCTATTTCTGATCATAACTACAGTAATTTATTCTTTTTTTGGGGTGGTTAAATACCAGTCTGCTACATAAGACAGTGCTGAGTTGGCATTTTTGCTTCCACTGCCTAATTTTGCAAGTGTGTGTTTCACAGAAGTGATGGGTAAAACGTATTAAAAAAAAAAAAAAAAACAACCAACCAAACAAAAGTTAATCAGAGAGTACTTTTCTCCCTCTTACATTTTCATCAGCACTTTGTATGAGATTTTTTGGATGGCATGTCTCCTCTGCGAGCATTTGGGTTTCAGGGATTGTCTTTTTACAATATTTTGGTATCTGTAGTTACACTATATTGTTCTTTTTCCCTGAAAGGAGCACTTGATTAGGTAGAGGCAGGTTTGTGGTCCTTCTTTTAGGTTCATGTTCATTCCTCCTGGGCACAAAACTGGTAGGGTTTTGAATAACTAACTTTGTTATAAGGTCTGGCCATCAAGAACATCACAAAGGCAAAACTAAGAGGCAGATCCTTGTGATGTTACCAATCTAAAAGTTCAGATGCTGCATAATTTCCCGTGCCCCAAACAGGGATCTGCACTGGCCAGCAGCTTGCTGAAACCCTTTGATCAGCATAAGGCAGGGAAATCTTTGTCTCTGTTGCTTGAGCTTGACCTTGCTCGGCTGAGCCAAACTCCCTGAGCTCAGTGCACACGTCCCCTTAGCTTTAAATTACACAAACACTTGCAAACCAGACCCCCTTTGGAAGCAGGTGCCAGACACAGGCATAAGCTGAACCTCCAAACTGTTTGATATTTGGAAGGGATATTCAAAATTAAGGCAATATCCTAATTTTGCAGAAGTGCATCTAATTTGGTCTTTTGTGTCACTACCAAATGTGGATTTTACTGCAGCTAAAAGGAAGAATAGAATAGAATAGAATAGAATAGAATAGAATAGAATAGAATAGAATAGAATGGCATTAACAACATAGATAAAATTAAGTATTTAATATTAATATGAATATATAATATATACAGTATAATATTATAGCAATAAACAATAAAACTAATAATAACATAAATAAAGAATATAATGAAGATAATGAAGACAATAAAGATGATAATAATAGTACTAGTGATGTCATGTAGGTCAGCCTGAAATGAAATCACTTGTATTTCCAACAACAAAATCTAAAATACACTAACAGACTCAGGAAACTAAAAATATATTTGGATCATACCGAACATTTCATTAATCCTGAAACAAGGTTATAAAACTTCCAGTATTTTTAATCTTTCAGAATAATCACATTAGAAAATTATTTAAAGCATAGTGTTTAAAATTTTTAGATACTTCTGAAAGTGTTGAAATTTAGGAAGATTTTGCTTACTAATTGGGGAGGATTTAAAGCTACTTGCCAAATTGAATCTGCAGTTATGGACTGTTTTATTTCTCTGAAGATGCATAATTTTGGTGAAAAAATAATTTATCAGAAAAACCTTACTCATTCTGTATTCTCACCTTTGCAAGAGCTGTTTCAAAGCACAGGATCTAAGTGACCAGGTCAGAGTGGAGTTTGTAAACAAACTTTCTTAGTACTGGCAGAGATTATCAACAGGGAGATATTGCAACACACTTCAGGATTGCAACCAAGCATGAGCGGAAAACAGACACGAAAAAATTCATAAAGGGACAGGAGATGGAGAAGAAATTGTTCAAACACAGCAGCCCAGGGACTTGGGCACTCCAAGGATGTGGGGGATCTAAACAAGGCTTCCTTGTCCCTTCTTCAGAGCAGTCTTGGACCTCTCTGATATCCCACCACCCTCACACCTGGCTTCTTCAGAAAGGAAGGACAAACAGATTCTTCCATTCCCCATCACATCTTCCAAAACACAGAGATGAAGCTCTGCTCCCCAAACACACCTTGCTCCAGTGATCCTCATCACTCTCTGGCTGGGATCAAAGGCCAACATGTCAATCTAAAGCCTTACTTAAAATTCATGGATTGCCATACCCCCACAGCCATAAAGGCATCCACAGTCCCTGTAAAGAATTATGGAATCCCTCCCAGGAGTCATGAGCTCCACAGCACTGATCCATTATCTGGAAATCACTGGCCTCAATCTCTATAGCTCCCTTTGGAGACAAGCCACTCAACAGCCTCTGGGGCAGTGAAAAACTATCCTGCAGTGAGGCACTGCCCTGGGGTGCAGGAAACCTGACTCCACAATGCTGAATGAGCTGATTCATTTGCTGTAATAATTTCATTGCCACAGCACAAGGAAACTAAAGATGAGACCCGCACAGAAAAGCCATAATGCCATAATCTTTTATATCCTACTTCTAAAAAGTCTATATAAATAAACAACCTGTGTTAACAAGGAATTATTATGGAAATCTAGACAATGTGAGAAAAAACAATGTTGCCCAGATCACCCAGGAAATCTGTGAGGCTGCCAGGAATTAGCTTCAGAAATCCAGAATGAACGTGAGACCTGAGATCTTTTTCTTCCTGTCTCATTAGTGATCACAGAGACAGAGAGAGTGGGTGAGAGAGGCTTCCCAGAAGATGGGATTTCTTCTGGTGCTGTACCAACACCAGAAAAGTTTGAGTTACAAACTTTCATTCAAGACTGTGCCTTAGATCACCTACCAATTATAAGAAAACCTTTCCCTGTTGCATAATGTTATTTACTTACCAGTCCCACAGTATTTGTCAGGTGAGGTCTGCTTTGACGTTTTCTACCCAGTTACGCCCAAGCCTCTGTGATACCTATCAGTTCCACTCTGACAGTGTCCCAGGTCTGCCTTCCTTCAGGAAGGGTTACTATAAATACATGCTGACTTTCAGCCAGGCAGTGTACGGATCCCTCTGGAGCTGGGCAAAGTTCACAGGGCAAGTACTCAGTGTGAGAGCAAAGCATTGACCCAGAAACCAGCACTCTTCCTTTCTCATCCCAGCTGTTCTGTGCAACAAGACATGCCGCCTGAAAACAATGCAAGCATCACCCAGCAATGTGTGAGTCCTGCCCAGCAGCTCATCTCAGCACTCAATTGAAAGTGCTCTTCTGCTGCAGGCTGTGGCATTTCCCAATCCATGTTAAACTGATCTAAATTCCACACAAATGCTTTTGAGCACAGAGAATTCAGAGCACTTGTCAACAGCAGAAGGTAGACCTTAGATCAGTGCTGCCTGCATGGAAGAGTTTTAGTGTTTACACTACACACTGCCTGAATATAAGTCTCTCTGTTGACTTTCACTGCAGAGAAAAGCAAATAAGCACCATAAAAAGTCTCAATCACTCTAACAAATATGCCTATCACAGAGAGAATAAAGTGTGTACACTTACTAAAAGCAGAGCCTTCAGAGCACATGCTAACATCATTTCCTCCAACTTATCAGAAGAATTCATGGAAAGATTGATTCCACCGGTTTCTGAGAATGCCTGCTGCTGTTCTTTCCAGTGAAAAGTTTTCAGACCCCAGATAAACATGGGGCAATCTAAAGACAAGCACACAAGTGGTGCAGACATTGTGCTGCTGCTTTGTGTGCTAAGCACGCTCTCATTTATGAGAAGGTGATGTTTACCTTTTCTAGCAGAACATTTGTACATCTAGTGAGGCACTGGGTCAGCCACAGTATTCCTGCAACCTGTGACTGAGATAATGACATTTAGCAGGCAAGATGAGGATTACTCTTGAAGACAGACATCTCATTTTTAAGGCACAAAAGCTTATGAAGGTGATGTTATTAAGAAGAAATTGCAGTTACCTGCAGCAGATTTACTTACTAGCATGGTTCCCTCATGTAGGTGTCTCACACACACGCTTATTTTAGAGAATGTTTACAATAATCCAAACTTAGAATAAACCCTGATGTTTACATAGAAGGAAATCTCAAATGAACTGCAAACCTCAGTTAAGAAGTAGAGAGATCAGCACAGGAGGTTATGGCTGTATCTCACTCTGGAAGAGAAGGGGAGAATTCAAGGTCACACAAGCAAGCTTACAACTGCAGCAAGATTAACATCCTTCTACTCTGATATATTAAACATTAATCTATCCTTCATCTTAAGACTCTTCTACAGAGAAATTTATATATCTGTTGTGCAACTGTAAAAGCAGTCTGCACAGATGAGAAATGGGACTGCTGAAATGGTTTTGTGACCATGTCAGAAACTAACAGCCGGGAAATGAGTATCTGGCAGGACAACAGGCACATTCACAATGACTAAACCATCAGCAGCAATTCCTAAACCATCAATTGAGACAGAATAATGAGATTGGAGGCCATCAGCAATTAGCTAAAGCAAAATTAACTCATTGTGCTTCTATGTACACCCACTTCAAGAATTCTTTAGGGTCATTAAACACATTCATGGGTCAGCAAAATATTTATCTGTCCACATTGCAATATATTTTAGCTTAGTAAACTGTACCACGAAAAAGAAGTTGAAGCTTACTCAGGTTGTTGATGTACTGAAGAGGTAAGAGTCAAAATACAGGATTTATGGTTCTCTTCCCACTTTTAATTTTCAAACCCTTGATTTATCCTTGTTTTTATTTACAACCCAGCTAAAACTACTGATAATGGAAACATTCTCCCATGTTAGTATGATGCTGTTCTTGAACTGACAGCCTTTGAAGGGCCTCTTGCTTCTGGCAGCTGTGGCACGGCACACTGGTTTACACAGGTGTCCTGCCACCCACACTGCCTTCCCTGCTGACCTTGTCACCAGCTCTGGTGCCTTTTATCTGTGTCTGCTCTTGTTCCCTGCTGATGCTTCTCGAGTTTGGAGCCTGTGATGCCACATTAGCCCCAGCAGCTGCTTCCTTATCCTGCGGCCTGAAGTGATCAGTGTCAATAAAAATCTAAACCAGAGGAAGTGAAACAAAACTCAAGAAAAGGCTCCAGATAAAAGGAATGATGATTTCCTGCACCACTCAAACGACTTGAAAGATAAAGCACCTGGGAGGCAAACAGAGAATGAGTGGAATGAAAAGGAATTGATGGAGAGCTGAAGAGGAGTCTAATCACTCAGGAAAGCAGGGGAAAGGTGCATGATGGATGTTTCCACATGATTTCTGGATAGTCAAGGAAACAGTTTTTGTCTGTCTGTTCAGTCACTGAACTTGTGTCTCACAGTTAGCAGGTTAATGGTACTTAAAGTTCTGTCTCTGACTGCTGGAGTCATGCACTTCTCCCAGCTGTAGCACAGAGCTACTAACTCTACCAACTCTCATTATCGAAGCATGCTACTTACATTCCTAGTTAGCTGCAAGTCTGACTACTCAGGTCATTCAGTGATAAGAGATCATTCCTAAAATACCTGTTTGGAATTAAAATATTTCAGAGAAAAATGGATCCTACACCCTCTTCCCCTCAGACAATCTACGTAAATGTCTAGTATCTAAGCTTAATATTTCATTTATGTTTGTGAAACTTCAGCTTCTGTTTCTGGAGTTCACCAGCAGTTTCTTCTGCCCCTTCTTATTTCACTGTGCAAAAAGCATTTCAGCTTCCACTTTCCCAACTGTGGAAAAATAGCTGTGCAACTGTAGGTTACTAGGAAAAAAATTCATTACACTGAAATTGCCTCTGGTGCAAAACACTGACTTAAAATTAGCTGAAAGCTGCTGGATCCTGGTTTGCTAAGGGGTTTCCTGCTCCTTACTCCAGCTACACTCTCCAGAGCCACCCAGCCTTCCTCTTGGAAAGCCCAGTAACTGTTCTGGGCTAGCCCTGCCACCTGCAGTCACTGGGTATCAGCACTCTCAAATTACATTGCAAGTACTCCATGTCTTATTGAAGAGTCCACCTTTGCAAACGTTTTCAGCAAAAATATTTCATAAAGGCTCAACACTCAGTGTCCCTAGAAGCAGCATATTTTTATAGGGTAGACATGCAATTTCTTACATTGACAGGTCAGAATTACAGGTTTTCTGCTGTTGCCTCTAGAGCATATTGAGGTACAACTGGAGATACTTTTCCCCCCTATTTTTTTGGTGCTAGGAGATAACACATTACAATCCTCTTGAGGGAAAGGTTCATAATACCATTTTAATCAATTGGAAATATGAAATTAAAGTTTGGGTAAAATTTCTTTGAAAAATCATAATAAGCTTATTTGATAAAACACTAATTTTACAGGCAATTAGAACACAATTTGGGTTTGGACTGTTGTCTTCAGGCTCATTTACTTTATTTAGAGAAGTGCCTTCTCTTCATCACATGGTATCTGGGTATCCCCTGAGCAGACTCTAAGTTTTTTTCTACTGACAGGAACCCTTTGGTATATTAGCAGCTGGAGCGGCTCTTCCAGTGAGCTTCTGACAAGATGGGTCAGTCTGTATGACTGGATGTGGAAGGGCCTAGCACTATCACTTCAATATTTTGAGAAAATAGCATTATTTGATGCTAATCTTCACATTTGCTGCAGCAGTAAGGTGGAAGAAAATGATTGATGGCTGGGATTCAGAGCAAGGATAATGATGAATAATGCAAGGAATGTAACTCAGCACGGAGTTAGAATATGGATTTATCTTTCATGTATTAGAACTCTTACAGAAATGTCCATTTACTTTTTGGTTATAACCACGTTGGGCAATGTCTTCACCAGGTATGCTCTAGAGAAGTGTGTCTGCTATTTTGTGAAAGAACAAAAGACAATTGTTTTGTTACATTTATGCTTTGGTGTATTTGTGTGTGTGCTTGTGCATTTATATATCTGAACGTGTGTATACACAAAACCACCAATATATACACAAAAGAACAAACACAATTTTATGAAACCAAATTTAACTGCATATTCTTCATCTCTTCCTATTTGCAAAGCATATTGAAGAAACAAAAAAATTTATGTGCATAATCTAAAGAAAAAAGTTTTGTTCTTTGTGATAAAAGACATTTAACAAGACAGAGTATCTCAATTTCAATCAAAATTTGGGTTTTTTTCAACCCAAGTTGCAAAAATATTAAGCTCCATGCCTTTGTCTCTTACTTGTCTTTGAATGCATGCCTGGTTTCCTTCTCTTGTCCTTTTTTCCTGTTAATATAACTTTACAGCTCCAGAGCCCAGCCTAGGCTGGCCCCTCTCCTTCCACCAAACACACAGCTGCCATTTGAGCTGGAGAAGGGCTGGCACACAGGACAGTATGAGGAATACACTGCCAGCCTTTCAAACACCACACTCTGCTCCTCTCTTTCTCTCCTCCATATCTCATCTGGAAAAGTCCTTTCTGCATTACAAGTTTGCCTCAGTGAAGTGCTTACAAAAATGGGATCAAAGAGTCCTAATGTGAGCAATATTTAACTCTATCCTTCACCTCTCTTAAACTCATATCCAGCATAGTCAGGCAAAATACTTTTTAATTGCTCCACATAGTTTCTCAACAGAAGAATTTTGAAATGTTGCTGGTTGTTCATCATGATTGGTTCAAGGACATATGGAGTGGTGAAAAACCAGCATCAATATAAAGAAGTAAATATAATCCCTCATTTATTTCTGAGTCATTGAAGACCTTATTCAAACCCTCCAGCTACCACTTGACACAACAACCTCCACTAGAAAGCTTCACACTGTGGCTTATGTAACCCATTTGCTTTTGATTGGCCTTTTCCAGATGTTACTTTATCTCAGTCTTCTCAGAATTTATCTGAAGAATTTGCTGAGGCTGCACGACAGCTTAAAAAAGAAGCTCCAAGAATCCAGTTTGGCAAAATTGATGTGACACACCACCATGACTTGAGAAAAGAATTTAATGTTCAAGCCTTTCCTACTGTGAAATTTTTTGTGAATGGTAGCAGGGAAGATCCCATCGACTGCAAAGGTAAACTGTCTCATGCACTGATAAGATAATGATATGTAATGACAGGATGTACCTATCTATTACCCTGCTGAGAAGAAAAATATAGATGCTCAGATAAAAAATACACAAGGTGGGAAGCTGGTTTTGCCCATGGTGTTAAATATGCAATTGCCTCTGTACCAATACAGGAACTTGAATCTGAATTCATCTTCCAAGGGCATAACTGAGTATCTTCTCTATATTAAGTTCACACAGTCAAATTAATTAATGGTGTTATTCCACTGAGTACAGAATTGCCCCAACAAGACAACTTACTCCCAGTTATTACAATAAACATTTATGAGTTATGCCAAATAATAATTGGGTCCCCAAACTGCTCCATTACTCTTGTGGTCCACTGCAATTCCCATGGGCAGTGTGCCTACAGAAACAGGCTGGAGCAACACTACATCTAACAAAGAATTGGGAATTCACAGGGTCCTTAACATACAGGTCCACTTCCTAAGCTAAGGAAAATAGTTTTGCCATTTAGCCATCCAAGGGAGCTCATATGCGGCTTAGAATAAAACATGGAATAATTTGAAGTATTTTACAGAAAGCTATTAAGCAAAGACAACCACAGACTTGAGCAATCACAGAAATCTAGGTCTTATTAAACATTTTTGTTCACTTACAGTACATACAAGAAAGATTTGTTTTTCATAAAATGATGAACTTTTACAGAGGTGGTAAAAATTGCATGACTTGGCCAAGCATCTGTTGGTTTACTCTGATCATATATGGATGAGTCACAAGTTTAATACAACAAACAAAAAAAGGAACCCAAAGTTTGCCTCCTGAACTTGTACACAACCTAGTGCTAAGATATCTTTAACTGCTGAGCCCCCTGTGGCTCCTGCTGAAACCTGATCTTCAGTATTTTTAGCAACTTGCTCCTCCTTGTTATTGAATTTCTTACCAAGTTCCCACCACCTAGACTTGTGCAAACAGCAGCCTCTGCACAAATGCCACTGAAAGCGTGATGTGCCATACTGAACTTTTATTAGAGGTGCTGATGCCTGAAAGCAAAAGCCCCCACCTTCAGTCTCTGATTAAATCTACAACATTGACAAGAAAACCTCTCTTAAACTGGTAAACCTGACAGATTTTCTGGTGTGAAACAGTGAGTACAGAGAATTGTAACAACACACACATAGTTGCCCTGCAGCAGAAAGCTGCTATTTCAGGCACACTTTCTAGCAAGATGCAAGAATTAGGAAACTGGCTGCTGCTCTGTGCTTTTTACAAGGCAGACAGCACCAATAGTTTGGAGGACATGTACCACCAACAATGTTTTAAATTACATTTTGTTCACTGGTAAATGCTTATGTGCAACACTGAGTAAAACCTCACGTACCATGTTTGGCTTTTAAACCACTGAGTATTGGCAATTGAAATGTGCAATTGGAATGTCACTGGCCACCCAGTGACTTCTCATACAGGACTTGGTACATACTTTATAGCACAAAAGACACTGCAGACCTTGCTTAAATCAATAAATTAATTAAACTCTTTATAGAAGATGGAATTTTTGAATGGTGTTCCTGGTTATGGCAATCGACATAACATGAAAGCCAAATTCTAGGCTTTGTAAAATCGTCATTTATGACTTGGCCAGTCAGAATTTGGCCAGTACACAGGCTGGTTAAAGGAACTCAATAGAAAGATTAGCCTCACAGAAAATATGTTTAGGGGCTATAGCACTGGCATGAGTGACAAGACCTCAATTCTGCCTTTAGACAGCAGAAGTCAAGCACTGTGTGGCCACTAGATACTGCTCTGCACTTTGTTCTGCAGCCTATACACTCCAGAGCAGATGACTGCCTGCTTCACTGTCTTGGTTTGGAAAGACAGGTGTCTGCTAAGGAAGGCAGAAGCCTCCCCTGAAATGGAGAATGTAAACCCCCTCCCTCCCAATTGCTATAAATTTTAAATTAAGGGGCTCTCAGGCAGAAAATACGGGAGCAGGAATAACAGTTCTTTACTAGGGGAAAAAAACCCCAAAAAACCATAAACAATGCAGTAAATTAAAACAACTCTGACAGAGTCAGAGCACAACCTGACACCCTGTTGATCAGAGTGTTGATAGCAGTCCAATTGGAATTGTGGCTGCAGTCTTCCTAGAGTATCAGGTGTGGTTCTGTTGGAGCCGGGATCCTGTAGAAAAGGTGTAGTCCCAGTCCAATTGGAATTGTGGCTGCAGTCCTCCTGGAGGGTCAGGTGTGGTTCTGTTGGAGCAGGAATCCTGCAGAAAAGGTGTAGTCTTCCTCTGAAGATCCAGTGGAGAGGTAGCTGTTCCTCTGGGAAAATCTAGCGGAGAAAAGCCGTGTTGGTCTTTCCAGACTCTCCAGCTATATCTGGGTAGGAATGCTTGGCTCTTCCCTCTGAAGGAGCATCTCACAATGGGATGCTATAGTTCTTATCAGTCATGCGTTGACATTCAATAGCCTATTATCAGCAGATGTCTCCCCGGAGGGAGGAGTGGTTGTGGAACAGATAAAGAAAATTGCCCACTTAACAGAAGACAACTGCCTTACAGATGGCAAATAGAATACAATTTTCTTGACAATGCAGGACATTCACTTAAAAAAAGAAAATATTTTAAACTAGTTGCAGTGCTGTCTGCTGCAAAATTGTGCTAGTAAAACAGTCTGACTCAATTTTGATCTTGTCAGACTGTCAAAATGCACAGTACCAGGACTTGCATCTCTGATAATCCACTTGTACCATACATATTGACTCTAACACTTAACTTTTTCTTTTTCATGTATGATTTTAATTAACCGTTACTCTGGTCCAACAAGCCTGTCTGTCATACAGAGATGAAAGGGCTAAGATTTTAATGGCCTGAGCCTCAGTTTGTTGCCTCAAGTTCCTCTGAAAACATGATAGATTAAAAATTTAATTTTTAAAGAGACTCAATACTCTAAAACTTCTGAAAGCTTAGAGCAATTTACCAAATAAACAGACTGACTACAACCTTAGTAAAACTGTTAGTAGTAATTTGGAAGCCAAAAGATGGAACAATCCAGAACTAAATGACAACTTTGACACTTCAGATTTGTTTCTTATGTCTAAACTCAAGTGATGCTATGGCTCCACAGAAGAATTTTAACATGTCTCTGTGCCTATCAGATCCCTCCTGTAGCACCAAAGGAACAATTTTGACACCTAATGTAATTGAACAAACAGTTCAATAAAATCTGCAATTGGTTTGATGTCATTCTGGATTAAACCTTAAATCGATAGCATTTTATAGCTTACTGTGATTTTGGGACACATGAAATCTTGCAGGACAGGTTTTCTACCTGTCTGAATTTCCTCATCTCTATTCTCCATGTGTGATTAATCATTTAACTGGACATAAAACCATCTGCAGAGGTCTCAGAAAAAGCTGTACAAATCCACTGTTGGTCTTCTAGAGTCACAACAGTTTAAATGGTGACTAGAACCTGAGGTTGCACTTGGATACCTCAAGCCTTCTTTCAGCTTTGACCTCAGTCCTGAGGAGCCAAAGTCCATTTGTATTCAGCATCCCTCTGCACCTCCACTGCCTCTGTCCTGATAGCACAGAAGTTTCTGCCATTCATTTTGATTTTCATTTTAACACTCTTTTCCTTCCACAGGGGTCAGAAAAGCCTCAACCTTTATTACATGGGTAAAAAGAAGAACAGGACCTAGCACTGTTTTAATCAACTCTACTGATCAGGCTGAAACCATCATAAAAGCTGATGATTTAGCAGTGATTGGCTTCTTTATGGTAATTATCTGGAAAACGCAAGGCTGGTTCTGTTCCAGCTTTGGGATATACTGCTTGCTGTCACCACCAGAGCCCACACATCCCAAAGAACTCACCAGAAAAAATGCAGACCCTCAGTTTTTTCCACATTTGAAAAAAAAAAATGTAACAGTCTCTGTCTATTTTTTCACACTTTTAGGCAAGCAGACGAGGCAGAAATAAGGAAACCTTACACCACAGCACATTCCCTTAAGCAGTACCCAGGCACAGAGACCCTGAGAACTGCTTCTGAGAGCATGGTGCTCCAGCAGTGTTTGCACAGCTCTGGCTGGTTACAGCAGTGTTTCCTGCATCCTCAGAGAAAGAGCTGCCAAACTTTCCCAAATTGGCCTGGTGTGAAGAAGCCTAAATCTGCATAGATAGGAAATCATAAAATATTACCACTGTATATGATTCAGCACATGTGGTCCTTTCTTCAAGCAAATCCTACCAGTTTCCAGAGCAGAATAAGGTTCTTAGCTTTTGGGCTGAACACTAGTGATCAACAGTCAATAGAAATGCTGTCAGAGTGAGTAAAATAGGAACAGCTTTTTTCTGCTTTTTCAGTGTGTCCTTGAGATCTTTAATATCTGGAAATTCAATCAAGGATTTTCTCTAGCTAAAGAGACTTTTATTCTGATATCTCTCTACCCAGTTAAAAGCACAACGTCTGGACTCATACCTGAGTAATACCCCAAATGTGCTGGCTACAGCAGATAGTCCAAGTTCTGTGGATATGAAAAACAGGATTCATTACCAAAATGCCCCATAATAACAAAGATGGTGAGCACATAGAACATAACAGGACAAACTGTGAAAATGCTCAGTGCCCAGAATTTTGCTTTGCAGCAATCCACTTGCAGTCATTTAGGAAGGCAGTTTTCCAATGCTGAGGGAAATTGAGAAGCTCTTTCTATCACAGTGATGCCAGAGAGTTCCCTGAACCACACTGATAGCAGATATTGCCTGCAGATGTGTTTGACTGGACCCTGGTTTTGCTCAGGGCTGAAATGACAATAGATGAGCATGAGCTAGGGCAAGTCAGAAATTTAATGAGTGAAAGCCAAGAAAACAGTGTCCAAGCAAATAAAGAGCTGTATTTGGGCTTCTATTACTCACAGATTGCTCACAAATATGAGTGCTAGGATGTGTTGGAAGGTCTCAGCATATAAATTACTATTCATCTAGCATGAAATAATTGTCTAATTAAATAAAATCTGGAAGTGCTGTTGCCTTTCATCCTGCTTATTTACTTTTAGTTTGAGGGTGGACAGCACAGTGACTATTTGGCAGATGCAGGAGTCAAGGTCCCTGCCTTGAAGAGCACTCAGTCAAAAGCCCTAGGTGTGTCAGTCAGCTCCTCTTGTGAGCAGAGAGCCCTCCTGTAATCCCTTACCTCCTGCCGGCTGTGCAGGGGGAGCAGCTGCTGGCACCATTCCTCTCAGCCCGCAGAAGGCTTTGCAGAGGGTGGCAGTGCCAGGGGAGAGCAGGGAGGATGAGATTGCTGCAGGGAGGACAGAGGGGACCCCACACCATCCCTGCTGACCCAGGCCAACCAACACAAGCTGTGTGACAGCACTCCTAGGATCCCCCCCTTAGAGGTAATCCTGGAAAGCATTAACTACTTTACAATTATACTCAGCTCTTTACTTCACAAGATTTTAGGGGCCTGCTTCACCTGGAGCCCTAATTCCTACACATGTTAGCAGGATGTAGGGCAAAGTCTTAATAAATACTCTTTCTGTGACTAGGAACTTCACAATGACAGTGTGGAAGTTTTCTGTGAGACAGCAAGAGATGTGCCAGAGATGACTTTTGGGATGACAGCCAGTGAGGATGTCTGTGCTAACTACGGCATCCAAAGGAACTCTCTTGTTGTGTTTAAGAAGGTAGGAGTACAAAAGTGTATAAGGTAAGGTGTCGTGACAGCTATGGGCTTTGAAAAGGCAGTTTGGAATTTTTCAGGTTATATGTAAATGTTATGCTTAAGGATCTGGATATAATAGCTTTACTTTGCAATCTGCATTCTAATAAACATCTGCTGCCAAGTTCAGTGAGATTTGTAGACATTCACCTCTTTTCTTGAGTGTTTCTTTTGACCAGGAATTTTTTTCTAGTCCACAACAGAAAAAGTGGCCAACAACAAAACCAAAACTGCAGAGACTAGCAGCAATATTTAGACAAGGAAGTAGTCAGACCAATAATTTCCTGAGCAAGCATATCTCACAGACAGTGTGTATAGATGTAGGAAAAATTTTTCAGTATGTCAGCATTACTGAACAAATTAAAACTGTCAGTTGTACCTTGAATTTTAGCTGTAATCTTGTTCTGCAATCTACCTGTGACATTCATTTTACAAGCTATGGAATTTCAGTTGGTGAGGATCATAAAACTCTTGCTTTTAAAGCCTGTAATTTTGATGCTATAGTTGATAAGGCCACCAACCTCACAAACTTCACTCTGTCCAGGGAAAACCTGTGCATAATGAAGTGCTTGAAGATGGTAGACAGAGCAAACTGGGCCTGACGAGACTAATCAAAACCTTTACTTTGGATTTGGTCTCTGAATATAATATTGAGGTATGTGCATTTCACTTCATTAGCAAAAACTATGGGAGAAAGGCAGAAATCCATGCAGAAAGAGACCTGGGGAGCTACTCTGCACCTTAGGTAGTGAGAATTTTATTTGTTTGTTTGACAAGGCCACTCTTAAACACATCTAGAAATGTCAGCAGAACCAAGCATGAAGCTCTTGGTCTAACCCAGGCCAAATGATGCTTCCCTCTGGCAAGATGTTGTTTCCTAGATGTGTTGGAAGGTCATGATGAGGAGTGGCTGGTGGAACAGTGAGTTCTGAGCATGCAAGGACCTCCCTCCTGTGGAGCCAATAACAAGGCCTAGGCTGCTTCTGCAGCAGCTAAGTGGGGTGGGAAGTTGGAAGGTCAGTCCCTAATCCTGGCTCCAAACATTCCACCCCAATGCAGCCACAGGGAGCTCTGGGCCAAGGCAAGAAGGAAAGAAAGCAGCAATAATTGTTGCTAGTGTAGGTAGGAAAGGAAAGACATGGAAATACCTGCTAGCTTTCAGGACATCCCATTGCCTCTGATTAGAGGATGGCATGAGAAAAAATGTAGTCCTGTGCAGGGAAGGAGATACAAGCTGTTGATGCCACCTAGAAGGGAAGGAAGTGCCCAGCCAGATCTTGCCCCCACAGCTGCTGCAGCTGGGACTCCCTGGGTAACACCACCTTTTACTTTCAGCATTAATTCTTCTGTGTGTGTTATACAGGAGGTCAGACTAGAAGATCACAGATCAGAAGATCAGTCCCTTCTGACTGTAAAAAATCTATTAATAACTATGAGGTTTTCCTGGAACAGAAAAAAAAACCCCTCAGCAACTGCTGATTCTTCTTACTTTATCTGCTTTAAAACAATGAAACAAAAACCAATGGTAATGGAAATGACTGGGAACTGAGTCTTAAAAAGTAAAATTTTCAATAGCTGATCCTAGGGATACTGATATGCTGAGCCTCTGATTCACTGTTCTGCCTACAAAGAGTGGAGCAGATGTTGAGTCTTCTGTTTCCCAGACATCTGTGAAGATTTTTGATGTCCCTGTTGAAAATCACATCCTGCTGTTCACCCCAATGAACTCGGAGACATTCAGTGAGATTTACGAAAACTACCAGTCTGCTGCTGCAGAATTCAGAGGAAAGGTTTGTAACACTGAATCCAGATTTGCAAATAGGAATGCCAAAAGATCAGTGGAAATCTGCTCACCAATATTACTGGTAAAAATACACTGCTGTCAGTCCATCTTCTAATTCTACCATTTAAAAACAGTTTCAGTAACTATTATTTGAATTTGTTAAGGACAAGCTGAAAGATAAACTTTACTTGGAAGTGATTTTTTAAAACACAAAGGCCACAAAGAGGAGCACTAATTTCAGCTGCTCCAAATTAATCCTGTTTCAGATTTTACAAATATAATTTTCTGGGAGCAACTTCCAACCAAAGGTAGTTTTAGCAAAATTCTGGCAATTTCTGGCACTACCAGGAAACACCATGAGGATCTCAGAATATTGCCTAAGAAAAGGCTGGAGCCAGCTACAAAACCTGAGGAATATTGCAAGGTATGTGCATAGCTTTGCCTGCAGCCATCCAAGGATATGTATAGAGACAGTTATAGGCAATATACACAATACACAAGTATTTTGGTTTTCTGTGGTGCTACTCCTGCTCCAGGTGCATGAGACACTGAAGAATAGTAAGTCATCTTGTAGTAAAATATCACATATTGGTAAATACATATGGATTACAGGTGTTTCAGCTCTTCTGTCCTGTTAAGATTTATGAAGAAGTGTAATAAGCACTTTGGGGGGTAATTTAGAAGTGTTACTGAAAGACGTGATAGCAAACCACTATGAAGGGACAGAGGGAAAAGCTTCAGTACTTTTGGCTGCTTTAGAATTTGTTATTAGCTAGGATCAAGGTGGGATAAAGTCCACAGAGCTTCTGGGTTTTGGTCTGACACCAAAAATGATTCTGCACAGTTCCTTGAATTTAAGGTTAGATCCTACCCCACTGCCAAGCTCCACAGTCCATTTCTCCAAAATGGCTAAAACAAAGCTGGAAGGCCCAACCAGATGCATGATTCTCTCTTTATCATCAGATATTGTTTGTTTTGGTGGATACTAATGAAGCAAGGAATGGACGGATTTTTGAGTATTTTCGCATCAGGGACATTGATGTTCCTGCCGTGAGAATCCTAAATCTGACCAGTGACGCCAGGTACAAAATGCCTGCAGATGAGGTGACTATGGAGAACCTGAAGGAATTTTGCCAGAGCTACCTAAAAGGAAAAGCAAAGGTATGTCCTTTACTAGAGAGACAGCTCTCTACTACACCAGCTAAAACATAACATGGCAGAGCAACCCTTTTTAAATTAGAACAGTGTCCTGTTTTGATCACTGGTTTATTAATCTACTGTCACCCTAAAGCATTCCTCTACCATCTACAGCTGTTGACAGAGCATTCCTCTGTATTTGACAACTGAGGTGGACTACAAATCCTCCAATGTAAATCCTGGACTGATCATTTATGCCCAATATTTCAACTGATGCCAGCTGTTTTATTTTAGTGGTTTAAAAACTCCCTATGCCTCTATCTTTCCAATACTATAATGGAGATATTTCCTTTCCTTCGTTGCGGAGAGATGCAAACAATCATTGCAACAGATTTTAAGGTTACAGAAAAAGTCCAGTAAATCAAAAAGAGACAGTTTCAGAGGGGATCAACATTTGGTATTTGTTTAAAGCAAGTTTTGCAAAGTGGATTTTCCCAGGGGGATCATTCCCAGTGGTAAATACAGCATTTGTTGCCATAATGAGGCATCATCACACTCATGTGAATAATACATTAAAACGCTGTGTTTATTCAGTGCTCCTCAGGGTGATTTACAGAGAGAAAAGATAAAGCAGTCAATCTGAGAGCAGGCAGAATTTAAGAAATGTGAGTAGGTAGATCCTGTATTTAGTATCGGAAGGGAGCAGAAGGATGGAAGCAGAGGCGATGTGGCCTGTTTCTCACCAAGATCTGCTTGAGTGGCACAGTCCCACCATGGACAGCTTCCATGGGGCACATGTGCCTTTCTGCTACTGTGCCATGGTGTAAAAGAAGAGAAATTCCCAGCTACTGCACTGTAAATTGTAGAAGTCATGTGGGGACCATGACTGGTGGTGAAGGCGGAGATTTAAGCAGCAATGCATACTTTCTGGTGTGTTTTACATCACGTTTGAAAGCCCATAATACATAAACTGTTCAGTAGTCCAGCTTCTAAACGTTGGGCAACAAGAATTCAAGACAAGGAATACAGCTGTGTTCCAAAGGATCATTTTCAGACAGTCTGCTACAGAGTCTGTATTCAAGAAAGGGACAAGTAGTTCTGAGTACCAACTACCCTGGGGTGTGAGATCCCAGCTCCTGCTGAAGGGAGAGAAGGTGGAACCACAGCTGACCAGGATGTAATGATATAAAAGAGTTATCAGACAGTAACAGAGCACATTAGGTAATGTCCCATCAGTCTCATATTAACTTGAGTTAGAGTACAGTTTCTCAATGTTCCCTTCACTTTCACAACAATGTTTCTTTTTCTCCTCAGCAACATCTCTCTAGTGAAGAAGTTCCACAAGACTGGGACAAGATGCCTGTCAAAGTGCTTGTTGGGAAGAATTTCAACAGTATCATCTTCAATAAGACCATGACTGTATTTGTTATGTTTTGTAAGTGTTGTCATTGAATTCAGATTTTAAGCTGCTATAACGTGATCAATTATCACGTTAAGGAAAAAATGACAGCTCATGCTTATATATACCAAACTAATATTTTCACTTTACAGAATCTGAGCTCAATTAATTTTTAGTGTTTCTGGAAAGAATTTAAACAAAATTTGTGTTGCATCTATGGAATTGCTGTGATACCTTTACTGACTTAGTGTTGCACTGAGTAGCACTGGATCTGTTCAGTAAATATTTGTCAAGGCCATATGAAATCTCTGTGTTGAAAGACAACAGGATACTGGAACATTGTGGTGAATGTGAGAAGCGTGTTGCACA
This sequence comes from Urocynchramus pylzowi, assembly GCA_013397555.1. NCBI lineage: Eukaryota > Metazoa > Chordata > Aves > Passeriformes > Fringillidae > Urocynchramus > Urocynchramus pylzowi. The sequence continues at coordinate 25,138 of VZRH01008176.1, forward strand.
GCATGAGTCAGGCTGTCTTCCAAGGGTAGAGGGAGAGTTAAGTGAGATTGTCTGGTTATAATGCTCTAGGATTAAATCCCAGATAGGAATTGTGGTTTAAGAAATAGTAATTCTTTTTTCCCTCCTCTGTCTGCAAGGGATGTGGCTTCCTTACATGACTCTTTCCAGCAAGAAACCTCTGCTCTATCCTTGTACCAGCCATCAGGGATTAGTTTGTGCCTTAGTTACTTCAGTAAAGCAAATCATGCAGCATTAACAGAAGTATAGACATCTAGTTGTACTGCCCTGAATTCCAGGAATTCCTAAAGGTAGTACATTCCTGCTACCCTCCTTGCTGGCTGCAGCTGTGTCACTCACAGTGACACAAGTAATTTTTTAATTTCAAGTAATTTTTACATTTCAGTATCATGAACAAACTGAATGATCTAAGCAAGAATTGAACCAAGTCTTCTGGAAAAGAAAGGCAGGGAATGTACTGTATTCAGTCAAGTGCTCCTGAAATTGTAATTCTATATGAACCAAGTGTAAGCATTGTTCTTCCAACTGAGGGACTGCAACTGCATTGTAAGCTTTTTAAAGGGACACTGGGCTCTCAGCAGTTTGCTTTTCTGGTGACCTGCATCAGTGCAGTGCTGAGTCAAAACAGCACCATGACTCAAACTCCTCTTTCTAGAGTCAACATAGCATGGTTTATGAGCACAGTTAATTTTAGTATGCAGGAAGTATTTTGTAGTTCTGACAAGTATTTCAACACAGGAATGATGCAAGACTTAATGTGGATTGCACTGGTTATCTGGCACACCTCTCCAGCGAAGCAGTCCAAGTTCTGTGTTTGTTACAGTCATAAAAGGCTGAAGAGAGCTAAAGCAGCACTGCTATCAGAAATGTGTTAGCATATAACTAGTTATCACTACATGGAAATGTGAAATTCATGAAGGGCAAATGGTTTCAAGCAGATATTCACCACAAACCCTGTTAACCTGAAGGACTAGATAGGTCCCCGTGATTGCACCACCACATGCACTTCTATGTCTTTATAATTTTATTTTTAAATTTGCAGATGCCCCGTGGTCCCATGAGTGCAGAAAACTCCTGCTAATCTGGGATAAGCTGGGAGAGCAATATGAAAGTCACAAAGACATAATGATTGCAAAGATTGATGTCACAGCAAACGACATCCTGTCCGCGGGGCTGGATCGCTATCCCTTCTTCACGCTCTTTCCTGCCGGATCACATCACCAGGTGAGAAGCTCTTGGGGGAGATTGTGGAGGCACAGCTGCACAGCAGGGCAGAGGGCTGTGCTTGCACATGCACAGGTGTCACAGGGAGAAAGGAGTCCTTTCACTAAGAAGGCTTTGGTCCTTTTCTGCTCAGCACTGGCTTCTGAGTAGATATTGCTACCAAGAACCTGAATTAGTGGAGAAATCCTTCTATTGTCTCATCGTATATATGAGGCTGTGGCAAGAGCTCAGGTATCATTTACTCACTTGGACTACAAGTCCTCAGGGCCCCACAGCCTGTTGGGTTGATTGGAGATGCAAGTCTCAACTTGGAGTGAATTTACAGATACCTCCCAATGACTGCAGTGCCTTTTTACTTCAAACCATGACAAGAGATGTTCTCTCAAAGAACTACTTGTGCTAGTTGTTTCCAGAGCATGTATGATAAATGTCTCTAAAATGTTGGTACTGCTCTTGTTATTTTCCTCTACATTTTCACAAAACCCAAATCAAAACCTTTCTTCTGTACATTTAAGCCGGTAATTTTACTTTGCTCTGGTATCCCAGCCTCTACTGGCAATACATATTCGTTGTCAAAACCAATGCTTTTTGCAATATGCTACCTAATCAATCAGCTATGTTACACAATAATTAGAAAATGCTGCTAAAAGTAGAGGCAAAAAAAATTTAAATAGCTACATTCTCCATTTATGTAGATTATCTAATTAAAAAGAAAACATCGCTGAAATAAAAAAAAAAGATACCACTATAATTAAGGCATTACTAAGTTTTTAATTTTTCTTCTTAGTAACAAACTTAAATTAAATTCTAAGACATTTACCCATGTCCTCATTTAATCTTTAAGAGATATTCCTCTCAGATGTGCATGCACAACTTCTGATGAATTGAACTGCAGTCCTGCACACTCACACAATGTTTAGTCTTCTAGCAGAAAAGCAGAAACCCTTTAAATGCTCAAAATAAATATCAGTTTGCAAAAAAAAAAAAAAAAAAACAAAAAAACAAAAAAAAACAAAAAAAAAAAAAAAAAAAAAAAAACCAAAAAAACAAAAAAAAACAAAAAAAACAAAACAAAAACAAAAACAAAAAAAACCAAATACATAAACAAAAAAGCCCCAAACCAGTTAAAACCTTCATTAACTATTAAGGGGTTGTTTCATAATTTAAAATACTCTGGAATTAAAGGGTATTTGAAATCTCAGGTTCTTCCTTGTGCACCATGTTTTTGCACTAATTCCCTCAAATGTAGAGATTTCATCTTGTACTTGACTAGCAATTCAGGTTCCTGCAGATGTCTGTTTCTATGGGTTAAGTGAGAAAAATAACTTTTACATACTCCTATGCACAGATTACTGTAATGAAAAGTGTTGACACATATCCCCAGTAACCACTGCAGGAATCAGCTGTTTCTCTGGCTTTACAGGTCTTTAGGCTCTGAGAAACTGGTGTTCCAGCCATCATCAGAGTTGATAAAAATCAAGACTCAGCTAAGAGTTAATTGCCCCTGGAGAAAGAAAATAAACTTTCTCGAGAAACTTGAACTTACAAATATAAAAACCATTAAAAAAATAGTTTCAAAGCTGCCACACTTTTGATTAAAATGGAATGGAAATACCAAACTTTTAGTATACAAAAGGTGTACAATTTTAGTGAACTCACCAGTCTGGAGGTGTTTTGTTTACAGTCCTTTGAACTCAAATCAGGCGTAAGAGTACCCAGTGTAAAGTAACAAAACGTTATTGGTCTCAGTGTGAGTGAGCTTAAGCCAGCGCAGAATAGGCCTTCACCTGTTTCTAAATACACTCAGATAACAGCAGACAATTCCCAGTGTCATGTACATGAACTTCTACAACTTTTTTTCTAAAAAAGGTGTAAAAAACCCTTTTATACTTCCAGAGAGCAAAGGTTTTTTGGGGAGGAATCTTTAAAATACAATATGGTACCTAGATCCGCTCAGAAAATTTTAAATCTCTAAACTGAAACTACTTCTTTCATTAAACTTCCTCAGAAGAAAATCCTCAGGAAATCCCCAATTTAAGGTGAAGTATAAGGAAATTAATGTCACTGCTCATCTTCATCCTCTTCTTTCATGCTGTGCAACAGTGAATTTCAAAACTATTCCAGAATTTCAATTTCCATCAAAATCTTTGAATAGTTTTGAATAGCGTGTCTGGACAGTTAAAATACTCTGCTCTTCAGAATATCTTGCCAATGTTTATTGTTAAGCACAAAAAACCCTACTGGTCAGTAGCTGGCAGGAACCCAAACTAGTACTATAAAATAATGGTTGTTTTTTATACAAATCCTTTTCTTCTAAGGAATATACATCTGTTTCTTCTTTACACTCAATTTTCATATAATGTTGGAACCTGCTGTGCCTCTGCCCTTGCTTTCTAAACTGAGCACAAAAGTCTAGAGTTTGTTCAGTCTAAAGAACCAAAATACTTCACCCCATTTCACCATTATTTCCAAATTTTGTGTACAGAGTTACATACTTAACTTTAATTTTTTTCAGGAAGTGGCCTATACTGGAGAATATACATTGGAGGCATTTTCTGAATTCTTAGAAGAACAAAGAAAGATGAAAGCAGAACCAGGAGAGAAGGTAGGCATTTGATCCAGACCTGATCTGCTATGTAACCCAGGCAGGTTCCCAGCTTGTGGAGACATTCCTGAGCTGGCTGTAGCACAGCCACTCTCCTGGGCCCCTGCTCGCACCAGTGCTGGGGTGGTTTTTACCAGTTCATAGCTGATTCCATCCCCACAGCAGCTGCAGCCATGTACCACAGCCTGGCAGGCACACACCCACTCACATCCTTGTTCTTATTACACAAACCCCTCATCTCCCACTGCTCATGTTATCACCGAGTCACACATCAACACTGGCAGCAAGCACTGCATGGCACAGAGGAGCCTGCACCCTAACAGGTGTGCAGCAACACTTCTTCACAATTTTAGCTGGAAAAAACAAAGCCCCAGCTAAGTGTCAGAGTTAGAGTTGTTCAAATCTCCATTGCTCACCTCATTCTGCTGCATTCAGTGCAGCTTCTCTTCCTCATAAAACAAGGACACAACTGAGAGCACATTATGTCCCTTCTCTGAGCAATCTGGTTGTGATTGTTGTCCAGTTCCTTGACCCTTTCTTCTGCACTGTAAATCCGACCAGAGAAGTGTTTGCTGTCCCACAGCTGCCTGTTATTTAATCACAGACACTTCACTGCAAAAAGACACATGGTAAGTGTACAATGTGACTGATCTCCACACGGAGAACTACAAGCAAGAGAAAAAATCCTGACATGTAAATGGAGACACTGTCCAACCAGTATAAGAATCCTGGGCCCTTTCTGCCCAGAAGTGAAGTGGGACCACAGGGTAGCAATTGTTACTAACACTCTTTTCAGCAAGAAGGAAAACTGTCTGTGGGTGGAGAAACAGTTTTGAGTTTTTGGACTAATTTCCACCAGAGGCTTTGATTTTTTTGCTGCATTCAGTGCTTCAATATGTATTTACTGCTGGAGAGAGATGACTAAACTAGTACTGAGACACAGAAGGCTGCAGAGCAGGACCAGATACCCACCTTTGCCCAGTCACTGCACAATTCTGCTTTCCAATACCCAAAGCCTACACCTGATGTCTGCCTCTTGCATGTTCCCTAGTGCTGTGTTTCAAGCAGATCTGTTGAGTTCTACATAGTCTTTTAGATGCAATATTTGAGCTCTGTATATTCTGCTGTCTCTTCTTCAGGCTTTATTTCACATAAGAGAATAAGTAAAAAAGTCAGCTTAGAAAATACCACACAAAATCATTCTCTGTGTAGCAAAAGGGGTAAGTAATTGGTATTTTCTCATCTGTTCACTTTTTCCACCCTTATCTGACACCCACCACATTTTCCCAGAAGATTGCAGTATTAGACCATTTGAACTACAGTGCTTGATATGAACTCCCCTCTTGAAGTAATTCTTCACCCTCATCTCAGGGCATTCACAAACACACAAACAAGATAAATAGGGTAGTTTCTTTTGAGATTCCCAAAGAAAGACAGTCTTGTGCATATCAGCACACGTGGTATTCTAAGTTCATATTAAATCTTCACACAAAGCTTCATCTAAGCTTTGCCATAAAAGGTTCGAAAACAAAGTGCATTTTAGCAACAGCTGCACTATTTCTGACCTCATTAACAAGACCTCAAGTTCCTTGGTTGGAAAGATGAAAATCTGCATTTCAACTAATCTGAAAATGTTTGTTTGTTTGTTTGTTTGTTTGTTTGTTTGTTTGTTTTTAAAGAATTACTTAGAGTATTTGTGAACATTTGTACTAAGGAATTTTCATTTTGCATTTCCTTTTTTAAAAGAATCCTTCAGGAGGAATCAAAGAGGATGTCAGCCAAAAGGAAACTGTAATAACAGAGAAAGAACTTTAATAGTACAGAGAAAGAGGAAAGTTCTGAGGATTGGGGGAATCCTTCCTGGAAGGAGCTCACTGGAAGAATGACTCATCTCAAGTGAACACAGAGCTGAATAAAAAAAAAATAAAAGTAAAGAATTTAGTATCCATGGCTTGTTATGTGTGACTTCTGAATCCAATTTAACGCCTAGTTTTACTGGGATTTCTCATGGGTTCTTAAAATACTGTCAATTTTTCTTAAACAGTGGCTTTATTATTAATAAAACTACTCTTCTTTAGAAAGGTGTCTATGCCATGGCAAAGCGATCAAGATATAAAAGGACACTATCTGAACAAGAGCAGCAACAGGATTGCAACTGATTGCTCTCCAGAACAGCCCTCACGTTTTCAAAGGAGATTAACTGCTCCCAAAAAGAAGGGTCTAACACTGCAAAAAGCATACCTAGAGTGATCTTCAGAAGAAGTCATTGAAGCTAGGGGCTGAGCCTAAACAGGAAGCAAGGAACAGCCCGTGATTTTTTTATTATCAAGTAGTAAAAAATGCAGAAATAGAGATAAAATTCAATTCCAGTTTGAAAAATACTGTAGCTAACACACAAAGTCACAAATATGACTACATTTTAGTTATTTGAGGTCCCTTAACCACCCCTCACATGTTAAAGTGAGACAGGTGGAACTGCTGGACAATAGTAATTTCTTCCTGCAAGGACCAGATAAAGCAGAAATTATTCCAAAAATTTGAAACCTTTTCTTACACAATTAGGGAAGGAAGAACACTTATCAGAATTTCATTTCAGAAACAGGTGTTCAAAATCTCTGTTTCCAAATTGTTAATGCTAATAAGCACTTTCTTATGTAAGCAGGGGAAAAATGGGGAAAGCTTAGGAAGGAACACCCATTTGAATGGAAGAAGGTTCCATCACTGCACTTAGAGGAAGCATGGAGAACTCCTAACCCCCACCTGTCACACTAGTCAACAAGAGAGGGACAGTTTTAAAGTACTGGACCTCTTACACTATATGATGGTTTGCTAAAAAGTGCAGTTCATGATAGGTGGCTTGTTTGCTATCCAGGTTGCAGCATGTAATTAAATAAGCACACTTCAAGATTTAAGGTGAATTATTAACTTCTTTACTTCACAGTTCTTGCAAATAAATAGGGCTCCACATGCACCACACCTCAGGAGGCTGTCAGCTGGTCTTCACTGATGAGAAGGTAACAAGGAGACACAGAAAGGAAAACAGTTTATGTTGATTCCCCATGGGCACAGTTTAATCTCTGCTGGGGTTGGTGTTCATTGGGACTGCAAATAAATCCACTTAATGGAAGAGGGTTCTTGTGGAAGCATGTTCAGTGCTAGACCACCATTGCTATATAATGGTCCATCTGGGTTTTGCAGGTCTTTGACCTGGTTTTGTGAGCAGTTTACTGAGACTGTCTGAAATGGGTGAAGACCGGGGCCAGATGGGCTCCACATATTCAGGTTTTCTGCCAGAAACATCACCTACATGGGGAGAAGGAGCTGAAAGCTTCACGGGAAAGCTACAGCTTAAAAGTCAGCATTGTAGAGGTGAGAGATGGGAGTCATAACCGAGTTATTACTATCTGAAGAAAAATTCTTCTTTGAAGATAACAAGTTTAATTCTCATGTTTTTAATTCAGAGTAAATTTTTGATAGAACTGCAATACAGTAGAAACCAAATCATACTGTCTCTTAGTGGCATGAGGAAAAGATGGGATGGTTTTAAAGAGTTCAAGCTAAGTTGTGGGTGGAAGCTCCAGCTGGACAGTTGGGTTGCAGTTGGCAGTAAGTGTTTCTCAGCACCCTTATTAAGAGGATTTCATTTACAAATACCGCAGAAACAATGACTTGTCAATTTGACCACTGAGGTGTACCAAAACTGCCTCTCTCATACCCACTGAAGTCAGTTCTCTTTTGGCTATCAAACACAAATTCTCCAGGACACTCCCAGTGGGACCTTGGGCAAAGTAAACCTGATCACTGCTGGATATTGGATTTCATTTGATTTTCATTTACCATTGGGCATTCATTAACACACAGAAGCCTTTATTTGATATCCTGGGAGATCAGATTAGGAAGAGAATGAGATGAACTGAATCCCAAAGAGAGGGAAGTGTTAGTGTGCTTTCCCTTTGCTGCTTGCAACATGGTGAAATCTGAATGGCAAGTGGTGCCACCAGAATATTTTGACCAACTATTAAACACAGAAGCTATAATCTTTTAATTAGTTTCCTTCCAGAAAAATAGAGCAAGCAATGTTCAGAACCAGTCTGTATCTGGCAGATGGGTTACCATTCAAGATAATGAAAAGAAATTAATTTTCATTGTGTCTACCCACTGTATACAAGGCTCAATCCTGAAACTGCTATCTATCCTATTATGAGGTACAAGATTACATTTTAATGAAAACATGTGACATCTCACCAATGATGTTCTCATTTTTGTTCCAGCCACTCTCAGATGTGGTATCAAGATAAGGGGCTGAGTGCAGACTCACATGCCATGAACTGACATATGACAAGAGTTGCAAATCTACTTCATAAAACATCTGCTAAAAGCCTGCCTGAATTACATCTCTTCCTTGGTCAAAATTCTGCCTTACTGACTGAGTTCCTCCAAGTCACATCCATGGCAGAAGGAGCCCATGGTGCCAAACAAGTGGCCTGGAACTTTGCCTCATTTTCCCTCTGACAAATCAGCTACAGAATACATTCCTGGAACAAAAATTTAGAAGTGTCACAAGGAGAACTGAGCTCTAAGTGTGTGAAATGCAATCGCTTCCTCAAGCTTTGCTAAGTCAAACATTACTTCTTTTATTTTAGTCTAAACATGAAGAGAATCTATTTAATTTTAAAGAGTACATCATTATAACCGTGCTTAGACATTCTAAATATTACTTAAAATGATAAAAAAATTTTTAAAATCAATATTTATTAGCCAAACTTGTTTCTGTAAATGAATACCAATATTTTGAACGCCCCACTCACATGAATAATCTCCTCATGCACATAAATGAGCCCTATCAATTAAGACAGACAGGGCTAAGTAAACAGATATGAATGCATACCAGCAATGCAGCTGCCTTAATCTGCACCGGTTATAAATATGGAGCAGCAGAAGCAACACACTCAGCTACAAATCTTAATTATAAAAAGCATCACAAAGTTTAGTACAAAAAAGGGATAAACTTGAACCATCCCCAAGAAATGCTGACTTGTGTTTTTTATTCAGTGATAGGCTATTCTGCCTCAAAATACAAGCTTTGAGCACCTTGCAGATAGAAATTAATCTCATTAAGTTCTATTCTTAAATCCTGGTGAAGAAAAATGTTGTTCAGAATTGACAATCATTCACAGATGCTCAGATGAACAGGAAAAAAAATAATCAATCTTAATGAGAACTATAATAATTCTTTTCCTCTTTACAACAGATTAATCCTAGCTTAATTTCCCTGGAATTACTTTCAGCTGGCATTAACATAACAACAATACATTAAAAAGGATTAATACAAATACAAAACAAATGCAACAACTGTTCAAAAAAAACCAAAAACATCGCCTTGATATGTGGCAGTGGCATAATTGGTATAAATCAAAAGGTCTGGCTTGGAGGTCAGAAACTCCTGTTGATAGATGTGTGCTGTATGCTTGAAGACTGACGGGATAATCAGGGAGAGGGGTCTAAAGCCAGTATTTCAGGCATTTCATTCAGAGAATTACATTGTCAAACTCGTTAGGAAGTTTGACACTCTTGTCTTTCCTTTCCCTCACACTTTGATAGGAAAGAGAGGAGAATTTGCTCCAAGGCCACAATGATTTAATGCAGATATAGTAACAAAAAGGAACAACTCACATGTTTATAAAACTGTGTTCTTGTGTTAACTCAAGTGGAGTTGGGCCAGTGGAAATTACTCAGCTCAGAAATTTGAAAACCATGCTTGGTATAATCAGTTGTGACAGGGGCAAGGAGTCTGTGTTCATTTGCAACTTTGCTATGGGAAAAGCTTTAAACCCATTTGTCCCCTGGGCTTGTGGCCACGCTGTTGTAGCTGTGCATCAGGAGTCTCACACAAGCTGTCAATCATTCATTCAAGCTGGTGTCCAACTCAGAGGGCTTCCAGGAGCACCTCACTGCTCACGTTTCGTACTTGCTTCACCTCATCTGAAAAACAACATGGCTGAGGGGCCAAGCCAAACACAGCTCTGTCATTGGTTTTGAAGCAGGCAGCTCCAAAAACTGTTCCTCCTGGTGCAGTCCTGTACCAGCAGGGTCACACATTGCCCAATGTGTCCTCAGCCTGCAGTTTCTGAGAATCACCTTGGAAATATTTGCTTTCTGTGAAACATTGACAGAGCTGAAGGTGTGCCAGCACTGCTGCCCACTCCTCTCGCTGCTGAACAAACACGCAGTGGCTGCCTTTTCTCCAGAGCCTGCCAGCTGCTCCACACCAGGTCCTGTGTGGGGATTTTACTGCACAGGGGCCCTCACTATTCACACACTGGACCTGCATCACCACTTGAACACCACACAGTGAACACAAACAGCTAAAGAATCATTTTCTCCCCTCCCCAGGAAGAAAAAACATGCTGTATTTCATTTGAGCTATCCTGGGCAAATGCATGTTACCAATAACTGCAAGTAGTGAATAATAAATATTAACAAAGCATTTAATTGGAATCCTGTTGAAAAGCACTTTCTCCAGCACAGCTGGCAAGAGCCCTCTTGAACAAATTCTGCTTTCTTGCCAAGTACAACACAGGTAGTCATAACTAGTCAGCAAAGGCTAAAGACATATGTGAACATCATGGCTGAAGCCTGAGCTTTTCAAAGCATGTATTTTATAGACTGAAGTAATCTGGGAATTCTGCCTAAATTTTCCTCCTCTGGCCTTGTCATTTTTGAGAAGATGCTGGTTATTTTTTTGCACCCCCACCACATGCTAACAGAGTCCTGAGCTAAACCAGCACCTTGGGACAGCATTTCCTCCAGCCTTTACATGCCAGGCCTCATCACCAATGGTTGCCAGAAAAACAGTTCTTTTAGACCAGTAACAGATGAAAGGGTTCATAAAAACTAGTTAACTATAATTTCCTTTCACTTAGTTTGACACTGGTGGGTCTCTGCCTGCCTTGCCTCACCCTCCTTGCCTCCAAAGCACTGCTATTTGCTGAGTCAGGAAGAAAACCCACCCTCTTCCACATGTCCTGATCCTTTTGCTAAGTAGCTCTTGGCCAAAGTCTTGTAACTTCAACAGACCGAGGTATTTGCCCAGAAATCACATTTGCTTGGAAGAGTCTGAGCACATTGCAAAAATCTGTACCATTGTTTTAGTCTGGCTGCATCAGCATCAGGTGCCTCTGGGAATACTTGGATTTTAGGGTGGCAATTACAGTCTTTGTAAGAGCCAAGTGTAGGGTGTAACAGCTTTCTAACTGGTATTAAATACATAGTCTAGTCTAAACTATTTTTGTTCTAGTCCTTAATAATTTCCATGTAATTCTTTAATAAGACTCTTTGAAAGAAGAGGCTTTTCAATGTTCACTTAATTGACAATCTTTGCTGTAATTTTGTCTGTGTATTTTTCTACTTTTAACCCTTTGACTAAGATGCTGCGTCAAAGGGTTAAAAGAAAAGAATTCTTAGGACAAATTCCTCAGAGAACACACTGGTGTGGAAATTTGAAGGATGTGCTCCCCCAGCAACCAGAGGATTTAAAACAAGAAAGGAAGATGGTCTTCTATTGAACACTCATTGGGGAAAGTGAATCATAATTTGCAATACATGAAAAGAACATCCCTTGTGATAAATTAATCTCTTCATTTTGAAATTTTGCAACCTGAAATCTTCTCTTCCAATCAAGAGCCACTGGGTTCTTTTGAACTGAACAAATCTTCATTTATATTGAGAACACACGAAATACTTCCCTAAATATGTTTATAGCCTTCTATAGCCTTCTTCCTACTAATTTATCCAAGCCTAGTAAGACAACATGTTTCAATCATATGGTCAAAGATGTGAAATAAAGCCGTGTGGCTTAGGAAGATCACACTGAGCGGTGAACGACAGGAGCTTAAGGCCATCATTGTGTGCCGGGCTCGGGGTGTCAGAGGAGCCGCCAGGCGCAGCCTTTGGGGCCATCAGGGACGAGCGCGGCTGCCCGGGAGACGGACCCGGATTCCCGCAGAATTCCCACGGCTCCACCGCCACCTGCCGGGATGTCCGAGCATCCCAGCCCGGCTCGGAACCCTGGGACACGCCCTGGCCCGGGAACGGCACCTGCAGCGCCGAAGGACGGAGCGTCTGGGAGAGAAAACAGCGCCCGGGCCACAGCCCGGCGCACTGAGGGTCACGGGCACAACCCGGTGCTTCAGGGAGGACAATGAACAGAGATCTACCAGATCCTTTGTACAGGATCTACCGGATCCGTTGTGCCTGTAGGTAACACACACCCGAGCTCTGGGGCGGCCAGAGACGCCAGCAGAGTGCCAGAGCATCTGGAGGGCGAGGGCAGTTCCAGACAACACAACTAACCGGGAACTTCAGTTAATTAACACTGGCATCAAGTTATTTAGGACGGGTCAAGCTATTTAGGACTTTGGCAAGCTGGAACTTGTCTGACAGATCTGAAACCAAGAAAAAGGTACAATCTAGAAAGTAAAACTGAAAATATCTTTTTACCTCGATCCAAACCATACTATGCCCAAGTTATAACTGTACATCAGTGCATAAAATCACAACAATGTCCTTATGTCTTTTTCAAGAGTATAAAAATATTTTGCCCCTTCCTACAGATTTGAAACAACTGACTGGAGCTACATTAAAATGTGTTGTATGGGACATGCCAGACAATTGGAACATTGGTCAAATTCACATGAATTCCTCATGTGAAAACACATCACTACAACAGAGCTACCATGTTAGTAATGCGTGGAGTAGCTGCAAACTCAGCATTGCTATGTCTATTGTGGGACCAGGCTGCAGCTTAAAGAATGACTCTCTGGTGTTTGCAGAAAAGACAGAGCTCAGCCATCTTTACTGAACTACGGTTCTGACAAAACAAATTCACAGCAAGGGTGATATCCCTGGCCAGCTTCCTGATCCTACTAAGCCAGTTATTATGTATGGTCTAGATTTTTGCTCTTTTTAATATCCCACTGGCTTGCTCCTCTGAGATGTTCCTATTTTGGATGACTTCCAAGATCTGCCCTGTTCTTCTTTACTGTATTTTGAGTATTAATATTTCCTTTAATACTTCTTTAGCCTCCTGACTCTAATATTCTATCCCCTTTTCCTGAGGCTAAACCTAGCGTACTTGAAGGATGATGCCCATGTGATGCCATGTGCCCACGTCCAAGAAAGGTGGATCTTCAAAGACAGTCATGTACTGATGCCAGTGGAGAGTATGTTACAGGTGACCAAGGTTCACTTCTGTACAAATGAATTTTTTGTAGGTGGAGGAAAATTCAAATACAGGCAGCAAAGTTACAACTCTCTCTGATTTTGCTCTCTCTGCATTTTTCAAAGCTAGGTAGAAAATGTAAGAATTTGTTCCCAAATGATTAGCTGGCTGAGTTGAAACACCATCTGCATTGATTGCTGGGCTGGGAGCTTCCCATCAGCACCACTGTAACATCATACTCAAATGAATTTACACATTTCTCAAGGACACTGACACACAGCCATTCTGCCACACTCAGAACTCAGCAAGTGTTTGAATTAACACTTGGTTGAACTGATTACAAATAAAACCTTTACAAGTTTACATAAACACTATTAAGCCTGTTGTTCCTTAGAATATACTGTGTTGGAAGGAACCCCCAAGGATTATCAGTTCAATTCCTGTCTCTGCACAGGACAGCTCCAAGGATCCCACCCTGTTCCTGCGAGCATTGTCCAAACACTCCCTGCAACCTGCCAGCCTTGGAGCCCTGAACACCTCCCTGGGGAGCCTGGTCCAGCGCCTGATCACCCTGACTTGTACCATGGCAGTTTTGTAATACACTTCACTTTCTGATAACCACAGCTCCTGCATCAAGGCCGTGGAACTGCAAAGAATTCTCCTGAACCAATTCCAAAAAGAAATTTAAAATATGGAAAAGTTTCTTCATGGTCTTGAATTTTGTGAGATCTGCATTTTGAACTTAAAGTTTCTAAGCATTAGCTTCAAAATGCCCTAAAATACAGTCAAATGAAAATTGACATGATCTCCTTACTAATAGAGTCAGAATTCTCATCTGGCCCCACCGAGCTTTAGGAGGTCCTGGGACAGGTTTAGCTTAAAAGCTGTATAGGTAGATGCAAAATCTGAGGTTCAGTTTGTACCAGAGTTGTAGTTTTCTCTATGTATGGGAAACTTCTGCAGACTTTTGAAGTTTTCAGGAGTAGCAGGAGTTCTTGCTGTTGCTCCTTTTTCTTCTTATTGATTTGTTGATTTTCATTTCCTGTTGTAGAATTTGATGACAACAGCAGGAGTATCAGACATATGCTCTTCAACTCATGGAGCTAAGCTGATGGATATACATTGGGGATCAAATATATGTTTAAACTTAATTGGATTGATATTGTCCTAATTCTAATTTTTATTTGTTAATGAACATGACTGACCACTAAACACACTTAATTAAAAGTTGCTCAAGTTGCTGTGTTGGATCAACCCTTCTAGTTTCTCTGACTACAGTTTTGATTAAAGAAGCCCGTTTTTTTCTGCTTTCCCCTCTCTCTGAGGAGGCAAGAGGGGAAAATGGTATGTTACAGCTTTACACTTGCTCCCTGTCATGGAAATGAGGGAGGCAGAGTTTGTGTTTCCCTGCACAAACCAGCTTTTTTTTTTGTACACAAACACCACTAATTACCTTCTCTTCATGTCTGAATATCAGAAAAATAATCTATATTTAGCAGACTCCATATAACATTAGGAGTAGAATGAGGCTTTGGAGCAAAACAAAATGATCATCTCATTCAAGAGAACTCAGCATTTCTTGAAGCTTAATGCTATCAATCCATTTGCTTATAGAGAAAAGAGAATGAATTTGATTAAAATTTTTGCTATCCTTTCAATCTCATGGGTTCTCAGAGGGAATCTTTTAGAGGACAACACGGAAGGCTTATGCTCTGTGCATGTTGTTCCTTCTGTGGATCACACTTCTCTACACACTACACCATGCTCAAGCAGATAATAAATGACAGATACAATATCGTATCTTCATCATGTTGTATCCCTTCATCCCTCTCATGTTCTTCTAGTGTCACAATAAATACAGAGGGAAGGGCAGAGTAAGAAAGGTGAGGAATATTTGTGGAATGAAGAGATGCCATGTATCTGGTGCGAGACCAAGCCACTGACTAAATATGGGACTCCCATAGGGAGGAAATTTACAAGTGGCAGGCAGGACAAGACGAGTAAAGGTCATGAGAGGAGATACATATAATTATGAAGAACTGAAGGAGAAAAGAAAGAAATGGTTTTATAAAAGGGAAGAAGCTCAGCTGCTGGCTACTTCTGTATCCCGTCCCAATTAGAGCCCTGTTGTACCTCAGACACCTCACACATACAGGACCAACTATCAATGCAATTCTCCCTCGACCATTGCTGAGAAGAGCCTCTGGTTCCACAATGGAATTTATTTTGGCTTAGTTTAGAAAGCCTCTACTTTGAGGAAACCATTTTAGTGCAGTTTTATTGAACCCCAGAACAGTGACAGACAGGAGAGAACATTTCAGCTAAACCTGAAGTGAAAACTGGCAATAGGATATAAAACCAGTTCCCTGAAATTTTTCTGATCGTGAAGTTTCTATTAAAATTGCAGTGCAGTATGCACTGTGGAGCTGTTACACCAGACTGTGCTGGGTTATTTCCCAAGTACAATCAAGTACAGCATTGTCATGTTGTCAGGATAAACACCAAGAACAGCTGAGAGATTATGACATCCCATGACGGCACCATCCTTGACTCAAGCCATGAGAGGTAAAATGTTCATCTCAGGAATGGGAAAACAGCCCTCATTCTCATTCCAGAAGACACCGACAAGTGGGTTTTAGTTAGAAGTACTGTAATTATCCACTTTGCAACAGCTAATGTTCAGTGTTTCTAATTAAAAGTAGTAACAGTAACAGTACAGAACAGTAACAGTACAGAACTTTGCAATTATGTGGGATAATTTTTGCATTAAAATAAGATATAGCCCACACTTCATTTGCATGGGCCACGCACACGATAAAAACAATTAATTTCTATCTAGCTACACCAAAAGCAGAGGTACAGACCTGTACCTGTAAAATTCATTTCACTCAGGGAACTAGCATGCACACACTAATTTGGGTGCCATAAATAGTACCTACAAGGAAAGTTTGCCAGGCAGATCACCAGATACAAACTGAAGCTTCAACCATGTAGTTCCAGCCCGTTTTAATGAAATTGTTGGGCATCACTTTGAGGAATAGAGCCCCTGGGAACGGCATTTAATCTTAACCTCATCCAAAAATGTTTCTACAGTCTTGAACCAAGCTGCTTTCTGTCACAAACCCTTTAGCTTGGCCAGGTGGTCAACCATAACCCAGGCAAAGAAATCCCAGGCAATCACTTTCCTAAACAGCCCCACATTTTAGGGACATGAGTAGAAGCAGCTATGCCCCAGAATGATCTGTAGACCATCAATGTATAAGTTATGCAATGTATTACTTGATGAGAATCAGAGCTGCACTTTCAAATCAACAATTTGTTCTTCATTTTCTGACTGTCCTGTCCTCAGGGCAAATCACTTTGATGGTTTTGTATCCAGAATGAATCTGCCTCTGTGTGCTTATGGTGGCTCCTCCAGTTTCTACATATTTTTTTCTCCTTGCTTCAGCACAGGGATAGGAAAAGACAATGATTGCTTCAAGACAGTGGTAGAGCAAGGTAATAGGGAGCAGTGATGAAGGAATGTGGATGGAGGTGTTACCATGGCAATAGGGGGACAGAGAGTTTTCCAGCTTTGGGAAAGCAAGCACATTTTTTATCACTGTTTCTCCTCTGAGTTCTGAGCAGCCCTGGTGACTTTTAGGGTGAGGGACAAAAGTGCAAACAGCATTTAGTCCCAGGGAGCTGTTTCATCACTGCAAAAGTTAAAGAGCAGCTGAGAAAGCCACACAGAAATTCAAACTGGTGTTCAGGTCAACACCTTCAGCATAAACTTATGTTACTGAATTGTACAGTAGATCCATAAATCCATTACTTTTCAGAATAACTTCTAAAAATATAATTCCTGTGCTCTGAAACAAAATGTTTCTTATCACATTCCCAAGCACTGGCTATATCTGCCCTATGTGTCACATAGGCACTGTACAGTCAGCATTTCCCTGCACAAATTGAATTCAAGAAGAAAGAGCAATATGTAACAACAGTAGTAGTGAAATAATCCCATTACAAGCAAGGAATATAACAGGAATATAACAGAAATAAGAGCATCTATTGATAGTCCTGTATCAGCAGTAACTTTGCCCCTTTTGGATGGTACAAACAAAACTTTGAGTACAACATTCCCTCTTTATCAGACATAACAGTGAGGGTACATATTACACACACCAGCTATCACTTACATTAACTGTTGTTCCTAATGAGTCTAGCATAAGGAAGGCCAAAACCAGAACTCCTTTCCTCCCAATAAAGTTATCAAAAGATCACATGACTGACCAGCTAACATGGCTGTGCTATGGCAGGGAGCACCAATTTTCATTTAAATGTATATAAAAATAGCAAGAAGGCTTCAACGCTTTTCTGAATTAAGATGAAAAACTCACTGCAAGGGTGTGTCTTTATGATTCTTGAATATAAAGAAGCTGTTAAAGGATGAACCACAATATAAAAAAGCCTAGAGGATGAACCACATGAACTCTACAAGTTGGCAGAAGATTTACAGAGATGCAAAGCTGCCAATTTTCAGAGAGCACCTCCTGGAGCAAGCAGTCTACAGCTTATAATTTCTGAAAGAGACTGTGGGAATGCTATTAAAGAGAAGTGCTATTTGGAGTCAAGTAACAAAATGCAAGAAATTGTATTTGAATATGTAGATCTGCAAATGGTAAATGTTTCTACTGGTCAATACCAACACATTTTTAAGAAATAAAATAAAATAAAATAGTAGTTCTAATGTTAAGGTAAAGGCTGATAATATTAGCAAGAAGATGCAAACCTTTCACCTTCGTAGGGGCATGATACAGCTGACAGTGATACATGATATAATCTCTCCACCTGCTTCCTAGCGAAGCTGAGCATGACAGATAATCTCACAGTTTATTTTGAAGGAGTAGATAAAGTCACCTGGAGAGCCATGAAGACCCTTGTTGAGGTCACAGCAGTTTTTGCAGGATATGTCACATCATTTGCACTTTCCAATTTGTTTCTGACTCTGTTCACAATCAGACCTCAGCAGCACAGAGAATGAAGTCCAGAAAGTTTTAAAATTTGAAACAACAGCCTAGGAGCAGGAGGCTCATGGTATTAACACACCATCAGTAGTGCCTGCTGAGGCATTCAGGCTGCTGGTCACAGTAAACAGAAAACCCACAGATACTTTGCCTGCCTCTGGCTGACAGCTCACCTAGGGCAGGAAAAAGCAAATCCTGTAGCCTACTACTTTGCATTTGTGGGATGGGAGCATTAAAAGACTTAATTGATTCTTCATCCACTGACACTGAACAGAGTTGTGATCTCCAGGTTTTCCAAGGCCAAAGGAGCTCAGTTGCTGTGCTGCTGTTGGTCAGGGTAGAGTTAATTTTCTTCACAGTAGCTGCATGTCTTGGATTTGTGCTGGAGACACATATGATAGTGCGGAAATGTTCTCATCATTGCTGAGCAGTGTTTACACAGAGCTAAGATCTTTTGTGTTCCTCAACATATCTCACCAGGAAAGAGGCTGTGCAGAAGGAGTGCTCCCCAACTGACCCAAGGGGTATTGCAGACAATATGGTGTCATGCTCAGTGTATAAAGCTGGGGAAAGAAGAAAGAAGGGGAGAAGGTTTGGATTGATGGTGTTTGTCCTCCTAAGTCACCATTACATGGAACTCTGCCTTTGTGGGATGGGTGAACACCTGTCTGCCCTTTGGCAGGGATGGATGAACTCCTCGTGTTGGTTTGCTTGAGTGTGTGACTTTTGCTTTACCTATTAAGCTGAGCTGTCTTTATCTCAACCCATGAGTTTTCTCACTTTTCCCTTTCTGATTCTCTCCCCAGTCCCACTGACAGGAGTGAGTGGCTGCATGGGGATGAGTTTCTGTCTAGGGTTGAACCACAATAGTTGCTCTCAGCTGTGCAAAGCCTGTGCTGAAATCACTGCAGGCCTTTGGAACAAACTCTGTGGATACAACTACCACATAATATCCCACACTCAGGGAACCTCTGTTGTCAAAAACACACAGTACACTCCCAGGCACCTCACACCTCTCATTTCCCACATCTGGTCTTTGATATATTCCACTTGCTGGTAAATGTAAAGTACCAACCACTGTCAGCTTCAGTCAAATACACAGGGAAAAAGGAGCCTCATATTTTTTGAGAGGAACCGACATCATCCATTAATCTAAGGTGGAGGAAAATCTGGAATAACAAATTTATCCCAGTCAGAAGATAGAGAAACAGTTCTAGAGAAACAGTGAGCCTAGATGTGCCTCTGGGAAAATGAGAGGTCAGGTAGTAGCTGTAGGAAAATGGATATGATCACTAGCTTTGTACCTCCCAGAGAACTGTTCTCTAGCTGTTTATTAACTCCCAGGAAAATTGAAGTTATGTGGTTTCAATTGTTACAAGCAACCTTATCAGAAATACCTGCCCTCATGCCTGAAATGATGGCTTTCTTAGTCAAGCAGAGTACTCCTCTCCCCATCCTGTATCCCCTCAAATGGTAATCCTACAATTTACCAGATGATAGTGCTTGCAGAAACTTTTTTTCACTTATAAAATGGTCCCTGACAGTTCCTGGCCCCTCATAAAGAGCATGTTTATATTCGCAGTGGGGTGGGTACCTTCTATACTGGCAGGTTAATACACTATCAGACTTTTCTAAATAAGAAATTCAATTTTTCCTTATTCAAACCTCAGTCCCCAAAAGAGTTTTCTGCTACCAGCCTGCTACAGTGGTCTGGATCAAAATTATGTGGTGACTGCAGCCAGCTGGTCTAGCAGGAGGATTTTAATCAGCATCCCCTGAGGTTTCTGTGGAGTGAGGACTTCACTTACACATGGCAATCACAGGCAGGAATGATACTGTGCTGTCTAAATGTATGCATTTTGTGTGGGAAAAGTTCATCAGCTCAAGTCTTGAACCTGAACTCTGTTCCTAACTTCCACACACGAGGCAATGGTGAATGCTGGCTATAAGCATTCACTAGGAGAATTTATCACCAGGAGACTTCATCCTCCAGGCAGCAACCTGACCAAGTCATTGCCCAGGGTGGGCTGAAGGTCTGAACAAATTAGATCTGAACAAACAGATGGTCCCCAGGTGCTCCAATACCTCTTCTTTCACACCTGGGATGAAAAAAAAGAGCTATTTCTTACTTTGTCAGCCTACCATGAAGCCACGTTTCCAAACAAAATGGGTGATGTTAGATAAATTTCTGTAATGCTGTACCAGGTGATCCTGTAATATCACAAGAGCAAATCAAAGTAAGATGTAAACTGTGGTTGCCCAACTATTTCATGCAACTATAACCTTCTTTTTTGCTACAGAAAAAAAACAAAAAAACCCAACAAAACAAATGCTAGCATTTCTCTTGGGGAAAAAGAGAAAAGCAAAAGGAACCAAACAGAACAGATCCAAGCAAACTCTGCCACACATTCTTCAAGACTTTTGAAGCTTAACATGGAAGAAATACTGAAAGCAGAATCACAAGCTGCAAATTTTTGCATTTGCTTCCTATTTCTGTTTAAAATCCTGTCAATCACACCTCAGCACCAAGTGGTGCAGCAACACTTTCAGAGCTGCAGGACAGAGCTGTGGGCTGAGGAACTGAAATGCCCCAAAGTCCAGACTCCAACTTGTTCCCTTAACACAGCACCTGGCCTTTGTGAAGCAGTTTTTAAAAAAGCATCATAGCTTGGGAGGAAAAACCCTCCAGAAGCAATGAAACTATTTTCTAGTTGCTCCTGCCTTTCCTGCTTCATTCCCAAGGCACACAGCAGCCCGGCTGGCCATCCTTCCCTCTTCCACCACTAAATAAACTTCCAGGTGAGAAGACACTCTGCTCAACAGAGCAGCACATTGTCAGAATTGATTCCTCCCAGCTCCAAGCTGACTCCTTGACTTTACTTTATTCAGTTAGTGCCTCTGACCATGACAGCACAGCTACTATGTCTATCCTCTTTTGACCAAAACTTCTTTACATAATGGTGAATTTAGGCACACAGGGGAAGTAAAAAAGAACAACAGCAAATAATCTTATTCTTGCAGAACAATCTATTTGCAGGAGAAAACGGATGGTAAATTGCTGTCGTTTTACTGTCTTGTTTGAATAATTTTCTGTAGGCGAATTTTTAATGCCTTGTGTATCAGGAAGGGACTGCTGCTCCGTTTTCCATATGGGTATTATGGTATGAGGCACTGATGTAATTTGGAAGATGGACTATTGACTGTTGTGAAATGATACTGAAAATGATGCAATCAATTTAATTCTTTAATGGCCTAAGTAAAGGAGGGGAAACTTTCTGGGCATTATTTGACCTGCCTTATGAGAGATTAAAATTTCTGTTCTGAGTAATCAGAAGATAGATCTCATTTTATACAACTTTTTTGATTCAGTAGCTGAAAGACAAAGAACTGAATCTTAACTTATAATTCTAGTCCCTTCCACTATTACTCAAAATGAATAAAAATGACAGTTTTCATTCCAAAACCTGGAGTGCTTCAAGCCTTTAGATGACCTTCAAGAAAACAGCAAGACAGTCTGACTATAGCCATCAAAAGATTTCTGGTTTAATTGGTTCTTGTAGAAGGGTACTCATCTATTAAATATTTTGTTGCAATGAATTGGTTTGAGCTTTTCTTTTTTTAAAAATAAATACAGAGTGAGATGGCTGTATCATAGGATGAAGGGAAACATACCATTTCAGTTCCCTGTTCTGACCAAGCCAGGGATACCTGGGATGAAAAATGACCTAAGTTTGTGAACCTCTGTGTGTGAGTTAGGGGGCAAGTGAGAGAGCACATGCATCTTGGTGTCCAATAGAAAAATGGATTTTCATTCTGAAAATACAAATTATGGCAATTCTACATTCACATTAAAAATAAGGTTCATGTTGCTCCACATCAGAATTAACATGTATTTCAAAACATGAAAACTGGATGAAATTAGAATTGCTGCCTTTTCATCAATAAAATACTGACATCAAAAAAGAGAGAAACTGTCACATCCTCTAGATCAATACAGGTTGCTTCAGGGAGTGTGTGTACCACAGAAACCATAATTTCTGTTACATCATTAGATACAGTGGAAGACAAAGATCATATTACCATGGTTCTTTTTTTTTTTTTTTTTTTTTTTTAATGAAGAATTTATTTAAACAAACAGGAAAACTACAAAAGCTAGTTTTACCTCACACCTAGTGAATTGAGATTCCATGGACATGTTCAAAATAGGTAACATTTAAGTAAACCAGCCCTAAGTTCAGAGCACTGTCTGCTGCTCTACATCTGAAGAGCTCCTGTGTGTCTGTAAGGTCTCTCCTGAACCATTCCCTGGGCCATACTATAGGGACAGTTCTGGTATTCCTCTCTGTTTATTGTACAATGAATTATCATTGTATTATAATGTTCTTCTGACCCCAAGCACATTAACCTGAATTGCTCTCAATCAAAGTCCAGGGAGAAACGCTAATCCAAAATTTGGGGGGCTGCATTAACTTGGTGCTGTCTCTAAAGTAGACTCGGATTCATGAGTTCTGTTTTTAATTCTCAGTTCCTCTACAAGTTTCCTGAGCAGGGCATTTAATTTCATTACAGCTGTCACCTACTTCAAGCATACACTTACTGCTTAAACTGTAAATTACCCAAGACAGGGCTGACTAACCCTGAGTACCTGTAACAGCTAGCAGAGAGCAGAGAAAGGGTCACAGCTGGACTCCAATGCAATATTGCACTAGAAATGTTGTAACACAAAGCAAGGTCCTCCCAGACAGTGCACCCCAGTTGGGCATTTCTCCCACTATTTCACAAGCATTCACAGGCTGAACAGTGAGATGCTCTGAACAAAAAGTCAGGCAGGACCTTGCTGATTCAGCCTGCTTGCCCTGTATCCACCACATATTCCCTTTATAATGAGTTTTCAGGATAAACAATGCCTGAACATTTTTGATTAAATGCTTTTCAAGCTCTTAAAGTCCCTAGCAAGTGAGTTAGTTTGCTCTGTGATATTGCATTATACAAGAATGATTGATTGAAACAAACCTTTTCCCCTCTCACTCCATAGCTATTTCCACAAGTATTTTGAATCTGGCAAGAAGTATGACATTATTGATTTGCTCTGCACTGCTTGTTCTGGAGCCTCGTCTGCAAACACATTATTCGTTATTGCTTCAATAATTTCCCTGAGTGCACAGAACTCCATTGTATTTTTTTAACTTAGCATGTAGTGATTATTTAAATATTTTATGTGCTCTGAAGCAGAATATCAGCTATTTGCAGAAGTACACTGGAAGGCAACCAGAAATTCAGATGTTTCCATAGACATGTGACTACTACTTTTGCTGATCCAAAGTTCTCCACAGAGGTTTTGCTTGGTCTGGGACACTGATAGCACACTGCATTTAGGCAAGGCTTCAAGAGGTGAGGAGAACTGGGCAGAGAAGAGAAACTAATTCTGAACTCAGGACAGAACTCAAATGGCTCCTGGTCAGTAGAATTAAAAGCAGTGCTTGGTGCCTCAGCCAGGCCCTCAGCAGTCCCTAGCAATAAGTCTCAAAGCACCTTCATTTTAACCCTTTTCCTTTCCAAAGCCTTCTGTTCACGGTGCTGAATGCACAGCACAGTCTTAACTTGCATTAAATGCACAGCCTTAAAAACCCTGCATGATTTGGACACCTGCTCCTTGAGAGGTGAACTATAAACCCAATGGGATTGGAAAATCAGTGCTGGGAGAAGGAGCATCTACAAAGTCAGGCTGTGAGGAATTCATCCTAGGAGCCACTTCTTTATGGAGGAGAAAACAGACTGGCACTGGGGTCAGAAATGTGCTGGAGACTCCAAGAAAGTGCAGTTCTGTACCCCACTCAAACTAAGGGAAGCCCAAGAACACACAAATGCAGGCTGGTGTGACTTGAAGGAGCTTCAGTCCAGTGGTTTTGTGATGGGCCAAACCTATTACAACCACTGAGTGCTGCTTATTTTCTCATGCTGCTTCCT
Organism: Urocynchramus pylzowi; assembly: GCA_013397555.1. NCBI lineage: Eukaryota > Metazoa > Chordata > Aves > Passeriformes > Fringillidae > Urocynchramus > Urocynchramus pylzowi. The sequence goes on from VZRH01008176.1 coordinate 49,178, forward strand.
TGTGTTTCAGCCACCTGCTGTAATCCAGCCTGCAGGTTGAGAACCAAAACAATTACAGTAAGATATAAAACCTCCCACTCTCATTAGAGATGTGAATGAGCTGTGATCTTCACATTTAGAAGCATTTTAAAGTTTCCAGGATTCTGCAACATACAAAGTTACTTAGCAGCCTGGAAAGGTCACATCTACTCTGCCTCCCATCACTGTTTACAGAGCACAGTAGGCATCAAAAATAATAGATCGTGTATTTTCATGCTATAGATTCAGGGGGAACAGAATTTGGAAAAAAGAATGTGTTTGCAAAATGACAAAACTGTGAATGGGGCAAGCAGACAGTAAACACATCTTATTCCACATGAAAGTCACCTTTCACTGGTCTTAAGAGGAACACCAAACATTTTCCACATTTGAGGAATCAGATTCAAGCCTTGGATAATGAGCCAAGAATAAATCCACAGACTAAGATTTCATTATACACAACATCTGCCAAGAAGCCATTTTACACCTCAGTCTTTGCTTTATGACCAAAGAAATGAACAGTTTTGTGTGAGGTGTTGGGCAGTGAGATCATAAAACCAAAACCCCAAAGCTTCTCTTTGTCAAGATGCTAACTTGACTATTTTGAGTAGCAAAGGGTGTTACAAAATAAAGAACAGTTTTACACCCCAAGATATTGCAGTATGACTCTTTAAAGAAGCATGGTCTTATGACAGATAGTGTGGCAATCTTCCCATGTAGAAGATATATATTTTTAGAGGGTATGTTTAGAGGAAGAAGAATGCTACAAATTGTGCAATGCTGCAAGCATATACTGAAACTCAAGATATGAATCCTTCTCACATGTTTTCCCTCTCTCAGAGCAGCTGGGTGATGTGATGCAACAAATCTGACTCATTCCCATTGCCATTAACCCCAGACAGCTTTTCCTTGCAGGGTGGAGGCAGATAATCCCAATAACCAACCTTACTTCTAGAAGTGCTTCACTTCACTGCAACCATCTCCTTCCCTACTAAAAAACCACAAGATCTCTTTTTAGCATAGTGGAAATCATACCCAAATCCTCATATAAACAGCTCTCTCATGAAATCACAGAACCTGAAGCTGAACACAGAGCCTGGACTGCCACTGTAACTGGCCTTGCAGCACAGCTCTGTTGCATTACTTGGTGCAGGCACACACACCGAGGTTCTACTCAGAGGGTTAGAGCAAGGCTGCATTAAAGCACCAAGTTCTGGTTTTGTCTGAGGGAAAACTGGGTCAGGTCCACTGCAATCAGCAGTGTGCTGCCTCCACACCAGTGAGGAATCAGGCTCAAAACTAATTGTATCATTTTTTTAAAGATTGTCTCAGTGGATTTAAATGTATCTCTTTGGTTGTGCATTTTTTGACCTTATTTAAGAGACTTTTCAGCAATTCTAATTTGCACATCTGTTCAATGAAACAACAGGGCAATTACAAAGGCAATTTCAAAAGATACTTCTAGTATTTAGAAATGACAGATTCTTGCAGGTGACAGCTGTTTTACCACTCTGCCAAGTTCACAGCAAGCTTTGTATCACATCCAGAATAGCTCCAGGAAAACTATACCCAGGCCACAAGTCTCTGTGGTGACATGAAGACTTTGTTAATGGATAAAACATCACATGGTCCTGCCAGGGCATGAGGGAGGCTGGAGGCCTCACCTCAGCTCACCTCCAGCACTGCCAGCTCTGTGGCACCTTCCTCCTGTACAAAGAAACATCCTCCTTCTTCCAGACATGTTTGCTACATCAGTGTCTTTCGGACACACTTGGGAGAAACTGAAATGGGGGGCTCAGGGGAGAGGACACTATTTTTGTTTTGTTTGTACCTTTACAGATTCAGGCTAAGCCTTTTAAAATAAGGGATGCATGTCTGCTGATTTCAGGGAAATCAGGTGTAGTTTAAAAACTCTTCAGCTTTTTTTTTCCCTTTAAATTAACATCTACATTTGTTTTTCCATGTTTAATGCAAACCTTGATAATAACAACTAGCTATTAATTACCATCCTTGAGGTCATCAGCCAGCATTAAGCTCAGAGAGGGAGAAAGACACTGACTGCACACCTGCAGTATCTGCTACTAATCAGATCACACCAAGAAATCGGGATGTGCTCTTGATCACAGCTACTCTTCAATGGTCCATTAATATCTGTGCTGCTTTAAACCCTCTCTTCTGATTTTAATTCTTAGGGCAGTCAATGTCATTGTAGTAAGTGGCTTCCTTGTCCCCATCCCTGCTTGTATTGTATTGAATTGTGTACTTTAAGAGCATCTTTCCAACTGACTGATCAAACCTATCTTTGCTGGGTGAGCTCTGGCTTTAATATTGTATCAGAAACATGTTGAGTCCTTAGCCTGTTGGGAATAAACTAAGTTTACTGAAATATTGTAAGAGGCTCTTCTCTAAGAAGTCATTAAAGCAAATAACTTTCTCTGTAAGTAAACAGATATACCTCCTATGAAATACTAAACATTTCCTGCTTTCATTACTTCAGTATGAAAATTGTGTTTTTCTAAGCCATTTAGACCTTCAGTTTGAAGGTCTAAATGAAGCTCAGATGTTGTAATGTCCCTGCATCTAATTTAATATTTACCTCTACTGCAAATGTTAATCATGGTTATTTTGATTTTGGATTTGTGAGTCAAAGGAACTTATCTGCTCATTGTTTGCAAATTCCTCCACAGAAATGGTACCTAATGTATTTAAGGTACAGGACTGGAATAAAGAGAGTGACGTTAGGTGGGAATTTTGCTCCCTCTGTTGCCACTTTCCTGATGGCATTCCCTGCTTCCCATCCTAAACAGCACCAGCTGCAGATAGCTACATGTCAGGCACATTTCTAGAGGCCTCACAACTGCCAGTTACATAAATCTGACTGTTATAAATAAGTTTTCTGCAAGCCAATTAACAATTAATAAAATTATGATTTATTATCAATCACTTACAAATCAGATAGTCGATCGACCGAGAGGCAGCTTCGAGCCCAGGATTGAAGCTGGGTGAACGTAAAGCCTGGTCTCTCTCGCACCAAGCTAACCCCGTTCATGAATGTGACATGTTGGAGCAGAGTTTTATACTCTGTTTCAGCCCTCAGGCTCAGTTCTTTGTCCTTCCACAGTGTCCTCCATATTCATGTAGGTTTCTTCCAGTTTCTTCTCATATTCATGTTGGACCCCTTTCCGTGTTCCTCTTGGTGAAAAGCCTCTTCCCAGAAGCGATGGATGGTATCTTCCCAGTTACGGGAACCTGGCATTGAGCTTGGTTATCTGCAGGATATATCTTAATTGCCCATCTGTACCAGATGTTTCCGGGGCAGATCGGCAGATCTGCTGTGATGGGCATTCTCCCGTGTCCAGCTGACTCCTTGTTAAAATGTTAATGTGTGTCCCTCCACCCATTTCACTGTTTTCTGTTTCACTGTATTCTAGTCTGGCCCTGAGTGTTCAAATGTTAATAACACCTCCTCCACCCATAGCTGCTCCTTTGTATGAGATGCAGCAGCCTTAATTTGTCCTCCCAGGTGCAGGCTTCTGGCGACAATGGGCCGAAACCCTGCCATGTGTTAGGATACAGACACTCGGAATTCCTTTCCCTGTGGTTTACCTCACCCAGTGTAGTTGCTTGCTATTTCTCATATATAAACCAATATTTATTCCAGCATGAATTATCAATTACTTATAACATGACTTTATCTGTTGACTGTGAATTGCTGAAACAAAGAACAACTCCACGGCTAACAGCAGAATCTCTTCAAAATATGACTCTTAATACAGTAGATTTAAAAGCTGTTGCCTGACTTATTTAAAAATCACAGACAGTTCAGAATATAGATTTTTTTTTCCAAACTGCTTTTAAAATGAAGAAAGAAGATAAATGAATTACTAGTAGGGGATTATATAGGGACCTATATAATAGAGACACAGAAAATCACTGCAGAGCACTGGAGAATAATAGAGCCACTCTCCTCTCTCACACCAGGCAGTCAGTTGACTGAAATCACCATTTATTATTCCATTTGCATCATCTGAAATGAAGCAGTGTGTTAATGTGCTTTGTCAAATAGGGAATGGTGGAGATCTGTTCAGTACTTACACAAAAAGATGGTGCATGTTGATTCCTGAATTCAGTGTGTAGGTAGCATTCAGTGCCTGCCCCTGCTCTGCACCAGGAGTGCAGACTGGGGACTTTCCTCTCTATTCCCTGCCAAAAATCTTCTCTGTTAGTTATTCATTTCTCATAGAAGCTCATTACCTTTAATAAGACAGGAAACCATTATCAGACTACAGTAAGAGGACTCACCACCCTCTTTGCCTCTGTTTTCCCCACAGCCTGTTCTCCTTTGGTTGTTTTTTCCTCAGTAAAGGACAGCAAATCAATTATATAAGAAAAACTGCAGCCCTTGGATTTTTTTTTTTTTTTTGACACTTGGATGACTTTATGAGAGAGCCTGCTTTCACAAGTTGAGTTAATGCCCACTACACTTGTGTTTTTATTCACAAGTAGAGCAAAAGATCCTACTCTGCATTTTATCTGGCTCCATGTGTCAGTTAGTTGGGATGAGGTGCCAAGTGTTACATTTTCTTTCTTGAAAGTATATATTTCACCTACCCAGGCCACATTGATCAAACCAAAAGTAAACCTTCTGCTTTTGAATGGTCTCTGTTAAGTAAGCAGGATCAGGAAACCCCAAAGCTGTGCTAATGTAGCACACTTGAGTGCAGAGTGCTTTGGGGGCTTGGAGAGCCTGCTCCTTCTGCTTCGACTTCAGATTAACTAAGGGCAACTGGAGTCTTGAGCAAAGCTCTTCACAGACAATTGCACTAAGCTGATCTCAGAGGATAACAGCTAGGAGACCACCATGCTGGATGGTAGAACTTGGCCCCACAAATACAGGGAGATATTCTAAGATGTTTCCTGTATTAATTTTCCCCAATAAATTTGACCAGTGATTTGAAGAAATTGAGGTTGTGGGTTTTTTTTTTTTTTAATCTGAGGTCAAAACAGAAGATTAACAAGTTTTCTGTCAGCAGTTTATGTGTGATTACTGCCTATCTAACTATTTACTGGGTTTAGGTAGCTATATCCAGTCTGCCAATATCTGATTTTCTGTCCACATTTGTGAAGGAACATAAATCTGGAGAATGACTGCAGATCCTTTTTTCTTGAAAAATCTAATTTTATTTTCAGTTTAGTGCTGATTCATATAACAGCTGATTTTTAAAAAGCACATTTTCAGATATTTCAATCTTACAAGTGTTTTTAAATTCAAGAGCTTCATCCACATTGGAAAACCACTCAGAGAATACATACAGAAAATTAATTAGAGTTCAGTTCCTGACAGAAGCTGAGCATCTGCTGAGTGCACAGATCCCATTTATTTCCAATGGGAAATAAATAAATAAAAATCAAACCCTAAATTAAATCAATTTGTATTACAGGCACTCAGAAGCATTCAGAACTGGGCATTTGTGATCTAACATTAACATAAAGATGTTCAAAGCTAGCTGGTGTAAGCAGCTTTTTCACACCAGTTCTACCATCAGTATAGCATTAACACTAAGGAGTTTGGGACTACCTCGGAGCAAGCAGGAGCTGCCTGTTAGCAGTGACCTGAATCATGCTCAGTTTTGATTAAAGACTCAGGTATTTTATCACATACTGTGACAGATAAAAGTATGATAATTACTATTAAATGCAGCTGGTTTTATAGCAGAATTTGGTTCCTTGTCGAGAAACAATTAAACCCTCGGGATAAGTTTTTAGTATAATTCTCAGTGATTTAGCTCTGTGATTCACTAGAAGTCACTTTCCTTAAAGCCTCTATATTGGCTGTGAAATTTTGGCTGTTGCTTTAGATTTCCCTGTTATCTCTCCTCTCTGCAGTTCATATCAATAGATCCCTTTCAGAATTATCTTTGTACTTTATTCTGTGTATTAAGAAAACCCTCCCACCTGGGCCACTCATATCATTAACTCCCAATTGCACATATTACCTCCCCCTCTCTAACCTCCACAGGAAAAACATCTTATGCCTTATAAAGATGGTAGCACAAATCCATGTATGAATGTGAATTAGAAGATCATTTAAAGAAACAGGTTTTTAATACACGATTCATTCAAAGACAGCACACTTACCCAAAAGGTATAAAGATGAAAATTTTAATTTCAGAGGGTCATTAGCTCATGATAGCAGGAAGGAGTAGATCCAATCTTTTTGGGTAATTAACTTTGCAATGCATAGAGGAGCCTGCAGACAGGTCACACCCAGATCAAAGTGCCATGCTCACTGTGCTGTTAAATGCTGCCAATACCAAAGTTATTGATAAGTGTCATTATCCTAACTAGGTTATTGCTGACCTAAAAATGCCAATAGATATTTAAGACTCATTCAATATGAGTCAAGTCTACTTGTGATACACTGGCAGGGCAGATAAGGGTTTGTGTGCAGAGCTTGGGAAATAGTTATATCCCCAAAGCCCTGGCCTTCAAAATCCTGTCCTGGACAGACAGGCTTTGTAATGTGGAACAAATGTCTCAGGAGTAAGAAATAGAAATAAATTATGCAGCTCTTACTGTTTTAGGCTGTTGCCTATTCATCCTTTCATTCTCTCTGTTGTCTTTAAAAGACAAAATCTCTCACTAAGCATTCCGTTGATAACATTTGGGCATATTTCAATACAGGATCAGAAAACAAAACCAATAAGGAAATATACACCATCCCTACTTGGTAATTAAAAAGGATGTCCAGTTACAGTCTAAACCAAAATGTACCACATCACTGAAACAGTGCAGGATGGTAGTTAATAGCAAATTGCAGCATTATTACAGCACTAATGCAGAGCAGTCATGTGGGAATACTGAAATTCCTGAAACGTGAGAAGAATTAAAAACCCAGCTGATAATGCTGTAAGTCATCACTCAGTCAGTAGGGCTGCAGGTATGAATTGAAAAAAACATAGAGTGGCAAAACTCCATCATTTATTTTGTTATATTTTTTCCATTTCTATGTCTCCCTCCCTCTCTCCAGTTTCAATGTCTAACAAAATTATGGCAAAATTAATGTCCTTTTCCATCCCTTTGCCTACTTACTTCTAGCTAGAGCTATCATTAGAATGAAAAAATGATTTCTTGCTTTTTCACTTCCTTTAATAATACACAAGACTAATTATTTATTTTGCCACAGATTAATTTCCAGCTAGAACACAATGAAGATACAGTGCATGCCATCTTGCCAAAAAGACAGGGTAACAGTAAACAGGATGATCAGTTGACATGGCCAGGGACAGGCCCACAACTTAAGAAAATTTTTATTACCCTTTATTTTTAATCTACCATGACTACCAAATGATATGTAAAATGGATCCAAGACATTTTTTACATTATATTAGTTTGGATTTAGTCAGAAGAAAAAAGCTGAATCAAGTCATTGTTTTGTGAAGTTTAGAAAAATCTCACCTGAGCCACAAAATGAAGATAAAGTACTGAGATGTCAGCTGAACTAGGAGATTCTGTTCTTTGTAAAATTAGATAACTTCATTGAATTTTTAAGTGACTGAGTTGGGCCTACTTCGATACAGTTCTGCCTTTCTAGCCAGCTCTCCTGTACTTGCTGTTCCTCTGACTTTGGAGGTGGTTTATGACATTCTGTAAATTATTACCTGGAAAGTTAGTACTGGGAAAAAGTGCCTAGAATTCTGAAAAGTCTTCTCTTTAAAAGTTGATGTGTAAAAAAAACACATTAAAAAAATCTATGCAAAAAATTTCTATTTCTACTGCACACCAAGTTATTTCCACACCCTGTTCTATTCTGCCAACATGAAAGCTTTCCTCCCAGAGGGTCATTAGCAGGGTGGGTGCCCTGGAACTCACCCAGGACTTGCAGACTGCCCACCTGGTGTTGCTGGCTCAGACCTGGTGTCTGTGTCCCTCTGCCAACAAGGAACCAGCAGTGGCTCCAATGGTACAGGATGGCTGCAGGCTCTGCAGCCAAGTTTAGTGTCCTTTGTTACCTGAAATCTCTCCACTTGTCAAGACCAGCTTCTTAGGGGTAAAAATTCTCCCTTACACAAAGGGACAAGCTCTGTGCCAGTCTTTTCCTCTCTGTTCAGGCTGTTCCTTGCCCAGCACAGCTTAAAGTGTTTTCTCCTTTTTTTGTTTCAGAAGCACAGGTGACATAGGGCAGAGACCAAATCATCACATACACAGTGAAAATGAGAGGAAGTATTTTCTTCCTCCTAGCAGCTGCATTATTTACCAAGACTTAACCAACACCCTGAGAAGGGAATAACCATAATAACCATAGGTCAAGGAAAAACATCACTTTTCAGAAGCCAGGTCATGCCTGGAGAAGTGCCACCTATAAGAAGGTTTTGCTCAGATTGTTGCAAGCCATGAATAACGTTCTGCACACAAACAAGGTTTTGTGAAATCAATACCTGAGTAACTTCAGAATACAGATTGAAACATCCTCTGTTGTCACACAATGCTGAGTACATTTTAAGATATTCTTATTTTTCTCCAGCATCGTATGAAAATACATTTACTACTCATTTATGAGAGCATAGCAGAATAACGGGTTTATTCAAAAGATTAGAGTCATTGCAGTATATTACCAAATCCATGTTCCCATGGATCAAACATACCACACTTTAGATTGGTATTTAACCAGATCAAACATACCACATTTTAGATTGGCATTTAATACAGATATTTGTAGCCTGCAGGAATAATAAATGAAACTAATTAAGTTTAATAATTCAAGAGAACTTGGCATGCCTGATTGTTACCTAAAGGCTAATTTATCTTTCTCCTTTTTTTCCAGATCTCCCCCTCTTCTCACCAAATTAATCTGGAAACTTCATAAAATATGAAAATATTAAGGAAAAAAATCATAATGGTAAATCCTTTCAACACACAGAAAACTCTCTGCAGTAGATTTACAGATGATGCAAACTTGACTAAAATCCTACAGATGTTTTAAAGAGTAATGTCTGTTTTTACAAGTAGTCAGCTTAGTCATAAAGGAGATTTATTTTCTTATACATCCTCTCATCACAATAACAGGACCCAAAAATTGTCTTAGGCAGACCTTACTAAATCCAAGTCATCAGCAGCACTTCAGCAGAGATCTCAGATATTGCAATCTCTGTACCAATTATTTCACATTGGTTGGCACACAGTAACTTTTATTGAAAGTCTACTTCATTCAGCAGTGGAATATTTAAAAACACTAATATTTCTAGAAAATTACTGCTCTTTTTTTCCCCCCACATTTACCAGACAGGGTCAATCAAAACATAAGCCTGAATTAAATGTTTGAAACCTTAATAGTGTCTTAGGCTGAGAGAAAACAATTTGTCAGTTAAGAGAAGATAAAATTGAGAGAAGGCTTTATCAGAAGCACTGGACTCAAGAGGGGAAGTTTATGTGAAAAGAGTTTGCCTTGGATACAAAATACTCAGTGTGAAGCACTCCAGATCAGCAGGTACCCACACAGAAAGCAATATACAGGGTGTTTCATTCTCACACGGAATGTACCACCAAATTACAACAAAACCCAAACTCCAATCCCAGCTGCCTCTATTAATTTTCTTCCAAAATCTACTTCTAGCCAATAGTCTTTTTCCAAGGTGAAGAACTAAAGAAAATACTCTTTAACAGATTATAAATTTAATTTGCAGTACAGTGAAAATCTTTAGAGCCAGAGGTTGACTTAGATTACCTTGCTAACTAATAAAGAGACCAGGTTTTTAATTAGGTTGCCTAAAGCTCATTCTCCCTTCATTATTTATGATTCTTCCTTTGCACTGTGTAATTATTACCAGCAATATATATATATATGTTACAAAACCCCCTACATGCACATATATATGTATACAGAGAGAACCACATGCCAGTAAGAAGCTACCTCCTCCTGCACAGGCATTTCTACTTAACTGCAACCATGGAAAGAGAGTCTTGACACATGCAAACATGAATTTTCTCTTCTTCAGGTCCCTCTTCTCCTGGGACATCAACAAGATACATCTAATAGGAGGGCTGCTGGGCAGTGTAACTATAACCATGGTGTTTCTTCTCCTTGTGTACATCCATTTGGCATTCATTTGGTACATTGCACACTGTGTAAATTTGTCATTTCATTGTGTACATCCATTTTGACATTCATTTTTGACTGGAAACTTTTCCAGGTAAGGCTGTTTTCTCTTTTAGTGCCTAGCAACACAGGGCCATGAAACCCACCATTTTTTGTGTGTAAAACATGTACAACATTTGCCTGATAGAATAGCACTGAACAAGGCTGGCTCCCACACTGATGTTTGAAATTACTGGAAGGGTGTGTTTCATGTGTACACAGTGTGGGATGCGCAGAGAGCTGCATAAAGGCTGTGAATTATTTACAATTTTGGCATTATTCATTGCAGAGGAATTGTCTTTGCTCACTAAGTCCCATGTCTCCTCACTTACTGTGACCATCAGGGAGGCTGTGTTAAGCCAGCAAACATCCACCCAGAGCCTGTGCTAGACTCACATCTCACCCAGGGCTGGAAGTACAGCAGCTCTGGGGGAAGCTCTGCTGTGACACGTTGGGAAGGTACCAGAGCCAAGCAGCTCCTCTTGAACGTTGAGCTGTCATTATTTTCATTGTTTTCAGGCAGAGATGATTACTGAATACAGGCAAGAAGAATGTAAGCCTACATGCCACTAAAATTTACTTCCCAGGCTAAAAGGACTGTTCGCCAAGTCTTCAATTGCTGCAACAACTGCTTAGACCAACACCTGCAAAGGCTCCACGCTTTCCACAATATTTGGTTTGGTGAGAATCTTTGGGACAGACTTTGTTGACTTCTGTATTTTACCTGTGCAGGTTTCTTCATTTTCCTCTGCTGTGCCCAGAGAGATCAATTGAGGCCAGTAATCATATACCCACAGCACACCCTCCTGCCATTGCACACTATGCCTTTTCAAGGTTTAATAAGCCCCTGAAAAAAATGAGCATTCCTGCTCAGTTGCATTCGAGTGCAATAAAGTTGTTAATTTTTTTCCCCCAGGGGTTGAATTTATTCCCTCTAGCACCCTGCCTATGCAGATATACTGCCACCATTATTTGGGCACAGGGAAAAGAATGTTTGTGGTATTCTTAATTTGCATTGTAGAAGTCCTAAAAACCCTGTCATTGACCAAGCAATGCCTTTGGATCCTAAGAGACCAGGAAGAGCAACTCCAGTCAATGGGCTTATAATCCAATTTAACAGGGGAGTTTTTACTGCTTTTCTATCTCTGGCTTACAAAAAAAAAAAAAAAAAAAA
>VZRH01008176.1:60612-102319 GCA_013397555.1 Urocynchramus pylzowi
ATAACCCTGGTTCAAAAAAAAAAAAAAAAAAAAAAAAAAAAGAAGCTTATTAGGCTCAGTACTTCCATGTACTTTGCATGCACAAATCAAAACCTGTGATGCCAGTCCACTGAAAAACAAAGACCAGGAAATATATATTAAACCTTCAGCACCAGCAAAAAACCCACAAAAAACCAACCCAACAAAAAACAAACATAAAAAAACCTGAAAGGCCCCAAAACCCTCCAAAAACCAACAACAACAACAAAAAATCAACCAACCAACCAAAAAAAAAACAAAAAATAAAAAAACCAAACCAAAAAACCAAACCATAATTGCTTTTTGCTTTAAAGCACATGAAAGGGGTAGTAGAAGGCACCAGGCTTGCTGTTAAAGTAGATTGTAAACATATGGCACAGCAGCTTCCCAGCAGAAATGCAGGGGTTCAGTTTTCTGCTTAGTCAGACTGGCGTGCAAGGTCCTGCTGCAGGAGGAAGGACACTGCCAGGGGCCTTTTCTTTGCACTACGAATGCAGAGAGCAGCTCAGGACAGTCAACCCCGCAACAGAGGCATGGCCATAGTGGAAAATATACTTGGTGGCTTTGCTTTTTCCCTACAATCCCTGCTCAATGAACCACACAACATTCTCCTGGCTCTGGCTATCCACAGCTGTAGTAAAGACCTCTGGGGCCACAGGTACAGGAATAAATTAGTTCAGATATTAATTAGTACAGATCTGTGCCTGCCTTAATGCAGGGCCCTTTCTTCTGTTCAGATCAGCATATTTCAGTTAACTGTGAACAAAACTGGACAACAGAGAGGTCAGGCTGAGATGGCCAGTGCAGGATAGACACACTGGCTGCAGAAAATACAGGGAATTGCTGAAGGTCTCCCTGGTTCACTCAAGAGAGCTTTTCCTCCATTGTGTTTGTAAGATTTAAATAACCTAACTCCTCAAATGATTTTTATTTGTCTCTGATATAAAGTTTCCCTGCTTGAAGTGGGTCAGATCTTCATGCAGAAGATTTTCTGTTCCTAGAGGGAATTACTCAGCAGAACTTCAGATTATCAACAGAATTATGGTACACTCAAGACGTTCTCTTTCTGATTTTATTATAAGAAAAGCCCTTGCCCTTCTTTTGGCAGCTTTGTTCATTTGGCTAGTGGATCCTCAAACATCTGAATTTTGCATTGCTAGAAGTCTGGTATTCAAGCCCTCAAAATATATCATCATCCCCAGAAAAATTGAATGTATTTGTGAGACATCAACCAGAGCCTTCTCTACTTAAAAAAGTAGCACTTCTTACAACCAGTACTGCAGGCACACTTCAGAAGAAGTGACATGGAAACAGTTAACACATAAGTTATGAAAATTCCAGGTTTATTTTGCTCGTGAGCTGGAGATAACCAGTGAGCCTTTCCTTCCTCCCTGAGCAGAGATAAGTAATACAGAAATTTGCATATGTACACACATGGTTTTAAAGCAGGAAAGAGGTACTGGCACTAATGAACTCTGTGGATATTCAGGGCAAAGAATGTTGTTGCCTACCATGCATTCAGTCATGTGCCTGCAGTGCTCCTGGCAATGATTATGATTGCCTATAGTTTATTTACATATTGTATTTTAAGCAATAGAGATGAGTGTAAAGTTGCCTGAAGGTCTGAATCCTTTTGAAAACATATTTCATGTTAGGGGAGCTAGATGAACAGTTCTCTGACAATGCAACAGCAGGAGGAAAGCTCCCTCCAGTACTTCTGCAGCATCTATTCCATACATCAATGACTAATTTGGACTACTATAACTTCATTTTGGCCCATACAGCTGCATTGAGAAGAAGAATTATGCCATTGTGTCTGTACAAGGGCCTATTTCATGGTTATTGCAGAAATAAGTGCCTTTTAAATATATACATATTGGTGAATCCAGCTTAGGCATGAGGAATACTGATATATTCAGCCAACCAACAACAGGACAGATTCCTACAGTGTTACTGATTTGGGTCTGATCGTCTATTACTCCAGTGGGTCTGTTGTGTGAAGTGTGCACTGCTTGGTACAAGTGAGACTACCCAGAACCTAACCCTGCATTAGTGATTCACCCAGGAAATGTCATGAAGCAGCAGCCTTTAGAACTTCAAAGGCATATTCAAAAGTAAATACATATGTAGAGTTATAGGTATGATCCTGCCAGATGCTGTTTCACCCCCTGTTCTGGATAGATCTTTTGTAATATCTGGTTAACTTTAAACACATGCTAAAGAAACCAGTGAGAAAGAAATGCCAGCCTTTGAACAGATCCTTCTGTCCAGCCAGTCGGTTGGATCAGAGGCCTTATATTTACCAAAATGCATGTTATTACTTATTAACTCACCAGGAAAAAAAAAAAATTAATTCAATATTTCCCCATGCAAATTTTAATCACTTTTTCAATGTCAAATCTTTAATTAGGCTGTTCCTAGGAAGAAGTGTAATCAGGCCATTAGCAATGCAGCCATAGAACAAAACTCTATTAGGAAAGTGACACTTCCACTTCAGCAGACACATACACTAGTGTAGTTAATCTAAATCAGATTCTAAGTAAAATAAGAAAATACTGCAACAGTGTTCTGAATGCTCTCGACTACTCATCAGAACTGTAATTTGTATATATCAGAACTGTAATTTGTATATATATATCATATAGTAAAAGTATACAGAAATGCCAAAGAAAAAGCCTAAGTTTACTAAAAAGAAAATGTGGCACTATGTAATTTTTGCTACTGTCATGAAATTTCTGTCAAAAGCAGCACTTCTTTTATTTGCATCCACCACAGGGAAAGAGACATTTCTTCATTTTATTTAAGAAAGCCCTGGGACAACTTGTGGAACAATGAACTTGGAGTACTGAAACACTGAATGAGCACATGAACCACGATAACAATTGCTTACACTAATTACAGGGTTGACAGACAAGGAGCTGGACTCCTCCAAAACACACTAGTTTATAGTACCTAACAATAAATCTAACCATTATTTTAAATAATGCTGTCCTCTTGGGTATTGCGAACTACTGCCCTGGTACTTCTTTCTTCAGACACACTTGTGCATTCTCCAGGCTTCAAGTTGTATTGCAGAGAATTGAAACAGAATACAGCCTCACAAGGGCATGGCAAAGCAAGAAAGACAAACAAGGAGAACAGGGAGGAAAAGAAAAAAATATCATTATACTGAAGCTGTAAAAGGGTGACTAGAAAATAGATTTTAAACAGTAAGTGGAAAAACAAGAAAGCTATAGCTAGACATTAAAAGAGGACAGCGGCTAGACCTTGATGACTTGAAGAGAGTTTCTTTGATGAGCCTGAACTGAAACAAAAGCTCCTTCATTTGTATTAGTAATGAACAATAATCAACCCTCTGGGCAAAATACGGGAGCAAGGCACATCAGAGCTCAAGTGTAAGACTTGAAAACTTTATGCTCAGTCTTAGAAGTGAAATGTTTTTGTCTGAGGAGGTTATTGTAAACAGTTTTATTTTAGGAGCTGCCCCTTTAGAAGCTACTACACAAAAATGCACACAGAAGAAAGCAAGATGCTTTCCTCTGAACTTTGCCTTAACAGAAAAAATGCTGTTTGCTATTTATAAAAATATCTGAGAGCTGGCAGCTCTTAAAGTGTGTCGCCATACGTAAATGCTTTTATAGTTTCAAAAATCTCAAATAATGAAGTGATGCTTATATGAAACTCATGATGAGCTGCTGAGTCTCCTGCTGTAAGTGCAGCCCACGAGAGCTCATCTTTGCTTTATACATTTAGAAATATGGATAAGTTCAATTCCAATTTTAACATCCATGGTCAAAGCAGTCTATGAATCTCTCATGCACCAGAAGAAATAGTCTCCATGAATCTTCCATCTCTTCAATATGCAATAAAATACATCTTAGTTGTTAATACTTAGCATTTAAAATGACAATATGGAAATTGCCAAGTGACAGAAGTGCAGAGACATTAGACAACAGGATGCAGTGAACTTTGTGGGACATGGCAATTGCAATTTTTAGGAGTATCAAATTTCACAAGCATCAGAGCTCTGCTGTGACTTTGAGTTTGGTACAATGAACTAACTCTTTCTAAGGATGGCAACACAGAACATCTACCCAAGTTCATATTAGCTGTTTACATGACTCTAGTATAGAAGTTGCTTGTACACAGCTCTGATACTCAAAAATCAACTCAAACCTAAAACACTGGTAGAAGACAAACTCTTCTCATGTAATGATTGTTTTAAACTCAGAAAACAGACTTCTGGAGCCCCACTCCACTCTACCTCCTGTGTCTGATAGCAAGTCCCCTAATGTGGTACTGGGCTCTGTAACATGGGCTAAGGCACAGGCCTAGGGACACTTTTTCTAAAGCATCACCTGGAATGATTTTTCTCTTCAGCAGGTTATATGACCAAGCTGAGTTGTATGACAGCAGAAATATTGTTCATGGATTTTTTTACCCACAGTATTTGATTAATTTTTCTACCATATGGACCTACAAAAATGTTTCACCAGCAATTCCCTTCTTCCCCACAAGCTACCCTAACTCCAGCATTTTGATTTAGTCCAGCTAACTCCAGGAAATAAAGCAGGAGCTAAACAACACTACCTTCAGCCATTAACATCCTGAAAATGCACAATGGAACATGGAAAAGTTTCATACTCCACGATGGAAGTGGACATCTGCCACCATATCTATCCGGGCTCTGCACTGTCAGCCCAGGCAAGGCTGTCCCCAGCACACATCCCATGGATGATACTGATGAAAAGTCTTCTGGGAGCATGTGCCAATGGAGACTTGTTAATTTGCTGTGCAACTTGCACTTGGCTTTTCTTCTCATGTGAGAGAAACAGCCAAAGGGGAAACAATCTGGCTGAGGAGATCCAGCAGCTACAGCTCTGCTTGGAGAGTTCTCCTCCACCTGCACATCTGCTCCATAGGGACTGGCACACTGCAGAGGGTCCTGAATATTAACAAAGATTTCTCTACACCACCCAGGTAACCTTGCTGATGTACCTGAGCGATGATGGTGTTCTACCCTTGAAAGTTCTCCTCCCAGAAAGGTCTCACTTGCTCGATAGGAAACAGTCATAAATTCAGTGATGTACTCAGCATGTACAGATCCTGTCTGAAGTGTAGTTTTACTGCCATGCATGAAGTTACATCAGAATTGATTCACTCCAGTAAGTTAGATTTTAGCTCACTGTCTGCATCCTGGTTGTCTTTCAGAACAGTGTGTGCAGCCAACCTACAAGGACAAACTCATTGCTTGCTTGAACTCAAGCCCTAGGAGGTGCTCCCATGGTCAGGCAGAGCAGGCTGAAAGACCCAAGTTCACCTGGTGCCTTGGGAGGTTGGAAATATTTTTTCAACGGGGTCAAACCACCACCATGGCATGCCCAAGCAGGCAGGCAAAGCCTCCAGCCTGCCACAGAAAAGCAGAGAGCACATTTTGGCTATTTCTGAATATAAACTGCAAAAAAGCCTCTGGGTTAGATCTGTAGCTCTTATATTGTTTATGTTAGGACTTGGTTATCCAAAGGATCTAAATAAATTTGGTGGGAATGCTCCTGAGAATCACTGATTTTTTCAATTTTTTTTCTTTAAAGAGTACAAAGATTGTCTTTCCAGAAGCTCTTTTCTTGTTGATGGTGAGGTTTTGTGTGCCTTTGGCTTCTTGTGATCAGTGGGACATCCAGCAGCAAGCACTCTTTGAGATTCATCAATATTTTCAAGGGCAGGAGAGAACTTCACTCCTTTCGAGTACCACTCACAAAGATGAAAAGCTTGTGAGGGTGCCAATTATATAGCCTGGCTGAGCCATCTTGCCAGTGAAAAGCTTTGCAGGATGCATTCTGGCTTCACAAGATGGAAATTCAGCTTTTATTCAAGTAGTTTGATTTGGTGACTTCACTGTTTAATCCATGTAGCCACAGTGATCAGTCAGAAGCAGTAACTGAAAAGGAGGTAGCACAAATTAATTCTACTAGGATTTCACAGTGCTTACTATTTTGTATCTCTCTGGCAGCATGCCAGTGGGACAAGAGTTCAAGAAAACAGTTGATGTGTTCTGCACTGGAGACAACATATTCTTACACTACATGACAGAGCCTTAAGCTGAGCTGCTGGATGAGCCCCAAGTAGGTTCCCACAGTGCTGTGGGCAGATCTGGCCTGAAAGTTGCACAGCCACATTTGTGCTGAATTAAATCCAGATCAGTAAAACCTGTGTCCTGGCTTATTATTGTGGGCAAGGTACCAAGCCATATACAGCCAATACTATTTTTCATTCTAAACTGGCCTGTGTACAGCTGACTGTGTTAGTCAGAGATAGCATTTCTCCTCTCCCCAGTCTGTGCATATGTGGACTTTAATTATTAAAGTGCTTTGGATTGCCATGCCTTTGGGACAGGGACAATCTTTTTCTTACAGGTCTGGGTGGTACCCCCCATCTTCTGTCTCACACAAATGCACAAGTACTCCTGCAGTCGAGTAACAACAGCTCTTCCTTGTGTAGCAGGAGGACTGAGCAATACAACTGCTGCTCTGGTAGAAACTGAGAGAAAAATATTATCAAAATGCATGATGGAAATGAAAAAAAATCAGTGCAAAGCTTATTAGCCAAGTTGCAACCAAGCTTAAAAAATGTATCAGCCTAGACCTGGAAATTTATGTTCAAAGCCACAAATTCAGAGTTAATTTATTATGCAGTAGATTTCCAGCTCCACTGAGCTAATGGGATTTCTTACTCTGTTAAATGGGCTTTTCCCTCAGAGCACCTTGTTTCATTAGACCATTTAACAAAGGTTTGGGAGAATGAGGTGTGTAAACACAGCACAGCCGTGCCAGCTGCCTCTTTGTTTTGTACAAAGTGCTAATTCCTCTTACAGACTATGGGTGCACATGTACTGCACTCTATGCAGGAGGCATGGGGATTTCACTTTATTGAAAGCTAAAAAGAAAGTGAAGAAAATTTCTCAGATTTCTTGAGAGAAGACTTTTCCCAGTGTGTTTAGAGTTAAAAATTGGAACAATCTTCCTGGCACTAACAGTGTTGATGACGGGTTCTCCAGGAGCCAACTAGCACTTTGTGAAATGGCAGATGTAAACAGAACTGTCTATAATTAATAACACTTTAATTAATAGCAGGACTAAGTGGACCAGACAAAATCAAGCCCCTGAGAGTCTCTGTTTCCTGTAAAGTATCAACACAGGGGAAAAAAAAAAAAAGGAAAAAAAAAAAAAAAAAAAAAAAAAGAAAAGGTGAAAGATCCAGCTCTGTTTCACAGAAGTGAAACCAAGTCCTGGAAGAAGCACATGAGCCTGGTAACAGCCCCAGGAGTGAGCTTGAGCCCTGCTTGCTCATTCAACACCCAAAGGAAACTCCTTTTCTGACATTCCTCACAGCATCCTACCCCTGTGTCCCCAAACTACATGCTGTTCTTCCCAATATCCATATCTCTGGTGAGAAAATAAATTCTTTCACTCCAGGGGTAACCGGAACATTAATTTTCTATCAACTTTAAGCTTTTAAAATGAGAGTTCTTTGCCATTCTGATCAGTAAGTTGAGAGCAAATGCCCTTTGTAAAGCAATTCATCCATTAAGGAGACATTCTGCACCTTTTCAGATGCAGTCTTATACTACACAGCTGACTGACCTCCATATTCCCACTGTTTACAATAATTCAATTTTCAGTTATAATATTTTGATTTTTCCAAAGGAAAACTTAATAGTAATTCCAGCAGCTACTAGGCATTGTCAGTGAAACTCCATTGATGATGAAAAGAATAAACTTGACAAAACTGTCAAGGAAACCAGGAAAGTCAATGTCTGCATTCCTGACAGCATTAGGAATAACAAATCTATCTTTAGATGGCATGAGTTTTCTCCAGATATCCATTTTGTAACTGGTATAGAATAGAAATCTTGTTGAAAATAAAATTAATGTACAGAACAGGGACTGAAAAAATTGATAAAAGCTGTGGGACTTGAAGAGAAATGGTTTCTTTCTCTGTCACTTTTATTTGTGTGTGCATTCATGACTGTGTGTAAATCTAAATACATTCCCAAGCCTGAGGGCAATGTTGATTCAGAAACACAGAATAAAAATAAAAAAACCAATGGCCTGTTGAAATTAATGGCAAAACTCCCTTGACTTCAGCAGAGACAGAATTTTGCCCCAGATATTTGGGCCAAGGTTACCAACAGCCAGGAGGTACTATTTGACCTTTGAAAACCAATCAACAGGAGAAAGAAAATGGCCATTGGATTGCCCACCTGTTCCGTAAAATCTTCCTGAAAATGTGAAGAAAGTGTTCAAAACTTGTTTCCCTACCCCCACCTTGTTTTAATCTGGTGCTGTTTCTTTCTCCACTACCTTAGGGGTGGTGTAAGCTCACTAAGTAGATGTGTTGGTCTGGAGTTGGGGGAAGGAGGGTAATTACACCTTCAACTTCACGTAAGATAGGGCACATAAGAATTTACTTTCAAGACCTTTCAGGTGACTTCACACTTACTTTGTGTTAGGAGTGTGCAGTGGAGGGGAAGAATGCAGACCAACTCATGCTGTACACATCCACGGCACTGTGTACTTCCACATGGAGACAAGCCTAAGTTGCTCACCCTGAAGTTTCTCGCCTTCTCACACTTACCCCTGCAGCTTCTGTTCAAATACAGAGAAGAATCACGGTCCCTCATTTCCAGATGGAGGCTCTGAAGAAAAGAGAGACTGTAACTCAGCATCTTTCGTGTATTTATACTGATTTCAGAGACTGGGTTACAGAAACATGGATTGGAAGATGGCCTCCAAGGTGCCAGTCACACTCGGGGTGTGGGAGGCTGGGAGGGACAGCCATTCTCTTGAACCTGGGAGTAGGTTCCTCCAGGGGACAGTGAGGATGGTGATGGGATGTCATCAGCTCCCCACAGACCCCGTGTAGTGCCCTGGCACACCCAAGGTTTGGCACCTGCTGCTGGTGGTCCAAGCTTGTCTCTGGCACCCAGCCCCTGCTGAGGATGGCATAGCAAAAGGCTGCTCCCTCTCTGTGGTGCCAGAGAAAACGAGACGAAGTAGGCCAGACACTGGCTTATTACAGGAGGCTGCCCGAGCTCACAAATGAACCTTCTTTCTACTGGCATGAGCCCAGCTCTTCTCTCTCCTTGTTACTGTAAAGCAGCAGCCACTAGACAGGTAGGATTGAACAATGCCATTATAATAACAACAACAGTCTTCAGGCAGAGAGGAAGCCCTGGCAGAACAAAGCCCAGCTAAAGGTGGAATAATGCATGCCTGGGACAACCCCTACTGCTCTAATTTTTCTTATGTATTTCTTATGTTTAATTAACTAGTCATTCAGAATGGCTCTGAGAGTAAATCCTGGATGAATCTCAAGGTCATTTCCTTAGCTGCAGGATGGAAAAATGCATGGAAGTCTGGCCAGCTGATAATCTTTTGCTTGCTTATACCAATAGAATCCTTTTTTTTCTTGCATGAATTTATCTGGGAGCTAGCTAGGCAATAGGCCCCTGTTAAATAATGATGATTATGTTCTTTTTGCTCACTGTCGACAAAGAATTATAGCCCCTCATTTAGAGCTCATTTCAAAACCATAAGATTCTGTAATTGAAAGTGGCTGAAGCTAATTTGATAACCCAGTTCTGAACACAGCTGAATGACTACTTTCCCTTTGTCCTTTCAACAGTAATGGCCTTGTCAGGAAAGTCTTCTGTTCTACTTTAAAGAGAACAATTATGACAAAGGTTAAAAACTATTGTCCTGTGACAGTGTGCAATTTCAACATTGCCTCCAGGTTCCCAGCAAGGCCAGTACGTGGCAGGCGGATCAAACTCCCTCCAACCACAGCTGCCCTCTCAAACACCCACCCAGTGCTTACTCTCATGACTGACTGTTGCACTCCCCAGGATACAGAGCTCCATCCAGGAGAACACCTGACTCTTCCTCTGATGACATGGAGGTTTGCTGGGCTCTCCCAGGATGGGAGGGGGGAAGAGTGCCTCAGTGTCTGTGTCTTGCCTGGTAGCTCCCTCAAACACACCAGACCATCTGTTGTGTGATTAAAATCCCACACCAGGACACCCTGAAGGCTCCTTCTCCCTTACAGCAGCTAAGCTGACTGCGCTGGTGGTGCAGGAGAAGGTGAATCCTCCTCTTGTGCCCAAGAGGTGGGCAAATGCTTACAGCACAGACAGGCAGGAGGGGAACTCCCCCTGTGAACAGCCCCATGTGGACGAGCAGGACACCCTGGCCCTCAGCAAGGGCAAAGCAGCCTAACAACACACAAGATGGAATATAAAGCATAAATGGGATGTCCACCTGGTGCTCTGTCTGCTGTCCTGAAGCTGCCTGGCTCTTGTGATTAACCCTGAACACATTTACTGGTACAAGCAGCAGTGCAAGGAACCCCTTTTGCCTCCAGTTCCTGTCTCCTGTTCACACCTGCACCTGGACATTCAGTGATTCCAGGAGATGAGAGCAGCTTTCCTTAAACCTCCTTTCCAGTGATCATGGAGGGAAACTCACTGATTGCAAGATGATATCTGATAGCTTAGTAAATTTTCCTTATGTATTTTGGATTCTGGGCCTTTCCCAAGGTAAGTGGGGGAAATGTAAATAACATGGCAAACATTTCTCTAGCCATAGCCTGGAGCTGTGCTCAGAACTGTTCTGGCTGTTGTAGTAATTAGCACAAGCAAATTGCTAAATTGTGTGCAGTGATAAAATGATGGATTACAGCATGGAAGAAATCATTAACTCATTGATTAGCAGCACATGCCTTCAAAACCACTATCTAAGCAAATTCTGAGCATAGTGACAGCTTTGTTAATGTTACAACTACTGTCTCCCATAAGCAAGACTCATGAAAAAATAACATATAAATCATTATTAAAATTGGTTCTCAAGTGTTTTCTAATATTTATTGTGGGGCTCCTGTTCTGTGTCTCCCTACACTCACAAGGAGAAGGGCTGCACTTACATGTTGAGAGGATCTCCTGCTCAAAGTCAGTGTGGTTCACTGGCATCATCTATTTCTAGGTATTCCCTCCTGATGGCTTTAATAATCAAAGCAGCCTGTTATTGCCACATCTAATAGCAGTAGGCTTCACTTCTTGTTCAGCATGAGTGCTCAGTAGTTTATAAAATTACTCATTTAAATGGGCTTCTTTTTATTAGGATTAGCAGGCCAATCTCATCCCTCTTTCCCACATCTTTCTCCCTCTTGTTTTAAGTAAGATAAGACACTCATATTGAGTATCAGTACATCATTGTAACAGAAATGTGTGTGTCAATAGCTGCTGTAAAAGTGGGGTAGGGGAGCCCTCTCCACAGCTCTGTGTCAGCGTGGATCCCATACCTAATCCCCAAGGATCCCCAAATTCATCGTCAGTAGAACAGAAAATCAACACCAGGCTGTGATTTCACCTATTGACTTGGGTACTGCCACAGCAGAGTGGAGTGTACCTACACCTACCCACCTTGCTGTAGTGCTCACTGCCAGTTTGAACACCCACTGATAGTGGGAAGATAAATACAGGGGCAGGGACACCAAAGGGTCAGTCATGGAGAAATGCTCAGCTGGGTCCCTCCCCACCTCTAACCACACTCAGCAACCCTGACCAGTGTGATTCAGGGAACAACCCCACCTGAAAAGGACCAGATTGCCACAGCTTGGTGCTGGGGAGGTTCCCCTTTTGGTCCCACCCTTCTCTCTGCCTTTGTCTGCTGGCATTTCTAGCACTTCCCTCCAGCCAGCTCATGCACCTGCCTCTGCTTTTTCTTTATTTCTGACACCATTACACCTTTGAAAGGTGCTGGTCTCTCCCAAAGTAGGGCCAAAAGTTTAGCTATTCTGATTTTTTTCGAGATCCCACAGCCAGGTCATTACACCTGTTTCTGGGTCCTCCAGTGGAATGGAAAGGAACAAGAGAAAGAGATCTGACAAACATTTGCATCTGTTTTGCCAGAGGTGAATATCAGGGTTTCCCTTTGTTTCACAGTCAGATTAAATCATAGACATGGGAACTAGTGACCAGTGATTTCAGGATCTGCATCTGTAAATGAAAGAGAGTTCCAATATGAGGGCAATTTATTTCACTTAATTAAACCTACTGATTCACAGTATGAATCCATTCAGTAAAATGCCCTTTTAATAAATAAAAGAATACCTTTCACAATTGATAGATTTGCAGTTGTGATCTTCAGTTCCCACTTCAATTCTGCTGCAAAGCTGTTCTTGGAAATGAGAGGCAAAGCATTCCTCTCCAAGGAGAGTCCATTTTATGAGTGTCTGGTGGCATACTTATCTGCTCACTGTCTCTCTCCCAAAATCTAGCATCTCATTGGAATTCTTTTTTTTTACACTAATTTGGCAATTTTATACATAGTTCTAGGAGTACCTCTTAGGACAGCATTAATTTTAATAGGACAGCATTAATTTTAATAGCATCTTAAAATGACAAATTCAAGATATGCCACTAACACAACATGAATACATGTAGTTAATAGATTTTCTTCATGCTGCTCTAGCTTGACACTAAATTTGTCATAGCAGTGGTCCTGCTTCAGCACTATTCTCATCCATTCTTTATCCACTGATTTTTCTATCATAACTTATCTTTTACTAGCAGCATAATTTCTGCATTACTATACAGGCAATGTCACATACTTAGCAAACTCTTCATAAACATTTACATCAGTAGCTGTCTGTTAGACAAATGTTCTTTTTTGGAGGAGTCTGCAGTTTCAACTCTTATTATTATTATGCTAAATCATCTCCCAGAAACAGTCTTAGGAATAAAATTTAATAAATTTTATTTAAATAAATACAACACTCATAAAGAATTATACATTTAAGTGCTGTTACCTTCCATAGCCTTCCCCCACCAGCTGTGGGAAATCGTCCCTGTTCTTTGTCAGCAATAAGGAATGTGCAGGCAGTGCTGAGGAATGACACAGTAGCCACCCCCTCCACTAGATAGCCCTCATCAGACCAGCCTGACTGGCCATCTCGTGGCACAAGTCCCTGTTCTCCTATTTTTACTAGAATCTTTCCTTTTTTGCATTTCTTCTGAGAGTTTGGACCACTTGACATTATTTGTGGCTGTTTGAAGAAAAAGTACTGTTTTGCAGTGACATAAAGCAGCATGGTAATACCAACATTTGTCTTTAATCCTGTTTTTGTTAGGAAGGCTGGTTTTTAAGACAAGGCTTGTGGGTACGTACTCAAATGGGGCTTGCACCTAAAAGCTATGTGAGAGCAGAAACCAAGTTTGGTGCCATTAGTCACTGAATAATGCAGACATTAAAAATCTGAAACCCAGGAAGAACAGTTATATTTTCCAGGTGTGTTTGAGTGATTTAATTTGAGTACTTACAATAGTTTTTTAGTATTTCATGCTGAAGGTAGCCAGGAACAGCACAAGACTGCAGAGCTGAAACTGCTTGCCATGCTCTCCAGCACAGTGTAGCTATTTGGTTATCCACTAAACCACACTTATTTTCCTTCTAGAGCTGTCTCTATTTGGTCAACAGAAGAAAAGAAAAAAAAACCACTGATAAATCTTTACAGTACAAAGTTATTGCCTGAGTGTTTGACTTTGGGTTGAACCTCACGGGAGCCTGGCAATAAAGTCTGCAACTGGAGACCTAATGCTATCTAGCTGGGGCAAGGAGCAGGAATGCACAAGAAAGGAGGCTGCACAAGTGCTTGTATTTTCTTTCCTCTGCTAAAAGTGCATGCGGACAACAAAGAGGGGATGAAAAGCTGATTTGTGAGGTCTGGAAACTACTCTTCAGGAGTGTCAGCTGAGGGAAGACACTCAGACAGATCAAACAGAGCCACTCAGATCAAACTGTCCTAGAGATCCTTGGAGAAAACATCAGGGAGGATTTTATGTATGGAAAGAAAACACCTCTGTAGCTTTAGAGAGATGAGATGAGATGAGATGAGATGAGATGAGATGAGATGAGATGAGATGAGATGAGATGAGATGAGATTGAGATGAGGAAGAAAACAGCTGACCTGCCTGCAGAAACGGGAGGAATGCCAAGCAGTAAGGCTTGCCCTGCTGTGCAGGCTTCCCTCTCTGCACTGTTTCCACCCCTCCCAGCCATCACCTGATAGCACCTACCTGGAGCCAGCTGATGCCTACAGCAAACAGGAGTTCAGGACACAGCATCCTCCTTAGGAAAAGCACTTTAAAGCTGTGGTGTGTTAAACATTATAGTTGATGAAATCTTCATTCCATTGACGGCAATGCTAAAACTACCTCTGATTTCAATGGAGCAAATATTTTTCCATCCCACTGTCTCTCCGATCTCTGTTCCCTTTATGACCCATTCTATTTTTCTGAAACTCTTTTGAACATTTTCAGAGGAAATTAACTGATTTCATCTCTTCTAGTTTTAACATTCCTGTAATATAATTGTATTCTTTGTCCTGAAAGGGAACTCTGGCAGTATACTTTTTGAGTTTTCCATCTTGCACAGTTCATGTCTGTAGGAATCAATAAAGATCACACTATTTAAAAATGCACAGCCTGAGCAGAGTGCAGAAAAGGACACAGAATTGCTCAGTGTTGCCACAGCAATGCATGTATTTTTTTTCAGCAGCAGATGGTAGGGCTGACATCTGCAAAAGCAAAGGGCACAGCTGGGTTGCATCTCAGGTTATGGAAAGCAACAACATATACTATGTGTCACCTGTTTTGACTGCATAATTCATTTTTCTCTGAGAACAAAGAGCTTCCCCTATGCATAGAAAATGACTTTGTGTTTCCTATTTAAAGTGATGCCTCTTACTCCAGTGGGGATAAAAAACCCAAGGGCCTATAGTACTTACATGACATTCATAACAAAAAACAAAGCTAACAGCCTCCAAGGTGTTTTCTACATTCTGGAATTAAAACCATTTTCATGACAGATATTAGCCTAAGAACAAAAATCAGTATTTTAACAACAAAAGAAGGCCATTTTCTGTGGGATTGTGTGTGTTTCATTACTGCACTATTTTTTTAAGCAATGGTGATGCTTACATTGAGGATGTCAGCTGATGTGGTCTTGCTGTGGCTGGAACACTGTAGGGGCAGTGAGAGCTGGGGAAAAGGGTTGTCCACATGCCATATGTCCAGGGGACACCAGAAAAGCCCCAGCCCTTCTTCCCCTCCCCAGATAGCTGCATTATTTCTACCCAAATGGAGAAGAAAACAGCTTTTGGTCCTGGGGAAGGAGTTAGCAAGCAAACCCAAAGAAAGCACACAGCAAGTTTCCAACCACTGAGAAGAAACTGGTGGATTTTAGATCACACTAATTGTATCTTTCTGGCTTTACTGTCCAGCATTGCTGAAAAGAGTTTTTTATAACTCTGTTGTGATTCAGCCTGTGCCAAGTGCTTCCCAGTCTGAATTCCACCCCAGGTATTCTACTTCTGTGCATTACTTGGATGTACTGATCCAACACACAACATCATAGATAAGGAACTTCTGCAGAGGAGGATATTCCTGAATGCAGAGCAAACACAGCAAACCTGATGCTGTCAGATGCCCTAATCTCAGCTGTGTGCATTCAGAGCAGCTGATAATGTCATTTGGTGTTTCCCTGGAAGCAGGCAGAGGGCATGCACTCTCAGAGGAAGAGATGGCATGGCTGCAAGAGCACCCCAAAGTTCAGTCTCACCCACTTATTTGTCCTGTATTAAAGATACTCTGTGTGCTTTCTGTCAGGGACTTTTCTGCATGCTGGTGATAATGTTGCCTTGTTCAGAAGGGTCAGCAAGAACAGTACAAAGTATTTTCCAATTAAATGGTTGGAATTACCAAGCTGAGTCCTTTTATGTAAAAAAATATAGAAAAAAAAAGTAGTTTAACATTTCAGCAAAACAAGATCTCTTTGGCTTGATTCAGGCTTGCATCTAAAAACAAAAAGGCAAGAGCATGAATGGCATCTTGTCCTTGGAGTGGGAAATAAACCCAAAAGTGAGGCTATGCCTTCTGCAACTACCTCCAGATCTGAACTCTGTGCTGATGTCTGAGCTCAGGACTGAGGTGCTCATACCTCAGGCATTTTTGGTTTTTTTGTCTGATGTATACATAGTCTCAGTGTTATGGCATTTTACAGCTTAATGGTAAACTGCAGGGCTGTGCACAGCTTTTGAGAGGGTCCAGAAAATCCTACAAAATAGCAGTGGGATTAGATACAAACAGTAAGATATAAATACCTCACAGTAAGGCAGTCCAATCTCTATCTTATTATTTCTATTGGGCTAATATCAATAACTATCAAGAGGGTAATATTATACTATCAGACAATAGGTCTCTATCCTCTAAATATGAGAGGCAGTTGATACCCAGCTCCCAGAGGCTCCTGCTGATTAGGAGAAATGACAATGAACAGCAAAACAAGATTTTCATGCATCACTTAGGCCTGGAGATATCCTTGACCTCTAGAAATTGGGAAAGATCTCCCTAGTCTTACTTGTCAAAGCAAAACCTCTGCAAGTATAGCTTTGAAACCTGGGCTAGGGCACCCTGGGCATCCTTCTCAAGCAGAAATCAAGTGATTGGCCTGTAATCTCAAAAGAAATTTGGACCTTTAATAAAGGAGACACTTTACCATTGGGAGCATCTAAAAGCTGAAAGAGTAATACATGTCTTTTAGTGGCCCAGTGGCATTTGAGCCAGCTCTGTCTCCAGTAGCACCAGGAATAAGGGCTCCAGGACTGCATCCTCTGCAGCTATAGACTAGAATCCTAAATTTCTGGGGACAGATCCATGGAGCCACTGGCACTGCAGGCATTTGAGGAATTGCAGAGTAGTCTCTAGCTGTCCTTTCTGTTTTCTCTGTCAGAAGGAGAAACTTTTCCAAAGGAACCAAAATCTGCAGTAGATGGACAATGTCTTACAGGGTGGGGTAAGAGCAGGAAGCAATAAACTGGCTAACTGGATTAATGCTATCATTAAATAATAGCAATATGTATTTAGAAGCCTCATTTTGCAGAGCTTCAGACTTCTCATTTTGTGCTACTTATAACAGGATCAATCAAAAACACCTGTAGGGACCACAGAGGAGCTTTCCTCAGCCTTGCTCTCACCCTGCAGGAATGGGCTCCCATCAAATGCTGTAAGCTAAAGGCCATTTTCCAACTGAAATCAGTGAGAGCTGTAACAGCTCCTGTTCTCGGCTTCTCCCTGAAATATCCAATTAATTCTACTCAAGAACAAAGTCTGCAAGACTTTCAGATATTTGCCTTCCAAACAGATCAAACTGGATTTGAAGTGCCCATCATCCTTCCTCCTAATCTCCCTGTAAAAGGCAATGAGGTGCTCCTGTCTCTGAAAGCGACATAATCATAATAAATGCATTTGCTGGAAGAAATTAAACAACAACAGGTATCCTTCAGAGTCCACAATGACTGTAAAAGGAATTTACATTTGTGAATAAACAGCAGTAGAAATTCTTCTTCTGACAGCTTCTCATTATTAAAATTAGGACCCTGCTTAATCCTGCAGACATCAGTGGGACCCAAGATGACCTGCTAAGTGCTGGTCACAAAAGTTAATGTTGCATAAGGGAAGCATCACTGGAAGTATCCCTTTTTAAAAAAAAATAAAAAATTTGGAGTTGTCTTTGTAGATGTTGAAGTCAATAGCAAAATCCCCTGGCTTTCAGTGAAGCAATGAAGCAGAGCTTTTAGAGACTGTCTGCAGCCAGGCCCCTGTGCAATAGCACAGTTTTAGGGACTTACTCTAGGAGGAAGGTTGTTCCTATACAGCCAGATGTGCTCCACCAAACAGTGCCCAAAGCTGAAGCTGCACATCCACTTGGAGAATATTCCTTATCTGTTCCACAGCTTTCCTATCACCTTGACAGACCTTTTCCCTCTCTGCCTGCAAAATGAGGATGTTGTGGTCATTCTAATATGCTTTTAAAGTTTAATACTGGAAAGTATTAAACTTTAATACTTAATTTAACTTAATACTTTTAATACTTTTAATTTTAACTTAAAGTTAAACCTGGAAAGTTTCTCCCTAGTGTTGTTAAATTATCCATTTTGAGAAATAAGATATCCCACAATGCCATAATTTTGAGTAAGACCTTAAATTCAAACCCTGATCACTTTGCAGAGAGCATATACCACATATGCTTAATGAGGCTTACTGTGAGCAATGTTGAGGAAGGTAGGGAAGCTTTCATGCTGACTAGCTTTCCTTTTATTTTTCCCCTGTATATTTTATTGCTACTCAAAAGTTAAGGATTAACAGGAAAACCATGCATTTGCAGCAGATTTGTCAAAAGGTAAAAATATTGATTTTTGAAGAAGCTCGCCCACAGTGTAAAAGTAAGTCAAAGTTAAAATCAATAGGGATAAATTAGGACTTCTCCAGCTATATAAATGTTGCAATAACAGAGCCTTTAATGCATAAAAATACTGTACATGAGATGACAAAAGCAGTTTAAACTTACTTTTTACTTGAATTTTAAAAAACAAAGTAAAACATCCATTAACTGCCAGTCTAAATTTTGAACAGTAGAGTAAGTTTTTGAGAGATATTATTTTCCATATATACTTTTTTTTCCAGCACCAAGAGTCCCATCAGTGCCTGTTATCCTCATATGGTCACGCTCAGCCTCTGCTGTATAACATGGGACTGCACAGCTGCTCCTTGGGGAAGATGCTGTTGTCCCAGGAGTGCAGAGAAACACCAACTGAGCAAATTTCAAAACCCTTTTTGTAGCCACCTCCAAAGGTTTCCACCTGTCTGTGAAACCCTTGTCCCAAACTCCAGAGCCATGTCCCACACCAATGGGGCTTCTCACCCCGAGCTGGTCACCAATGGAATTAGTGAAGGGATAACTCTGTTCTGAGCCTTTCTGCTAAATTAGATGCCACCACTAGGATGATATGTCCTTGTCTTTATTACTTTTTCACTCCAGGGTGCATGAGACATTGTCCTTCAATAACTTCTTTGCTAGTCCTGGACCTGTTTCCATCTTTTTTTCTCATTGTTTTTCAGCAATTACAGCAAGTTTCTAGCATAGCACCCTGCTTGATCAAGTTGTCCTCCTGCAATTATTTTAAATAATGATGTCTGGCTGAATTAGGCTAGAGACCATAGTAGAGTAGGATTACCCGTGGAGCAACAGATGTGGCCACTCCTCTGACCTTTCCCCATCTTCCTGGAGAGTTTGGCCTGGTAATTTTAAATGTCTCCTTGTCTCAGATCACTGAACAAGGGTAGCACTGCCCCTCAGGCACTTTTTGGCACCAGTATGAATTATATGAGTATTTTCCTGTATGTGAAATTCTTGTAGGGACCTAAAAAACCACTCCTAATTGTTGGGAATAGCCTGTGACTGACCACAAAAAGGGTCAGCCCCACAGATCGGCTGAGGGGTCAGCTGTGGTGATGAGATGAGACAAAAAATAATCTTCCAAGTGCTGCCTGTCTTACCAACAATTTCACATTCAGCCAGAACTGTCCTGTGAGAGAAGGTCAGCAGTCATTCCTCTTGAGTCTGAGAATTGATTGCTTAAATACTTATGATGGGCTTTCAGACCATACATTTTTGCTGCAGTTATGCTATTCATGAGAAGTGGCTCAAAGGAGACTTTTCAATTGCTTATGTGGGAGGAAGCATTTGGCAACCAGACAGAGAAAAACAGATTCTTTTTTGGAGATGCCTTATCCTCAAAGTACAATTGTTTTGTCACACATTTCTTTCAGTCTCTCAAGGTTGAAAAGTTTTTGGCAGCAATAACTGTGGAGCTTGCAAAAGACATGGTTTCCAGCCCATTGTGTCAGATGACCCTAATGAGACAGATCCCTGGTGTCTGTAAGTGGGTCCAGCTCCATTTACAATGGGACAAGACTGATTTACACTGCAGAAGATAAGACACAAAATGTTTTAAACTTGGAGGCTACAATTATAACTCTGAGCACAGTTTTATGGCTCACACCTTTACTCTGCTTCTTTTTTNTTTTTGAGATGGTTGTATTTTGCATGTAATAGATTTCTTTTACAGTTCTGGAGATAAAATGGCTTTTTAATGATATTTTCATTGCATCTGCTCTAGAAGATGATTCAATCTGAGAAAAAGAAACCTTGTTTACTACACTTTGTTGACTAGAGGCTGATGAATGTCCTGGTGCCAAACTGTAAAGAGGTGTTAACACACAGTGAGGGATGCAGGGTCACGTGGCACAGGTTCAGGTGTCCCTCCCGTGGAACTCCCTGGTAATTTATCTTAGGAAAAGTGGGCTCTAGGGCCTATTATCTTTATCTGAGAGGGCATTCCATTCTCATGGCTTTTCCTTGCTAGAAAGGGCATCATCAGACCCTGAGTGTTAAGCAGCAATCAAAAGGTCTATTTTTCATGTTTGTAAAATCCAACAGTTTGAGCTCTCTAAAGAGTCATTATGTGCACTTTACACAAAATTTAACTAATTTCTTTATAAAATTCTCCATACAGAGCTTCCCAAAATGCTTACTGGTGCAATAATCCATTACATGGATTATTTTAAGTCATTTGTCTCCAGACAAAACAGACATTGTAGAGCATTTTGACTTCTGCTGTCTAATAAACAAAGTGCTACAATTCTAAACTTAATATCTGTCATCACCATTGTTTCTCCTTACTTTACATCTTTCCTAGAGGTTCATCATGACACAAAAAGATAAATTGTTGTAATATTTTCTGCGCATAGGGCAACGTTTATTTTTTCCTCCAAGTTTGACTTTCAAGATGACTTACTGTAGGTTGCCTTTCTTTATTTTCCAAGTATATTTAGTTTATAAAAGCTTGACCTCTGAGAAGATCCTAATTCACTGGAGCTTAGAAATATTCTGTAATAATTGAGAATTGTGGATTTTTGGGCAGAATCCCACTGACTGTGAATGGACTTTGTCCTTGAAGAGCCTATCACACTTGACATTTCTTCATTTATTTAAAGCATTGATGCTTTTAAATTTGAGCTATTTTATAGTTTTCCCTGTATTTGTGATTATTGTAAAAGAAAATTTGCCAATGTCTTATACTGTTGTATAAACATTCCCCACCCTCACTAAGGATATTTTAATTGATACAATTGAGAATTTTATGGCAGCTCTTTCCAGACTGGACACTTTGGCAGCTCATCATTATTCTGCAATTGACCAAAGCAGTTAAGTTGATGATGTCCAGTTGCTGAGTCTGAGGTTTGTACCAGAAATCCCTGTAGCCTCTGAGTCTGTATCCATCTTGTGTGACACAAATGCTGGGACACAACCTCATGGCTCCTCTGGAAAGGACCCCAGTTGTTATCCTTCATCCCTCATTTCTCTCCATCACTTCCCTGCCACTGCCAGCACCAGCTCTGCCAGTGTTAAAAGTCATTTCAGCAGGGATCACCAGCCTCTGCCAGTGCCAAGACACAGAAGGTCTCTTTGACCTTAAGTAGGGTCAGAGAAACCAACTGTAAAAAAGTCCATTCCATGGTCTTATTTTCTCTTCCCAGTTTTGCCATCTAAATGCCAGCAAAAATTAATGCTTTACATCAGACATGGTTCCCATGTCTCTCTATAAAAACCTAAGGCTGTGGTGCTGTTTAACCATTCTAGCTGCACTCATTCTTCCATCCATCACACATTATATCACTTATCTCTTAGCTTCCTGCAGCATTACAACTTTAAGACTCATACTGTATGGACTGTAAATACATTTGATGCAGCTTCTCTGCTATTGAAAATAAAACTAAGAGCTTGGAAATGGGAAAACACTAAGTCCAGGCATGCTTTCTACAAATTATATCATACTATACCAATGATACTCGGGGAAAAAAATTGCAAAAATTACCTGAGTTTCAGTGTGTATGCACTAGGTATATAGAATTTAAGAGCCTTCCTTTACAGGGAATCGTATATTTCAAAACATTAGCCAAAAAAGGTAGTGTATTCTACATTATTAAAACCTAATTTATATCCAGTGCCATCTATTTACATGGTCCTGCACTGAAAGTTCCCGCATGATGATTTCAGACTGCTGTGCTCAGATCAACAGAAGCCTCCTGGTTACCCAGTTTCCCAGCCTGATGGGGGTTACTTCAGGCTCTGTGCAGTCTCACTTGTGCCTTGCAAAATACTTCACAATAATATGTGAATCCTGCTTCCTGATCCATTGCCTCCTTCAGCACCATTCTGATCGGGGTTTATTTACAAGGAGGATTAGTGTCTGGAAGAGCCATTAATGATATATATTGAAACCATGGAGACTTGGTCATCTACATCAATGCTTCCTGAAGGAACTCGAGTCTTCATTTTGCACAGGACTGATACAGCAATTGTACCATGATCAGAAATGTACCATGATCAACAATCATCTGTAAGACATCTTTAAGCACAGAAATTACGAAATTAGAGCCATTCTTGACCTTTCTCTTCAGCCATTTGCATTTCCAAAAAGTCTCAGCTCTTAAATACTGCCAGAGAACAGGTTCTCTCAAAAAAGTTTCTCTCTCCCTAACTCATTGTAGTCCTAAAACTGAAACTAGAAATCATTCTTTATTACCAGTTCCAGAGCAGCCACATCAGAACTTTACAGTATCAACAAAATTGAACCCTTCTTAATGAAATATCCCCATGTTCACCTGTAACAGTGTCAGCTCTCCAAGCAATCTTTTAACTCAAAACAGATTGTCTGTCTCCATTCTGGGATTAGATTGACTTCACTTATCAACACTATCAATGCATAATCATGACTTATGGTGCCAATTTGCCAAAAAGTGACTTGACACAAACAGAGCCAATGTTTGCATGCCTCACTATCCGGTATGTGCTCAGCTGCACTGGAAGTGGGCTGGAAATAAATGTGGGGAGGAGATGGCAAGAGCACCAGACACTGAGTCATGCAAGCCCTAATGGTGTTTGCATAAAATCTGCCTGACTGGCTCCCAATGACGTGCACTTCAAGGTGCCTCTGCTTGTACCTGCGCCTGCATTCGAATCAGAACCTGCACCCTCCACACCCACATTTAGAAGCATTTCAATGGCACCTCTAGGAAAGGATGTACACAACGTATTGAAAATGGGAATCTCTTGTGGAACTGCCCAGGTCAGAAGGAATGTAGGGATGTTCCTGTTCCTTCTTCCTGGGAAGCTCTTCACCCCTGCTCTCTTGAGTTACGGCACCATCACTTAGGATGGGTTCTGTAGTTATTTCTTAACCAAAGGTCCCTGTGAATAGTGCAGGCACAGCCTCCTCTATAGATCAGAGACATGTCCTGAACAGCCTGGTGTGTTCACTGCACTGGCTACATCCACACTTTATGAGATCTGAGAGCTGTTCTTCCCTCTGCTTCCATGTTACTATCTTCAAGGAGACTAAAGCAAAATTCAGACAAAAAAAATTTTCTTCAAAGCTGAATTTGGAGGATTTCATCTGTGGTGTTTGTCTCTCAGTGGTTGAGATAGTAAAGGAAAAAGATTATACTAGAGACAATGTCTAACTTATCTCTAAGAGAGAGGAACACAGGCCTTTATTTATTTATTTGGCCTTTGTATTGCAGTGCTATAATGAATAGAAGGAAATAAATACAGCAGAAATTAACTTGAGCTTGTGGAGTTTATTTTTTCAAGACTTTATTAAACTCTCTGCTTTCTAAATATACTATGGTACTCTTCTTGTATCTAGTTTTGTTTAATTAAAAAAAATAGCTTCCACTATCAGTCCTGAAAGCATAGGAGAAGTATCTCAGCAGAATGCTAAGAAAATGATGCGGTGAAGTGTTTGGAGAAAGGAATGTGCCATGATAGGAGCAGCTGGGATTCGCCTCAAGTTATGTGATAGAAAAATGTATGCAAATAAAAACCTCACTGTCATTTTCTTTTTTTCCATTTCCTCCTCGCACTGAAAATTCATTAGTATGGGGATTGCTGAAAAAGTCAACACTCCACAAGAAAGGGAAAATGGAGATGCCAGGATTAGCCAGTTTCTATTATTTCTGCTTGATTAAGTAGATTAAGGGCTGATGATCATGCAGGGCACCACAACAGGGCTCCATTTTTTCTATTTCTGCAGCTAAGAGCTGACATTTACAGTCTGCTGAAGTACAGGGGACAGCTCCCATCTATGTAAACTGGCATATCACAACGACTGCACTGGAAAGAATTGATTTATACAACTGGAGCACTGGCTATAAAATCAGGGTAGGTCAGAATCCCCACCTTTTATTTCCAAACACCAGGGTAGTAAAGACTGATCTTGTCATCTTCTCATCAGCATCAGACAGCTTTGTGTAAAGTGCATGCTTTCATTTTTTTCCTCCTATAGTTTTTCTAGCTTTGAAAGTCTCCCTTAGGGCCAGCAATTTATCATCAAGGCTTCCAAATCCCTTTGAAGAGTAGCAGCACTCTTCCTCAGGATTTAGGATTCCACCAAGTCAGTCAGACTTCAGTTTAAGAAGCTTAATAAAATAACAAATATTGGTTATTAATGAATTTTACCCTTGAGAACTCCACTGCATATCTGATAGAAATGCCTGGATGGATCATTATCAGGCATCTTCATTTTAACACTGAAAACTACTGCTAGAGTGAAAACAGAAAAAACAATATGCAGAGCAACATTCCTCACTTTCAGTAATGTTATTTACCAGCCCATTATGACACCAAAACATCACCCAGATGTTATTGCAGCCCTTTCAGATCTCTATACATATGTCTCAAAGCAGAGAAACTCAGGCTGAATATGTAACAACAATTACAAGAGACATCTCCAGCACTCCTTATTCCATTTGAAAATCCTTCAGCTGTTCTGTCTTGGGTTTCTCCATGTTCTTTAAACATGACTTGGCAAAATAATTACAATCAGAGATCAGAAAAACACTCTGTTGGAAGGCACTTGTCTTTTATTTCTTTGAAAGCATATATTGCTTCATTGGATTTAATTTCTGTGTTAGTGTTTGCAGTGTTAATTCAAATTTTGTACATCATGCCTTAGTATTAATCTTTATTTCATCTGTCCTTGTTCAGGAATCCCAGGGTCAAAGGATTTTCAAATCTCAGCAGCACA
Organism: Urocynchramus pylzowi; assembly: GCA_013397555.1. NCBI lineage: Eukaryota > Metazoa > Chordata > Aves > Passeriformes > Fringillidae > Urocynchramus > Urocynchramus pylzowi. Next base: position 85,675 of record VZRH01008176.1, read on the forward strand.
GTCTCCTTGTGCCTGTCATATGTATCAGACAGAAACCTGGGAAGCACAAAATTCTCCTCCCAAGCAGAAAGCTGACTGTGAAGTTGCTTTTCCCTTCTGCTTCTCACTGAGGCTTTTCCCAGGAGAGAGGGACTCCTCCAGTACATATTCAAACTCACTTTGTACACCTGAATATCATTCATACTCCCAGAACACCATCAAAGCAATCCCTTGTGTCAAAGGCACAGAGCAATGCATAGGCCCCTCCTGTGAAGCCAGGGGACAGCTGTGACGCCCCTCAGCCCCCAGGGAACAGCTGGCAGGGCTGGAGGGATGTTCCCCTTATGCTGGACTTGCAAAGCCAAGTGAAACCCTTTGAGATAACAGCATAAACACAGCCCCCCACCCAGCCCAGCCTGTGCACGGTTACTCAATACCATCTATACAGTTTGCTGAAGTAAAAGCAATTCTACAGCAACAGGATAGAGAGAAGGCAGCTGAGCTCAGGACATGGAGAAATTCCCTCGATCTGGCATCAAGTACTGAAGGTAACATGAAAACCACAAATTCCTCTTCCCCATAGACTACTGTACAGTCTGTTCACTACTCCAGAACAGGATATAAACTTTTCATCACACCAAGAGTTTAATTGACAGCAAAAATATTCCTGAACCAGGTAAACCCAGACCTGTCTGCCCTAGATGGCTGCTGGGAAGATCTAAACACAGAAAATCATAACACAGCCTGTGAGTAGATGCAGACTTCTACACCTGAATTTATTCTGACCAATTATTTCAGAGCCATCAGGCAACATTGAGAAGGGGCCTTACCACAATTTAACTTAAAATGAGCCATCAAGAGAGGTGAGTAGGTTATGCTGCCTTCCATTCTTTCCACTGGAACAAATCAAGTGCAGTGCACACCTTGATGCTGACAAAGGGATCCTTGAGCATCCAGCTCTATGAAGAGATGGTCACACACACACACACACACATTAAAGAACAGGGCCCTCAACTAGGAAATGGCCTAAAATACTCTCTAAAAGACACTCATAGTGGACATTTTAAGAATAGTAATACCCTTCTCTCCTCCAGTCTCTTCATTAGCCTTTGACTCTTGCTACCCAGGTCTCAGCTGCACAGATATGCCAGGCTGGGTTTGTCCTCCCTGACATTTTCCCTTTGGAACCTTGGCATTTGATATTTTAGAGGATTGAACACAGAATTATACAGAATAACAACTTGGCCTCAATGCAACAGTGGAAACAACATAGAACAGAGGGACCATGGCTGCTGTAGCCAGTCTAAGTGGATGCTGGTCCTTGCAGCAGTCATCCAACCACCTGCACAGTGGCAACTAGGCTTCAGTCTGGGTTCTGGATGAGTTTTGGTTGCATCCTCAGTTATAGCAGTTTCTCTTTTTCCCTTTTCTCCCAACACTTGAATTCTCATATTTGCAGGTACAAGCTCAAGAACAAAATATGGCTTAGTCAGGGCAAAGCTTTCCAGAGAACAAATCCCTCTCACTGCTGAACTGAGGAAGTGCCCGTTCTGTCTTCAGCATAATCTGCAAACAGTGCAGTTGGCATCATAAAAAGAGCCTGATAGCAGATCTACAGGAAAAGCATGCAATATTAGAGAAAACTCCACAAGCTTTATAAAGTCTCTAGAAGATTATACTGTAACACAAATACATCCCTGACCTATCATTGTTGATGTCCAGGGTTCAAAATGTTGTCTTTGACATAGTGCCTGGAGAATAATAAAAGCTGAAAGAAATCACTGCCCACCCAAGTATTTCCAAAAGCTGTTTGTTGATGTTGAAAGCAGCTGTAGGTATTTTCAGGGGCTTTTTGGTGAGTCTGTGGGACTGTATGTGGGGCCAGAGTGCTGTAAATTACAGAATAAGATTAACTAATTAACTAATTAGAATGAGATAAGCTAACATATACTTTCTTTACAAGGGCCATGGAAACATGCAGTGCTTCTATGGTCTGAAGTCCTGCAAAATGTCATAGTCTGTAGGAAGTTGCTTCTCCATAATAATATTGAACAATTGCTTTTTAGCCAGAATCTCTGATTTACAAATTATTTCTTCTTCTCATTATCCATTTTATTACGACACAAAATACTCCTTCTCTCAGCAGACAAAGATTTGGATTCATCACCGATCTCTGGTCATCACCAGAGATGACCTTCTGGAAGTGACAGCTTCTCTACCTGTTGTACAGGTGGTAGGAACTGGGAAGCCAGAAAATGGCATTTATCATTCAAAGAAGAGTCTTATACTTACATTAAACTATCTTAATAACCCCTAATGGGTGGAATAGAGAGAGCAGATATTCTCCCCAGCTGAGCTCAGCCTGATTGCAACCTGACCACCTTTAGTGTGAATCTTCATGATTGGAACACACATTTGTGTGACTTGGCTCCCAGGACAAGCAGGAACATATCTTTATGCTGTGCAGTCATTTTGACCATAATGACAATGAATGGCATTATCTGATGCTGATCACACTTTCTTCTAGATAAATCTGAACCCTCAAATGAACATTAGGCTAATTTGATACTCATTGATTGAGGATAAGGCTAGAGACAGCCATCTAGTTTCTCTGTGCTCCAGCTTCCCATTTGTAAAATGGATATGATATTACTTCAGGGGTGATGCAAGGACAAGGGAATTGCAGGGGTGATGCAAGGACAAGGGAATTGCAATTTGCAAAGGTCTTCATAACTGTTAGTGATGGGAATAGGATAGGAATAACTCTGCTAGAGCTGTGATCATGAGCAGGACAGCTATCCTTGCAACAGTACATCTAGTGCTCTGTGCCCAGGGTATAGGTTATATATATATATAAGTTCTTCTTTATGCATGATTGTGTCCATACTGTATATACAGCTATCCCTGAGAATACAGATATAGGTAACTCCAAAAACACAGACACCTTTGTTGAATAGCACAAAATGATCTTGAATTTGATCTCTGGTGCTACCTTAATCCATCAAATCATCACAGTTCACTTCATTGCACACCGTGGTTCTCCATCTAGATAGGTCTTCTGCTTGAAATTAGACTCCATTCCTAGCAGGTTTTAGAAGAATGGATTCATATTTTCAGGCTGGTTTACTCATTCTCATGAAGATTTGATGACACGGTTTATCTCCTGATCTCCTGAAATAATATTTAGCATCCAACTAACACCACCCATCCAATGAAAAAGGTAAATAAATCAAGACATAGACAAATAATCATACCTATAAAATCTCTGTTATTAAAATCTCTGTTATTAGAACAGTGCTAGCCTACAGCTACAGAGTATTTTCATGATACGTGGAGAACCTTAACTTACACTTAGATCTCCAAAAAGTAAATCAAGAATTAATTCCTACAAACAACTGGGCAATTCTAATGCAAGAATTATTTCAGTGACTTCAGAGGATTTGTCTGTCCTGAGCTGCACCAGCTGATGCACCAACTCACTGTAGTTAATTATGGCTGTGAAACTTCTCAATAAAAGGCTCCAGAGAAAAATGTCCTAGCATATTCCTCAATTATTTCAAAAGTAGCCCTGTAAACCAGCAAGGTTATCGACACTGCGTTTTAGGCTGAGCAGATATTTAGCTTTTTGTTGGTTCACTAATGCAGGGAACAATTGGGGTGTGACTGCTCTGTCTATTTACCACACTGGCTGGAAAAGCATCTTATATTGCTGCAGATAACGTTGCTCTGTAGCTAGGCTTCCTAATAACCAGTTTTCCTTTGCAAAGATATATGAGAGCTAGAAACAATGATAATACTTGCAGAATCATCTTTTATTATTTTTCTTCCATGGCAAAGCTAACTGAAGCATATACAAAAGGCAATAAAAATGGGGAACAGAATATAGGAGGTTCTTATGAATCAAATTAATAAATTAATGTAAACTTATGCCTATATTGTTATGTATGCAGATATATGCATATGCTGATGTATGCAGATTTTTTGGTTCATGTATAATGCCACCAGGTCACCCACTGGTTCCCACACTAGGGTATCATCCCCCACCAGGCATTGCTGGTTTGCTCGGGTGAGTTGCAATCCAGTCAGCAGCTGCAGAGATGCTCTCAGGCAGTTACTCCAGAGCACAGACACAAACACAGATTGTTTTGAACACCTTTCCTGACAGTGTCTTTCTCTCATCACCACAGCACTCACCTGTTACACATCATGATTGGAGACACCTCCAAAACATCTCAGCAACAAATGCAAAATTCAGTATTTGTGTTGGTGCCAAGGAGAGAAGAGCAGGGAGTGTGTGTGGGGAGGTGTCTCTCTGGGAAATCCATGGTCTTCAAAGCCTGTATGCATAGAAGTCAGGATATGGCACTGGGGATAAGCAAGGCAAACAAATGACGGTGACAAGAGAGACAGGGGAGTCACCAGGAGATTTGAGGACCTGTTGGGAGAGGAAGGCTGGGAGGGGTGAGTGGGATTTTTGAAGGGGCTGCAGAAGGGTTTGGAAATGAGTGTTTCTGAATCCTCTCTTCCTTTCCTGCTGTCTCAGGCACGGGACATTTCCTGCCATCATAGCCTGACGCCCAGCCCAGCACCAGGATCCTCTGCAGTGAGGCTGCAGAAAGGACACAACCAGGAGGGGACAAACCCCTGGAGATTTCTGTTTCTGCTATTTCTGTTTCTCCTGTCAAGGAGAATGAAGAAAAGTATGAAGGCAGCACTGAAAGAACCAGTGAGAGCTTCCTGCTTCTCCTTCCTCCCCTGGCAGAGGACTGGGGGATCTGGGAGTAGTGCAGAGCTCTTCTCATCCCTCCCCATGACCTCCCCATTTCTGGTAGCCCTGGAGGAGGAGAGGTGTCCCCTGCAGCCTGGCAGACCTGGCTCCAGCCTCCTCTGCCCGAGCTTGGGACAAGTTCTCTTCCCCGCTCTATCTCAAAATATTGCATTTAGAATTACATAACCCAATTCATGTCTAATTTAGCCCAACCTCATCAATGATTAAACAATAAAAATTACTATTGCTCTTCTACCTAATCCAGGAGGTATCATAATGAAATAGCACATCTGGAAGAAACGCAAGCAGTTGAGCAGTTGCAGACAGGGATCCAGAGGAGGGATGAAAGCCCAACCAGGGCATTTAATCAGTGTCTCGGTTACCACTTCAAAGGGCTTCATTCCTCCAGGCTTCCCGTCCCTTGGCATCTTGCAGACAAGGTCACTGTTATCAGCTGCCAAATGCTGGTTGTAAGCGTGAAGTACAAATGAGTGCAAGCTTGGATTAGATAAGCTGAGAGGATCCTTCCCATCTGCAGATAACAGCCATCCCACCACTCTGAACTCTGATGGTTTGGGACCTGGGCAGCAGAAAGCTGGCCCTTCCTCTGGCACAGCTCAGCTGTGACCCAGCAGAAAGGAGAAGGATTCAGTTTTCAGGAAATGAGCACACCGACATCGCTCCTTACTGGAGCTGCTTTGATGGAAGAGAATACTCAGTGATGAGGAATTAACAGTGAAAACACTTCACCTATGCAGAATATTCATATTTCACCTATGCAGTGAAAACACTTCACCTTCCCCTTCTTCTGCCAGATTTTCGTGGCATGCTGTACCTCTTGTCTTTTTTCTCAGGCCTTTTGGAGAGTTGATCATTTAAGGACAAGGAGGAAAAATCAGTAATGTGCTGCTTTGGCAAGGCTCTGAAGCTCGCCTTTATTTAAAACCTGCCAATAGCTCAACCAAATACAAGACAGTTTTCATTAAAATATTGCCAAAACACAATTCATTCTTTTAGAATATAATATCCATGTTAAAAAGAAAATTGATGCAGAATTGTTAGTCAAACCTTTATATCTCAAACATAAAACTAAAATGTCTTTTTCAAATTTTCTAGAAATCTGGAGGAGGTTGAAAATTCCTGGACCAAAATCCCTCTTCAAATCAGTTATTCTGTATGGCATTCAAAGCACAGGCTCTCATCACTGGCTATCATTAGATGCAGGCCATGCAGCAAGTATTGTGTGTGGAGTTGGTATCAACAAAACCTGAACTTTTTCCTCTAGCTCACAGCCAATCCTTGTAAAGCCACTGCAGAGCATAAAGTTGCTTCCTTACACATGGTTTGTTTTGGTTCATTTTCATCCTATTATTTCCCACAATCACATGGTATAATTATCTGACCTATAATTTATGCTGCTATTCAGAGCAGTATAAATAGTTTACTTTATTGCTGCAGTAGCACAGCATGTCCAGATAACATCAATATTTTATTTATCTCGGTCTCTGTCTGTGTTTGGTTATCTAGGTGCTTATTAAGTATGGAATTATTATAATAGTCAAGAATAAATAGCAATTGAAAAGAAGCAAAAATAAGGCTGCAAACAAAATGTGTCTGAAATAGTGTCTGCTCTTTCTGTCCATCTCCTGTCCACCAAGTATCTGAAAAAAAAAGAGCACTTTCAGGGAATTCTGAAAGAGCTAAACCCACCTCCGTGGGTGGGAATGGATAATTCTCATTAGTGGTGTCTCTCACATTTCCAAAAACTGTAATGGCTTTGTCTTAGCTGGCAGGTCTGAATTGAACCACTTGCATTTTCAGGGCTCTTAAAAGCAAATTAAATCCTTCAGGGTATTGTTTTTAATCACCAATTTGAATTTCATCATCTTGACAGTGTTATAAAGTGACACCCAAAATTCAAGCAAGAATTGAGCTGAACGGAACTTCATACAAATAGATTTGTTTACAAGAAGTGAAACAACTTCCTAATTTATTAAAAAGTGACTTGGGTAATTAAACAAAAATTGGAAAATTCTGTGTTGGTTCAATTTTATCTTAATACAGCAAGAGCGTTAACAGCTGCAGTCTTCTGACACATTACACAGTGATGGTGGTTTCTGAAGCATTTAGCTTTTAACGTGGATTCCAAGTTAAATGGGCTAAATGCATGCGGAAAGTGGCAGAAAATTTCACAAAGTTTATGAGCCTGATCCTGCATTGCTTGTGCATCATGAGCTTAAGCAGATCCAACCCCATGTGCTAATCTATTTCATGAATTGTTCAATCACATTTACTTTGGATATATAGATGGAAAAAAAAAGCATTACTCCCTGGTAGAAGGGAGAAAGAAGGCATAACCAACACCAACAACTTGCTATTCAGTGGTTTGGTTGCTGTCTCATCAACAGGAAAAATTACAGTATGTGAATAATAATGCAGGCACACAAACACATTATTATGCTACAACCATATACCCTTGCTCAAAATCACTTCCCTTTTCCCTTTTGTGCATATAGATATTTTCTGAAACCTAATGTAGAAATAGCAATGGGTGATTTCAACTAAATGCTTTTCCTGCAGCTGCTCAAATTTTGTCAAGTTTTAAGAGAGACTCTACAGAGGGTTTTCACTGTTACGGATAATAAGCAAGTAAGGGAGGAAAAGGTGGAGATACAACACTGTAAGGACAAACTGTAAGAACAAATACAGAACATTTTGGAGTCGCTTGCTCAGCTGTTGAGTTGGTTGAAATTCTGAGCAATTAACTTATTTTCAAAAAAACCTAAATAGCCAGTAAAGAAATGCAAAAAAAATTTCCACTCTTAAAATAATTTTCCCTGATTTTTTCCCTTCCACATGATTTTCAGAAGGTTCCCCAAACCCAAGTCACTTCCCAAGCTCTCCAGGTACTGTAATACATTGTCACGGCTCTCCTGTGGTGGAACATCATTTTTCATGCCACAATACAACCACCATAAAGACAGGATCCCATAATGGGACTGCTGTCATGGTGTGACATAAATAATTATAAGGGTTGTTCAGAAAAGAAATTTCAACTCTCACAGTCCCTCATTTTCTCTTCAAGAAATAAAGGTGGTTCTGAAAAAAATAGACTAATATGATTTATGTACAATGTTATTAATTTGTTTTGGGGTGGGTTTTTTGCAATTCACCCATATTTTCTAATATTAAATTGTGGTTTTACTACTGTCTGTGTAATATAAGCTGCTTAAAGAACAAATGAGTACTAAAGGGAGCTGTTTTCTGGGACATTTATATAGGCTTGTGCAGGTAGCCCATCATTACCACAGTTAGCATTACACAGTTCCCATCCCACTAGAATATTCAAGTAAAAAATCCTGTAGGCAGCAAAATAGCCATCCAGGCCATTAGTTAGCTCATGCCAGACACTACATATATTAATTGTGGCAGGCTTCTACTTTGAGAACAATGATAAAAAAGATTGTGATGAGGACAAGCCCGAATGGTCCATCACTAGGAGCTGTATGGCATTTGCAAATACTTCAGTCAGCCAGCCTGATGTGCTGGATCATAACTGGCACCAGTTGGATAAGATACTGAGGTCTTGAGAAAAATAATGTGATTTATTTGAAGAAAAGTAATGTACAGCTTCTCTAGTGTCAGAAAACTTCAGAGCAGAGGATCTCTTTGAATCCAAGGCTGAGAGATTTCACCACCAAGAGCTACATTCTCTGTGAGCGGGTTAATTCAAAATGCTCATACCTGAACCTGGACACACTCAGGAGCCCCAGCCATGAACAAATCCTTCCTACAACATGTCCTACAGAAATACACAGAGAGCAGAGGGACTGGAGTCTGTTCTGCCTGGATTCACTCCAGAACCAGGAATGTTGCTGCAGAACCATTGCAGTAGAAAACAGTCATTTAGGCTGTGAAGTTGTCTTCCATAAACATCCATAGAGTTCCCTACACATGCATGCACTGGGCACACAGATCCACAAATATGAGTTAAAACCCAAAATCTAAAATTGTCAGTACTGAAATGGGGCAGGAAAGCAAGCTACAGGCTCTTAAAGTTATTACAGGAACAGGTTCCTTTATAGAAAATGAAGAATGTGTAGAAAAGCAAAACCTGAGCTTCTCACTTCCAGGATTTTTTCAGTTGCCCGAGCAGAATTTTGCCTCTGCACAAACAATGGAGTCCAGAGGCAGCAACAACTGCTACACAACTGATGGGCTCAAGAATAACAAGCTGATGAGTGGATTTGGCATCCCCACAGCCAGAGCCCAAAGATTTATTGCTCTGGAGTGTTGCACGTCAGTTTTCTTTATCACTGGAGTCCCACAGCAGATTTATACATGGTGACGTTAATTGAAAAGGAATAGACACACATTCTCCTAACAACTGAGGCTCAGTATCTCTGACTGGCAGCCCAGCAACCACTGCTCTCATGAGGGTCAGGCACCTGGCACTGAGAATAGCCCTACAGAGAAACAGGGTCACAGCTGGGCTCTATGTTGAAGGACGGTTTAACCAAATGCCAGCTATTTCCAAGGAATCTATTAATCTTCTACAGCTCTAACCTAGAGTCCATTAAATGTAGCTCTTCCCTTGCTTCTCGTGACCTAAATGATTTATGATGTCTTCTTCATATGCCTAAGAGAAGATGGGCTTCCCCCTCGTTATTTAGTTTACTCTGCAGAGAGCCCTTCCTCTGCTTTACAGAAGTCCTTGTTTCCATAACATAACCTGGCTCTGGTCTGGTTGTTTAAGCCTTCCCACTGCCATTTCCATTACTACCAGAGAGTCACCCGACGTGTTTTCTGCTCTGGATCATTTGCCAAGGTTGTGGTAGGCACTGACTGGCTAGAAAGAAAACCTGAAAACCAAGCAGAATGGAGTAAACAAGCAGCAAACTGTTCTCTCTTCTGCATGTTAAAAAACAATGTTAAAAAACAAAGTGGGAGCTGTGCTTGATAATCTTTCCCTAAGGCCAAGTGCTTCGGTAGGATCACAGAACCTTCTTGCATAAAATAGAATTCCAGTTCCTGCTCCTCCACACCACATGGCCAGGGGATGCACCAGCTTCACTCTGCTCCCTTTGAAACCTCAGATATTTGTCTGGGAGCAGAGTCAAAGTAGCTCCTTCACTGCTGAAAATCTCCCTTGAAAGCCCAGGCTCATGACCTGCCTGGATACAGGGTGGGCTCACAGGCTCTCCTGGAAGGTGCTGCTTTCACGAGCTCATCTGCAAATTCCTGGCTTGGAGGGTGAGCAGCTGCTCACAGCTTTTGAGAGGTTTTTTGGGGTTATTCTGTCCTGATGGATACCTGTGAACCCTGCCACTGACTCAGCCTACCTCACCTTGTGCTGTGACCAGTCACCTCCCTGCAGGGAGGAACAGCAAATGCCCAGCCAGGCAAAAGTGGTTTTATAAGGAGAGAAACATTGCTATTTCTTCCGTGCCTTTTTGTTGTTTCCATTAACTTTTAAGAGTTTAATAAACATGCCCAATTTTAAAAAATAAAACGTTTTCCCAGCCTTGGAAATCGGATTTTCCACGTTGTCAAAAGACAACACTTTTAAACTGGTCACCAGGAGAAATCACTGAAACGACACTTCTGAATATTTTGTGTTATTTCACTGTAAAGAACACATAGGTTATTTGGAATGTAGTCTCTAAATTGATTGTATTCACTGTTGTATAAACCCAGTGAAAGAGCAAAACCAGCAAAGAACATCTTTACCTATGGGATGACTTGGCTTAAAGCTTTTTCTGCTCAGCTGCTCATTGGCCGAATCTTAAACACAGCGACTCCATTCATTAGTGTATTTAATCTCTTTTGTGATGGTAAAAGTCAGACTTAAAAATAGCAGGTCTAACACAGTGACTCAATGAGCCTTTACCTAAAATCAGCTGGAAGTGTTAATGGTGCTCCTGTCTCAAGAACACGTGAAGGAACACAAAGAGAGATCACACCCAGATAAAATCTAGTTTCCCTCGCAGTTTGTCCTTCGGAGCTCACCAATCCCACAATTACTGGAGTACAGGGGTAGGTCAAAGTCACCTTCGTTAAACCGGCCAAGCTTCACTCTGTACATGTCCCTGCAGCCCAGCTCTGCACCAACATCTGGCTGAATTAAAATGGTATGAACCCTTCTGAAAAGCTGAAAGGTCTCTGCAAGGACTAAAAGTGTTACTTGATTATAAGTAAGGTGCCAGCTGAGGAAAAAACACATCTAATTTAAGGATAGCAGGACCTGAAAGGCAGCCCAGCTGTCCAGAGGGCTCTGGCAAGTGAGGTCAGGTACAGCACCTGCCTAATTACTCCCCCTGGCTAAACGTGGACATGAACATTGGGTCACTACTGAAAAGCAACTCCACTGACACTCAACAGATGCAGAAATTAAAGCAGCTTACTAAAAACCTGCATTTCTTTCTGAAAATGCAGTCCATTTTTAAATGCCTTTCCAGTAACCTCAGAATTATAATTTAGGAATACCTGGATTTTCATCTAGCCTCTGTGGAATTCTGCTTTATCCAGCCTCTTCCAAAACAAACCTAATCAGTTTACAGCTACTGCAAGCCCCAAGAAAAATAATGTGGAGTGTTTGATAGAAATTGAGCTGCCTTTCCTGATGATTCCCATGTTACTGCACTGGGGTAAACTGTAATGAAATATGGGCAGTAAGATGAAGGCCTTCCCCTCTCCTCAGCTCATGTTCAAATCACTATTATGAAACCATTTCCAGCAAAGCCATATTTATTTGGCCCAGGCTCAAGGGCAAGAATTCTCTATCTGATGTTTAAATAATGACAACCAATTTGCAGGATACTGGTTATCTTTTGCCCACAAGCTGTTAAAAAAAATACTAAAGCCCCTTCTCTGCATACTCTTCACCAGAATGTGAGCAGACTGCAAAGTGGGAAAGCTGCAGGGCAGGGAGAGAATGGAGAATCAGACCAATAGGCTTAGTGACATTGTGCAACCAGCAGCTGCAATCCAGAAGAAAATGCTATTTAAAAGTCCACTTCCAATGAAAACATTTGCCTTCACACAATTTACACAGAATAACTCGCTTTCTCCCACTATTTCCTTTGTTTTTTTTATCTTCTTGCTGAAATGTTCAGGTTTTGGATCAGCTGGAACACATTCCCATCCAGTGCAGTTCTTCCTCAGTAAAACAGAGCATAGGGTGGGAGAAGTGGCTCTGCAGCCCACCCTGCAAAGCCCAGCTCTCCTGCCCTGGGAGGCTCTGGGAGCAGCAGTGCCCATCCCTGCAGGGAGCAGGCCAGGCAGCACTATGGGTCAGTAAGGGGCACTCTGTTGGCTGCACAACGAACCATCCTTGCACAAGACAAAGAACCCAGGAGGTCAAAAGACTTGTGAGCTGCTCTGAATCTCAGCTGCATCCACCCAGTGCAGCCAGGCTCTACCTGCCCCATGGGGGCTGTCTCCCACAGGCAGGGACATCTTCCTATGACACTCTGAAAGGAATAACAGAGATCTTCCCCAGGACTGTAAAGCTGCCCAACAGAGTTCCACCATAGAGACAAAATTCTCTGTAAAAATCTGTATGGCATTCAAGTAGTCCCTACAGAGCTCGGCTCTCTTCAAGTTCATTCCAATTAACAACCTGGGTACTTACAGATAAACAAACAAACAAACAAACAGCACAGTTATTTGGTTTTGCCTCATAAGCAAGAGTTAGTTCCAAAAATACTTGGTATTTTTAGTACAATCTGGGATATTGTAACTGGGCTACATAGATCATATCACATTTTCTAACTTCTGTTTCTCAGCATCAAGGTTAACCCTGTCCCTCACTCTTGCTCTCTATTGCTGCAGCCTGTGGGCTGTCACTGAAACAAGTGCAAACTGGACACTTTGGTTTCTACTTTCTGATCATACCTGATTAACTTAAAAATCTGAATTTCAAAGAATTCCAGTAAGAAACACAACACTCTGTAGTCTCAGTAGGTGAGGATAAAGCAGGATTATACACCCACTGCTGCTGTCATCCACCAACACACCTGGCTAACAGCTGCCTTCTGACAAAAAGCCAAATTTAAAGGACTTGATCAGCCCTCAGCTGCAAGAAGGAAAATTCTAAACAAACCTGCTGATTTCAGTGACATTTCAGGGACTGGGTGTAAGCAAGATCTGAGTGTGGAGCTGTCTCCTTTTGCTGGCCCACAGCTGTCTCCCACCACCAGCACACACAACATGGAACTACGCCAGGCAAAGTGGCCCCTGCAGAGGATTTTTTCTTTCTTGCTGCACATCCCAGCCAAAGCTGGACCTTTTATTTGGGGAATATAAGAGCCCTGAACACAGAGCTGTAGGATTCCCTCCGGCAGTAATTCAGCCTCACTGTGGAGACAACTAACTTTATGCAATCTTAATGTGATAAACTGCTAACGTGATTGGATCCAATGAGATGTAAATGATTAGATTCAATAAGTACACAGAGACTATTTTACCTTACATTCTGCTCAAAAGGGCTCTGCCTTCAGTCTCTTTATGATTCCTCTTAATTATATGCTATGCATCATAAAGATGGGAATAGTTTGAGACTTAGGCTGTCCTTTGACTCCTCACAAACATCCACAGTGTTCCCTTCTGGGTTGTGTGTCTTTTATTATAACTTTTTTTCAGAACAGCTGCCATCACTTAGAGACACAAACTGATCTTCAGCATGGTCAAATCTGATCTAAAAAACCTCTGTTCACCCATATTTCTTCAAAATTCCCACATGTTTAATGCCTTTCAATGTGGATTAATTTTTAGTAACCAAAAAACCTTGTGGCAACCAGCAGACTTTTATAGCTTCTTATTCACTGAAAGATTATTTAAAATCTGTTCTGCTGAGCAAAGAAATCTGCACTACCATTCCAAAAAAGGGGAAAAAATGATGGGACACTAAATACGTACAAAGAGATTCACAAAAATATGACTCCAAAGCAGTGTCTCTGGGCTTGTAAAACTCAAGTGGGATTTACATTCCCTTGGGTTCATAAATATTTTGGAAAGATTTCTTCTTATAACCTTTTTCAGATTCTGACTCAGACAAATGATTCTTTAAATTATATTAGCGTATTTCTGATCAGAGAAAAGTGTTGGTTTACACTTTGTGTCACTCACCTTCTCCTCACCTTTAATTTCCCTGTCTGCCATTTGGAGGTTTTTTACCACCCAGCTCCTCACACAGTATCTTCAGATGTTTCCAATTTACTATGGTGTCATTCATAACTACCACCCTTTTTGGACAATTAACCTTTGCTGTGAGGAAGGCACATCTTCCACTTTACAGATGTTGCTTTTTCATTGAACAAGGACCACAGACTTTTCTTCTTCAATATATTGTCCTTCATGTTAAAAGCCTTTGAGAAAATAACATATAATCTTTTGATCCTATTAAGAACACCACAGTGTACCAGAGATCATAGGTATTCCTTCACTTCAGGCATCTCTTAAAGGAATTCTTTAAATAAAAAAAACCTCCTACTTGAATTTGTTCAATAGTTTTATACTGAATACGGCTCTGTCAAAATAAAGATTCTGACCAATGCTCTCAAAGGATTTGTTTAAGAGTTCAAAACCAAACCAGTTAATTTCAGACTCCACATCTCAAGCTGACTTTTTCATTTTGCCTTAGAGGAGTGTTTCAGAGATCCCAAGTGATGTTAAGGCTGTTGCCCTATAGTTCCCTAAATACAGACACTCAGCATGACATTCTCCACGTCATCTATGACACTGTTATGTTTCCTTGACAAATGGTAACCAAGTCATTGCCTGTGCAGAACAGATCTCTTGGGACAACATCTGAAGAAAAGAGGAAGGGATTTCCAGTTCTCCTATAACTCATTAGCCCTCGGAGGAGAGGCACAAAGCCTAAGCAACTCCTCCCGAAAGTCTGCAGCAGCCAGCCCTGTTACACCCACACTTTGCTTCTCCTTTTCCTAGGCTGATTTTCTGCTGGCTTGGCCTGGATTGGAGCTGCTCAGGGTCTGCCATCACTAAAATCAGGTTTTTAGAGTCCCAGCTGATACCACACCAGGGACATCACCACAGCTGCCATGGACTCATCCTGCAAATGTTTTACTGCCTGATGAGAAGGTGGATTTGTCTCTTCCATCTGGTAAGAATCCAGCTTAAGTATGAGAGCTGGTTGCTGGTTTGTTCAGCTGGCCCTAGATGACTGGGGTTTCACATATGGTCTTTCTCATGGGACTTTCAAATGGATGCCTAAGACACTGATGCCTCTCACTTTGAAGTTCTCTCTGTTGCTCCTTTTTCTGCTTCACAGAGAGATTTTTGGCATTTTAGTGTGCAGTTGCTAAGCAGAGGCATGGCTAAGAAGTCAGCAAAACCAGCAGTACCTTCAAAATGACATTTCTGGACATGTAAGAGCTGCTCATGCTGCTCTTTTCACTCAGACTGAAATGCAACCTGCTGTCTGACTTTGTGGGCATCCTTCATCTCATTTGTTTTCCTACATGTTGCATTGTACTAGTTATTTAGCTGTTTTACATAGTTTTGCACTGTTCTAATGATCTGTATTCCATGTGGTTTGCCCCTCTCTTTCTCCCCCCCCACCCCATAAGCCCCAGTGTGTGGTCTCTCCCTTGGTTACTTCTCCCGCCCCAGACCCTCCTCACTTGTATCCCATTTGCTATGATCCACTTCCTGTACTTCCCCTTAAAAACCCCCTTGAGAGAGGGGTTGTTCTCTTTCTCTTTCTCTTTTTACCTGGGCGGCATCTGGATTATTCTGGTGACTTCTAGCCACATAATAAAGTAGAACGAGGCGTCCGAGGAGGAAGAGCATTTCTGTATCCTTTACTCCTGACCATGCAGGATTGATCTAGGGACTGGGGTCAGAGCTAGCCGGGTCTGGACCCCCAAAAAACCCCGGATTAATCTCCGCACCTACACTCACTGACAGGACAGTTATTTCTACTTTATTGCTGGCGAAAAATGAGCCATTGCATTCCCAGCTAGAAAATCCCTTTGGGATGCAAAGCCACAAATGCTGCAGTATGGAGAGACAGATAATTAGAGGCCAGTTCAATGCAAAATCCACTGAAATCAAGACACAAGAAAGGAGGAAGTATACTGAGTAATTGCTGCCCAGTATTACCAATGCAACTTCTGCAGGGAACCTGCAGAAATTGAAGTATTTCTAAAGTATTTTGGTGGTGGATTTGGGAAAAGAAGGCAGAAAATACGGAAGAGATTGGGAAATCCATCCAGCTCTCAACCAGGACCTCTACAGCCAACCCCTCACCTTGATGGTGAAGGCAAATGTGAACCTATTGAGGACAGCCTGAACTGAGAGAGAAGCATTTTGTGGTGTGAGGTAGCTTAGAGAGAGGTCAAGCCTGAACAGGCCCTTTGCTGGCAGTACTTTTGCAGGCTCTGCCTCCAGAAAATTAACTGCTCATCCAGAACTGTGGGTTTCCTTCCCAAGTGCATGCTGCCATGGGCTACTCTGAAAGGTCAGAGAGAGCATTAGAGCATTGTTTTCACACAAATTGCTAACACTCAGCCTTAGAAACCCAAAGGAAGGCACTCTGCTCACTCTGCTAGATTAATACAAATAGGGACTTTTATTTCCCATTGACTTATGTGTACTTAGCCATATTATCACCTGGTACTTATGTGTAGCCCAAAGGACAGGATTTGAGCCCAGCTTTAATTAGTTTACTGTAATGAGGTAAACCACATTTCACCTTTCCAAGGAAGTAATTATTTGCACTCTTCTTGCTTTTCAGTACTTGTACAACCTTCTTAATTTGCAGTGGGGTGAAGCTACTGCCTGATTTATCAGAAATTCAGCAGGACCAGTATATATATATATATATATATATATATATATATATATACAGAAATTACAAGAAAAAACGCCAGA
>VZRH01008176.1:102427-117417 GCA_013397555.1 Urocynchramus pylzowi
GACCAGTATATATATCTATATATATATATATATATATATATATATACAGAAATTACAAGGAAAAGCTCTTGAAAAGGACACAATGGACCAGAGGTAAGCAAAAGGACAAACCCAGCCTTAAGACAAAGTGCTTTTTAAAACATGTGACCTCATTAGTGTCCAGATTTGGCAGGGAAGAGTCCACTCTGCTGCCCTGTGGTCTCCAGTGTCCCTGAGGCACCTTGTGTGCTGAGCTTGACATGAGCATTTCCAGGAGCTCTGCACCTCACAGAGAGGCTGGTGGGGATGTCCTGAGCTCATCCACTCCTGTGGCTCAAGGCTGCAGTGCTCCAGGGATGGCTCAGGTGGACAGGACCTGCTCAACACCACAGCCCTGCTGCTGTCAGCCGGCCTAGGAGGAGGAAGGAAACAGATCTGCAGTAGAGCTCATGGAAACTAAACAAAAATGAGGACTTTGAAGTTGTTTTGGCTTCACAGGGCAGTTCCTCTTACCTGAGGATTATGCAGCAAGGTTTTTTTATGCGAGGATCCAGTGTACAGGAACACTCTCCATTTTCTGAATGCAATGATGTGAAGGATCCCCAAGTTGGGGCTTCTCCTCATCACTTTCCTTTAACTCAGAACACTTACATGAGTGTAAAAGTAAGCTAAAATCAGAAACCCAGACCTTGAAAAAATATTTGGTTATTGATAAGGTACATTCAGGATAGTTAGGGATGATATCTCCTAAAGGGGAAATTTTTAGTTTTTACAAAAGAATAGGACAAATAAAATACTTATTTTTAAAAGGGGGCATTTTTTCTTTAAAAGTGGTTTAGATCCTGCTTTCACACAAACCTAGCCCCTGCAGATGCTAAGCAGCTCCTGCCCTCAGGGGAGCAAATGGGCTAGGACTGCCCTAATAATATAGATTTTTGTCTCCATATGAAATAATCACCTGTTTTTCAAAAAGTAGCTAGAGGGATTGTTGCCTAAGCAATTCTGAAAATCCCAGTTGTTAGTCTCGTCTATACATATCTAAATATCTTGTAAAATTTTTGTTGTAAGATCCCCCCACCTCTGGCTCAGCATACTCTAACTAAGCTCTTCCTGGAGATTTGCTTTTTTTTTTTTTTTTTTTTTTTTTTTTTTTTTTTTTTTTTAAGAAAAGGTATTGCTGCTGCAAAAATTTAACTCAGTTTTTTAAATCACCTCATCTATAAAAAAGGATAATATTAAACAAGAGAGCCATGAAATAAGATTGATTAAATACTTCCATGTGTTATCATCAATAAGACAGTAAATCTGGCCACACTAGTTCACTTCAGGGCATCTGCTCACATTTAATTGAATGATTGTTTTAATTTTTCATTGTTTAAAACCACTCAACCACTTATCAAAAGTCAGTTCTGCTCCTAGAGTTGGATATAAAGACTTCTTGCTCAGCTCCACTGAAAGGCTCCTCTTTTACTCAGGAATGCTGGACCCTCTGAGAGCTGCATAAGTCCAGATTGTGGGGCTTCTCAGGCAGAATTCCATATGTGGGACCAGATCCTCAGACATCTCCTTGGGACTGTTGCTTGCTTTTATCAGAGGAAAGCTGGGCGCTATTTCCTCCCCAAAACTGTCAAGAGGCTGTTTCCTCTCCACCTTTTTGTTTATTTAAGGAATCACAGAAGCTGAACTTCACATGAAATAATGCAGATAAAGGATTGGTGTCCTTCTCCAAACAGCTTTAGTATATGGATCATTTTCTGTAGGGTTAGATGTTCCCTGTTAGAAGGGGAGCATCCATGTTAAAAGGTCTGGAGCAGCTGTTACAGCAATGTGGACCAGTGCTGGCACTGGAAGTGTAGCAGTTACCTCGTTAATACAAATGATGGCATCAGTTGACACCTATAAGGCCTGAAATCCTCAGCTAATACTGAACACTGTATAGATAGCAAACTGACCATCCCTACCTTAAAAAGCTTCCATTCTGTAAAATTTTGTCAAAAAAAGAGAAGAAATCCTTGTCACAGTGGTGCTGGCAGAGCCACACAGCAACGTGGTCTCTTCCTGGCCACGTTCAGAGTGCTCTGGAAGTGCTGCAGGAAGGGAGGCACAGCCCTGCTCCCCACTGCAGACCCCATGTCATGTGTTACCCTGGCAAAGCCTGCAGGGGCTCAGAGCCCAAGGGAAAGCCTCTGAGAGGCAGCAAGGAGCTGCAGCCAGAAAAGACCAGATTCAGGGTCAATTTGGGCTTCTCAAAGTGATCCAATATAACCTCAAAACTCCTGTTGATCCAAGGCTTAGATTGTATTTTTAAGTCCTGCTGATTACACCTAGGAAGATGAGACAGGTGATCTCAGGTTGTGGCAAGAAAGCAGAAGGAAAGGAAGTCCATAATTCTTGCACACACATAAAAAAAACCTTCTGCTGTCTTTAGGAAAGAGGCCACATTCTCAAGAGTATTGGGTTTTTCTCCATTGGTGCTAAGGGCACAAACCAGTGCAGCACATTTAAAATCCAGCCTTGGTTTATTTTTCCAGGGCAGCTTTCTCTGCAGCATTCATCCCCAAAAAACCAGATCTCCAGAATAAGAGTTGTACATATAATGGGTGTATAATTTGTGAAATCTAAATGTCTCAACCTTCCAAATTTTTAAAATCATCCCCTATTGTTTTGTTTATTTTCTTTGTTTAATTTACTTTTTTAATAACAACTCAATTTTAGAATGTAAACACTGTGTCAAAGCAAAATCTAGGATGCTTGAGAAAAATTATTCAGCTTATCCAAAGCAAATGTGTCCAGTTTTTCTCCCAAAGTATTTGCTGAATATCGTCTGAATTCATAGAAAGCTTCAGATCTGCAGAAAATGCTGTTGTTGGGTTTGGGACTTTTTTTAAAAAAGAAAATTTTGCATTCACTGAAAGCAACTTCCCATAATGAGATTGGCTCTATTGTGAGATGGATTCTAAAATAATGAGATGTTAAATAATAAAAGTGAGATTCTTTAGTCCTCTGGCCTGTAAGCCTTGCCTCAGCTCATCTGTGCAAGCTACTCTGCAGTACAGAAACTTATTTTTTCCTTTAAATGAAACTGAGAATCTTATGTAATTGAATGACTCCAGCATCAAATATTGTGACACAATCTCAATTTGGGAGACTTGCAATTGCAGATGTCTTAGGGCTAAAACCTATCATTTCCCTGAGTCTGGCTGATTGTGTAGAATTACTGTGGGCTTTCCTCAGTACAGCAGATGGTGGAGGCTCAAGGGAATCAGTTCCAGATCCCTGTTTCTCCTTCTCATCCATGCCCTATTCTACATCAAATAGTCCATTATTTTGCCACTGGCAAGGAAAATGCCCCATTCTTGTGCATGATGCTCACCTTATACTCAGAGAAGACACGAGCAGAAGTGCAAGGGCCACGTTCTCCTGAAGATGCTCACCCCAGCCTTCCTTGCATTGCAGAAATTTGCTGGGGTCAACCTGCAAGCAAAATCAGATGCTTGCCCCTCCCCAGCCCTATGTGGCACAGACACACTGGAATCACAGGCAACAGCGCACCTGAGATGGCAGCAGGGGCTGAGAGACCACCAAATTACCCCAGATGGATGGCAAAACTGAGGAGAACTCCAAATTCATAGAACTTTGAAATCTCTGGGGCCCAGTGTAAGGCTAATTGTCTACTTTAGGTCTTTGAGTGCAATTACCAGCACTAATGGTTACGGGGACAGATTCCAAGCAAGCACTATTTAAAACTCAGAACTGGAGGGTTTGGGATAATGCTAAAGCCAAGCAGATAATCTTTATAAAAGAAGAAAACAAAATTGCGATTACACCAATGCCATGCTCGCCTGGTATTATAAATTATGTGGAAGTTATACCAGGACACACAATACTGAGAAGGAACAATCTGTTTTGTTTTTTTTTTTTGCAAATGCTGTTGGTGGTTGATATCCAGACATTGGTCATTAGATCTAGTTTTATTGCAGCCATAAAAGAAGTGAGTCAACAGCTTAGTTACATCAGGCAGGATATGCATATGCTTCAAGCACAGCCTGAATGAAAGAATGAAGTTAAACACTGAGAAATACAAGGTAATTAGAAAAAGAACCTAATAGTTTCTTCCCTAAACCAGCACGAGGTAACGTGCAGGACAGTCTTCAAGCCAGACTGCACGGCACCCTGTGGGTCAGTAGGGTATGGATTTAAAGGAAATAAGCTGGGCTTATCAGCATGTATATCAGGACAGCAGTTTATTAGCTATCACTACAGGTCTTCTGGCTTTCAAGTGTATCAGATATCTTCATCTTGTAAAAGAAATGCAAAGAAAGATATGAAATCTGGTTCTTGTCCTGTAGGACAAGTTGTAGGACAAGTTGTAGGACAACTTGCTGCCTGTTGACTCCATTTGTGCAGGTGATCTAACTACTGAAGGCAGGTTCTGTCAGTGTGAAGGCTGTAGAATAAATAAGAGAAACAGGTCAGCAGGCTCTGGTAACTTCAACATGGCACAGGGGTCAGGAGTGACCTTTCAAGAGTGATCCAGAAGAGTCTGGTGGATACCTCAGATCATTATTTATTTATTGTAACTGAAGTAGTAGCTTAGCAGTATGCTTGCATGAAGAGAAGAGAGGAGAGGAGAGAGAGGAGAGGAGAGGAGAGGAGAGATCNCTGACAAATCATCTTAAAGCAAGTCTCCATTGTTGGGTAAAAAAAGAAAAAAAAAAAAAAGAGGAGAGATGAGGTGAGGAGAGGAGAGGAGAGGAGAGGAGAGGAGAGGAGAGATACAATGAGCGAGACAGGAAGAGAGGAAGGCAGGAAACTTCTGCAGGTAAGTCAAAGTTATCATGTCACTGCAGGACTAGAAATAAATCTTTCCTAGACAGCATGGCAGATTCTTACCACTCTAGGCTTGACTCCAGGAGGCTGGAAAGTTGGAGTGAGTTTTTCAGAGTGTCGTTTTATTTCAATGTGGGTACAAGACAAAAACTCAACACTGAAGAAGTTTAGTGACACTATATTCTCAAGGGAAACATGAAATATATATAGACATGGTCACATATGCCTCCTATCTGATAGCTAGGACTAGCATTTTCTACTGCAATAGAAATAATGAATAGGATTGGGGTTTTATGAGTAATACACTGGGATGAGAGCAGGGGACTCTGGATCTGCTCCTGAACCCCTGGAGGCCATTAAAAGGCCAACGTTTCTGTAAGCAGTTAACAAGGTCTTTGCACAGCTGGTTTGTAGTATGTGCAAAAAAAGGACTTTAATTTCTCCTTTTTTTTGCATCCATAGATGCAAAGGATCTGTGAGGAGGGATCAATATGGATAAAAGTGAATATGCCCCCAGAGGACAGTGAATGAAATGGGTTTTGTTTGTAAGAGACAAGGGACATGGATAGAACCACCAAACCAGCTAAATTTTACACTTACAGACACCTCCTGGCCTGATCTGCTGCTGGTTTGGTGATTCACTGCCAGTTTGATGCTGGAATGGCTTGGTGGGAACCAAAGGAGGTTCATGGGTACAAAATCTCTTCAAGGAAGTGTCCAGTCAGTGCTGCTGTGCTGGGAACTGCACAGGGGTGAGGCAGGGAAACAATGACCTATGGGAGGAACCTTCCCCTAAGCACACACAAAGCCAAAAACTTCCAGCAGAGGGGAAGCCTCCTCAGACTCCCAGCACAGATTATCTCGGGCACACAGCCAGGCAGCCCTGCAGGCAGGGCTGTGGGACACAGCACCACCCTCCCCAAGGGCTGCTCTGCCCCCGGGTTTGTGCCAGTGGGACACAACACAACCACTGCTCCACCTCCACCTTGCTATCAAAGCATTCTCCACCCAAGGGAATATCCTTCCTATGGCCTGGGAGGAGGTGAGGGCAGCTGCTGCAGCTCTTCTGCTTTATTCTGCTTTGTCCTCAGTGTGCAATTACCCAAAACACAGAGTCCTAAGACACAATTTACAATCCCTGCAGCTTTTTGGCATCCCACTGTATTGGCTTACAGATAGAACTGGTAGTAGGATGCAGCGGATAGAGACAGCACTCTAATTACAAATTTACATTAAGAGGAAGGTTTAAAAGCTAATAGGACATTATTGGAATAATGATCCCTAGATGTTCTCCCAGCTGAACATCTGCCATTACTAATTAAAAACAAATTAAATTCAACCTGTTCAATGAGAAAACAATATTTACAGAAACTAGATACCACCCTAGTTAGACATGGTGCTGACATACAAGTCACTTCCCACATGTCACACCAAATCAAGGATCTCAAAAACCACATTGGTTATAAATCAGAGCCTGTGCAAAAACCACCTTTGTAAAACTGACTCGGAAATTTGAATTATGTACAGCCTGTCTCTTTCATTAATCAGCTGCCCAATAGTTTTAAATGATTGCTTCATAAAATGATAGGTCACCCACTTTATCAGACTGGGGTCTCATTTTTCTAAAATCAGGTTAGAAATTGCATTTTGAGTGGCAGATAAAAATAATCTTGCAGCCTCTGTCTCCTCAGTTTGCATCCCTGATTGCTATTGAACAGAGTGTCATTTTGTGAACAGAATCTGCATCAATCTCACTACATGGCAATGTAAGAGTCAGTCCTGGAAGTGAAGGCATACAGTTACAGACAAAAAACAATTAGGCAGAAAAATTACAATAGCAAATAGCTTTGAAATCCATTAGCTACCTCAAACTGCAAAACAAGTGCTTATTTCATTGTGCAACCATCACAAAACACTACAAATCCCTGAAAATGGGGAAACACTCAGCTGTCTGATCCAAAATGTATTCTAAGATCTACCACTAATATCGTGTAAGAGAAGTTTGAAAATATGTGGGCTCATATAAAAAATAAAATAAAAGTATCCAACCCACAGCTGCAGGCAGCTCCTTGATGGCACAGCATCCCATCAAAATCTGCCTGCACAGGAATTAACAAAATTAACAGGGGGTCACTTGCATCAGCTGGCCCAGGACACTGGCTGGTACAAAGGTAAAAAGAAAGGGTTGAAATCCTCCTATGATTTGCCTTTCCCTTCTCACATAAACTCAAATCTATTAAAAATATTAAAGCCAAGTCTGAGTCTGGAATTTAATTTTGCCATTGATCTGACAAAGCCCTTGCATATCAACCATGAGAAGCATGCGTGCAATGATCAGCTTGAGGCCTCGAACTGGAACTGTTGGCCACTGACAGCTTCCACAGGCGAAGATCTGTGGCCCCTTTGGAAAATACTGTTCCTTTTGTGTCTGGAAGAAAAGCTCTGTTGTCAGTAAGTGCTCTCGTGTTCCCAGGCCAACAGCAGTGGAAGAGAAGAGTCAATGGCAGAGGAGTCTCTGATTTTATAGCAGTGCCCAAGTTGGACTTCAGGGGCCAATAGCAAGTACTGCATGACCCTGCATTTCTGATTCCATAGGCTGTATTATTGGAGACTTCTGTGTTTGCAGTGTGGGAGCAATAAAGAGCAAAGGCAAGAAATAAAGAGCCTCCGGGTGCTGACATAAAATTAAATCCTGACTTCTCTTTCAAGTTCAAAGTAGGAAAATCACAGCTGTATGTCTTTGTCAAAAGTGTGCCCAAGCACTAATATCATCAAGGACAGAAACTTTTACCATGTAATCTTGCCACACACTGTATATCATCCAGAGCCTTTGTGGACTTGGATGTAAAATAAACTACTAACCTTCTTTAAAACATGCCAGCAAGCAGGATTTGGCCCCACTTAAGTAACTTTAGATTACCGATGCCTGATCCACAGGGAGACCAAAACTCCCTTCAGGGCAATATCTGATTAGAGGAGAAACAATTGTTGGCCTCTAGGAAACTGCAAATAATTTTTTGTCGAAACCCACAGGGATTTTTGCAAGGCCTGCTGAGCCAATTTAAACAGGGGAAAATATCTGAGAACCCTGCAACAGTATTCTTTGCAGTTTTCTAAAATCCAAATCCTGCTCATCCCACTCAGTGAAGCAGTCTTACTGAAGTTAATGGAAGCAGTCCCCACCTGGAAGCCAGGCTCGCTGCAGCTCTGCTGCTGCACACAGAATTGCTCCATGGTCTTGGTTGAGTTGAGCCACATCAGGTTGTTTGCAGTTACATCCCTCTCCCTACTCATACTGACAAGTTCAATTTTTTCAGTTTGTTTGCCTCCCCCTGGTTTTTTCCTTCCTTTCTTCAATGATGTGTTCTAACACTTTTTCCCTCCCACCATAGACAGAGGCAGGTGAACTGCAGAATAAACATAAAGATATCAGAGCACTGCACCTGCCTGTAAAATGACATGAATTTAATCAAAACCATTTATAGTCTCAGGGCTCAGGCACATGACTGGTCTTGTTGCTCTTCTCCTGAGAAACTGCTGGTGGTGCCTCTAGTGTAGGCTTGGACTACACTATGACATGTTTGACATCAGCAACAAGCACTAAACTGAGCTGTAGAGGGACTGTATTATTTGATTTCTGATTATGTAGAACTTCCTTTCTTTGGTGCACTCATTGACCTCATGGATTACAGTAAAGCCGTGGCTAACCCGAGATGGATTCTGCTTATGCCTCACTTTTGCCAAAGTAAATCAAGAGAAATAATGGCACAATCGGTGGAACTACACGAGAGTAAGACTGGATACAAAGTTCATTAACATTTTTAATTGTTGTGGTGCACTAAATAGTTATTTAGATGTCTTTGCACTGGGGTGATATCACATGGACTGTTCCCTTTTTTGCCTTCTACCCCTCCGCTCCTACCCAGGTGCACGCTGTCCCTTGTAACCCCTCCCCTCGACCCTCCTCACCAGTATTCCATTGGCTGCGACCCTCCGTCCCCGCCCCCCCATTCCCTCGGGTATAAATATGCACTGGGAGGTAGACTCGGCCTCTTTTTTCACCTGGGTGGCGTTTGGAGCTAATGTCCCCTTCCAGCTAATAAACTAGGACATCAGAACCACGTGGAGAAAGAGCGCTTCTCGTCTTTTGCTTCATCTATGTTGTATTCGTGCGGGCGTGAATCCCAAGCTAGCCGGGAGGGATTTCTCAGCCCGAAAAACCACGAAATACATCGTTTAATGGCACTACTTTTTGATTAAGCAGTTACTCTTTTTACCTAGAACAATAACAAAAATTCAACCCTGAAGGAGGAGAATATGTGTCCACTGACAGAGAAATTACTCATGCTGAAAATTCAAAACAGGGTTCTTTTTATATCAAGGAAATAAAACCAAATTAATAGTGGCTTTTATAACCACTTAAAGCATCCACCTGCAGGGATTTTTGCTGTATCTGCTAAGTGTCGTACCTAAAAATACCCAAATACCTAGAAAGTGAGAAAAAAACTCAGTCTTTTTTTCTGATCGTTTTATAATGGTTACATCTAATTCAAAGTGTATCAGAAAAGAAAAGCGGAGTTCAAGGAAGCCAGAGCCTTTAATCTACTTAATTAATAGGGGGGGTAGCATGTGAAAGCTTTATGTAAAATGAGAAAGTAATCTTATTCTGCTCAGGCTGGGTGCTCATTTGGAGGACTGGCAGAAGTTAACAAGGGGCCTTGCAATCTATTTGATTGGCCACAAAATCAGCGTCTGCATCATCTCCTTTTCCATGGAGCCTCACTCCCTTGTGTCTCCTGTTCCTTCTTACAGAAATGAAGGTGATGCTGCAGGACCTTCCTTCATTCCCAGCAGAATCTGGCTGCACTCAGCCAGCAGGTGCTGCTCAGAGTGCTCAGCACTCACGCAGCTGCAGGGCTTGCAGGGGCTGCAGTGGTGCTGCTGTGCATGCCTGTGACAGGCACGGCCATGCCAGAGCCACCCCTCCTGACAAGACACTCTCTGTAGGAGCCATGTCACCACCCAGTGTCGATTGTGCCACACAGGAGCCACTCCAGCCCCATGAACAGGAGCATCGATGTGGCTGGCGCTAGCTGCACTCCAGTAACACAAAAGCTCCAACAAGTAAATAAGGGGAGGATTATGCATTTTCTTAAAGAAAAGCTCCAAATCCAAATTATGTAGCTTATTCTGAGATGTGCAGGGAGGATTTAACCACACTAGCCAAACATGGCATTTGCATAGGAAACCCTAAACTGCAGAACAGAGTACTTAACTTTGTGACTTGATCCTGAATGAGGCCTTATGAGCTTTAGCATGGCAAATAGTAATGCAGTAATGCATTGAAATGTTGTAATAATACATTTTTTTTAAAATATTTAGTAAAAATGATTGGTACAATGATTTTAAAATAAGAGATAATCTAAACTGTTTTCACCCTTCTTCTTGGTATTCACAGGCTGGAGTAGATTTCTGCTCAGAAATGGGGTAAGGAAGTGTCACCTCTGTTTGCCAGCATTCCACTGTGAAGTCTGTGCATGCCACACCATTTCTACAGCTAAATCATTTGGAATTACCAGCCCAAGCAAACCTGAACATTTGAGTACTTTGTAATCCAACTTTTTAAAATCACAGTAGAGGAAATGCAGTCTGTGACATGAATCTCATGTACTTCCTTTTCACCTTGGGAAGAAGATAAATTAGCCTCCATCTTCAGAAATATTTGTCAAGTAGTTACATCTTAATCCTAATTTATTTGTGTCTAAATCCAGCAAAGGATTTAAGTATATGCTCATGCTAAAGATATTAATTAGCCCAGTAACTCCATAGTTAAGCATCATACGAGTACATCATACAAGCTCCTGATGGATCCTTTTCACCTTCTTGTCCTCCAGAAAAGTTTGACTTCTATTGTGTGTAACAGATTCATTTTATCTGAAACACCACCTATACACTGACTATTGCAAAAATAGCACTAATTTGTCTTAACCACTGCAAGTTGGACAGGTCAAGTGAGTTTATCTCAGTGCACATTTCTATCAGATGTTTTCAAAGTAACCTGAAAAGAGTAGAATGGAAAATCAGGTGTATCATCTACCAATTAAACACAAACAAAACACAGTTTGTTTAGTAACTCTTCTTTAAAACAACAGATGTTAGGTTAAATCTCATGTTCAGGCATTTACCACATCTGCTTTCTGCTCCCTTGGAAAATGTACTCACAATAGAGTTCAAATTAATTACAATGAGATTTGTCAGTTGAAACCTAAAAGGGAGTTCAGGGAATAAACATTTAATTCTAGAAGGAAATAATTGGTGTTTAAAAGCTTTAAACTTGTTTTCAATAGGTTCGCATAGGCAAAGCTCCATTACAGACACTGTTTGAGACCTGTTGTAACCTTCATGATGTCTCCAAGGAGATATGAGGCCAGAGGTAGAAGAGATGAAGAGAAGTCTACAGGGCTGTGAAGCCTGAGGGTGCAGGCTATGGACCTGCAGCACAAGCTGCAAAAGCCATGATGCACCCACAGCCTTCTCTGGCAACAAGAAACATTTCTGACCTTAAAAATGAATAAATCTTCTCTATTCTCTCATAAAATTGGAGCCTGCCAATGCATAGGCACTGAGGAGGCTCTAGTAAAGAACTTCCATAATCACCTTTTTTTACCTTAACAGCTTTTATGAGGACATAGAAAGGTCTCCCTCACCTTCCAAGTCTGGAGAGACCTGCAGAATGCTATTGATACAGTTCTTTAACTCAAAAGGAGTAGAATTTGACTCAATTATCCTGCATACTAACAGTATGGAAAAATAAAAATACTGCTGTCTGGAGAGACCTGCAGAATGCTATTGATAAAGACAGTTCTTTAACTCAGAAGGAGTAGAATTTGACTCAATTATCCTGCATCCTAACAGTATGGAAAAATAAAAGTATTGCTTTGAAGAAAAGGGTTTAATTGCAGCAAAATTACATGCATCTAATAAGGTATAATCTAAGACTTGTCATTCCTATAGGCATCATTTTCTCTGTAGCAGCTCTGAGTTAAGTTCCTGCAAGGTAAGACAGCTTTGATCAGGCCCTAAACCAGTTCTCTTGCCAATGTTCCTGGCCTCTTGTAACTGTTAACACACATATTTTTGGCCGAACAACACCTCTTCCTTTGAGAGACTTCTCTACCCTCACACAGCCTCTCCCAATCCATTTACACACTCCATGCATTGCCCTTCCAGTTCCCCCTTTGCTATCTTCCAGGCACGTTACTCACACCAGTGTGCTGCAACCACTCAACATTTGGTTCTTCTCAGCTTCCTCAGTAAATGGCATTTGTCTCTTGAAGTCACCAGTGCTTTGTTCTACCACCCCAGTGGATGGGGGTGTGTGTGACTAACTTGCCACTCCATCCTCCTGCCCCCAGGATCACTGTCCAGCTTTTTAGGAAGGCTCATTTCCTCAGAAAAAAATAAAAGAAAGCTGACCAAGTTCAAGTGCCTCTGGAATTTTGAAGTGAAATACATTCACCTGTTATTGTTATGTAGCATGTCATGATAACGATAAACTGCTCTTAGGAAAATAATAAATATCATTCACTGTCTAAGCATGTGGCTGTTTAAGAGATGAGCTTCAGGAACTGCTCTCCTCAAGGCTCCAGAGGCATCTGCCTGTTAATTCAGCAGCAGAGTGCCCTCCTCTGTGGCCCTGATGTTACACTTAAATGTCATTCCTTTAGAAAACAGCAAGAAGCTTAAAAATAAATACCTATAAGTAGAAGCAAGCATTGTGGTTAGTTTTGAATTGGCTTAATTGACATTTCTGTCTGGGGTTCTGTTACTGCACAATTCAGAGAACAGAACAACCAAATTCATTCAATTTAGGCCAAAAGCGGTTTGAAGTTTGAAGGGTAAAAACCCTTCCAAATGCCATTTACACACAGAACACAAGAGCAGTCTTAACCTTTACTTAATTCTGATATATTACAAAGTATTTCACTAATTTTACTTCAGTGAAGCAAAAACAAATCAGATGTAGAAACCCAGTTCATCCTGCTTTTGAAGCTCCTGGTGCAGCAAGGCAGAAAAGTTCCTCAAGAAGCTTCAATTAAGCCAACTGAGGTATGAGGAGCAGATTTACTTTCTGTGGCCTCTCCATTTGCAGGGCAGGAGAGAGGGAACCGTTAGTGAATGTGAACAAATTTCCCAGTTTTCCTCCTCTTACAACATAGAAACATGTCACAAGCATCAGAGCCTCCTGTGAGGCTCTGCTGAGAGTTCCAGATGGGAATAGAGAAGAAGATTCTTACTACAATCAGCTCTCCTCAGCACATGAGCAGCTACCTGAACTGTGCCCTGGAGACAATTCTAGCTCTGAGGAAACATATGCTTCTGTTATAGAAATAGCCCTCTCCAGGGAAGCCCTATTGCTCAGGATGTTCAAAACTAGGCCAGACTTAAAAGTGGCAGCAGCACAACCGAACATAGATGGCAGAGGTTCTTCCTTTGCCTCCAGCTTCTTGTGGCATTTCACTGTTGTTAACTGGAAAGCTGAGAAACTCATAGTGCTGCAAACTGGATGTGGCACTTCTTAACCATCACTTGCTCCACTGCCATCCTCTTCTTTTGTGTTTTGTTTTGCTGATGAGCTTCACTTAGCTTTGAAACACTGAGTCACGCTTCCAGCCCTGCTGATACTCCCCCAAGAAAAGGCTCCAAGAAAAATCACTTCTCTTTCAGGAGGCAATAAAAGATCTCTTTCCTCCTCAGGTCTGTTGCAGAAACATGAGAAGAACTTAAAAGAAAAAAAAAAAAGGTTCGATAGCTGGGGGAAAAAACAGACAAAGCTGAATTCACAGGACTTTGTACTATAAAATCACCCCCACATACACTGCTTTATACACTTCTGCTGGTTATTTGAATGAATGCTTTAGAAAATACTCTTTTCAAAAGGAGTACATCCACATAAAAGCTGTAACACCAGGTTCTAACTTGCCTTCATGAAGACATTCACTGAAAAAGCAGAGAAAAACCATATTTTTTCCAGTATGTTTAACCTGGGAAGGTGGACAGCAGTTTCAGTACTGTTCAAAAAGACCTATTAAGCATTTAAGCATATGAAAGAGTATTATTGACTCTCTGAGAAAAGTACTCAAGTCCTCACAAGACCAGAGCCTTACTTCCTCCTGGCTGTGTTTCCAAACAGAAGTTAAACTCCTTTTCAAACAAGACCATGGAAATCCAAAGGTGCAGAAGTCCTTACTTAGTCACCTGATGGTCCACCATTATCCACCCTAAGCAGTCAGATGTTTTCAGAGAGTAAGGATCACATCTTTATTTACTTCTGTGAGTCACCTACTGTATCTTGTGTGTATCCCATCAGACACACCTCCTTGACCAACCTCACACACACGTACATCCCTCTTGGCATTTCCTGGCAGCCTCAGAAACCCAGGGGGTTCTTCCAACACACAGTGCTGGTCTGTGGGGCTCAACCCTACACACTCTGGATGAAAATACATCTTGTTTTCTGCTTGGTAGGCATGCACTGTAATGAAACATCTACTTTATCACTAAACCATGACCTCCTGGACATACCAATGTACTCACACCTGACCAGCCCCCTCAGTAGCATAAAGAACAGGGCTCAATCACCCCAATGTAACAAGCCTAACTCTAATCCTTTATTAGTTATACCTGGGACTATGTACTGACGTACACAAGCCTTAAGGAATGGGTGAAGAAGGTTTTAGAAATGCTGATTTCCTTTCAGCATTGTCCTGCGGGAGCCGTCCACGGGGGCATCCCTGCTGTAGCACGCTGTATGTCATTGCTGGAGCTCGGCAGTGTCCCCGCTGGAGCCGGCAGTGTCCCCGCTTCACCCCGCGGCACTGCGGGGAGAAGAGGGGGACAGTGCAATATTAACCCGGCTCTGCGTTTTGATGCCGCAGATACAAACCCCATTGCTGGATGAGCCCCTGCCTCCTCAGCCAGTGTGAAGCACAGCCCAGGGCTGCAGCCAGGCACACCGCTGAAAGCCCTCGCCTCTGTCCTTCTCCTATTGACTCGTGCGCCAACTTGGAGGAAAAGCCCCTTTTCCTGCTGCTCGCTGTGGGGCGAACCCGCTGCCCACCGGGAAGGCAGCAGCTCCCGGCGGAGGTCCCCCCTCGCCGCCGGGCTGGCGGGGGCGGCCC